>WUAM01000160.1:11473811-11488431 GCA_024336885.1 Actenoides hombroni
CTGCGCCTCAACCCCGGCACTTTGTTTTCAAGTTGCGCTGTGGTAAGTGTCGCGGCGTGCCGTGGCGTGTCGCGTCGCAGCAGTAGTTCCTAAAAACCCGTCCGTGACGAAGAGGGGGCCGTCGCGCAGGGCTGGGTGGCTTTTCTGGTCGCTGCCCGCCCGGAGCTGTGCTTCGTGAGGCCCTTTCTCGAGGGGTTCCTCTCGCGTATCGCGCCGTGTGGTTCTCTCCGCTTGTTCCGTGCTCCGCAGACGCTCTGCGTGTGCGGCGTCTTTTGGCTGTTAAAAACCACTAATTGGTCGAATTCGACGAAAAAAAACCAGTGCGTTTGTGGAGGTCGTTGTGTTACTGGTGAGCTTGAAGACTTTAAAGTTCGCAATTACGTTGAAAATGAGCTTAATTGTGAAAGCGTTAACTCAGCTTTGCATTTGTGTCTGCATTTATGAGGCACCGGTATTAAAACTCGCTTTTAATTATTGATCAGCATTACCTAATGTTACTAAGACACACGAATTCCGGTACGAACATGCGAATGAACAGCAAAAGTATTAAGCTTGTCAAACGTTGGCTGTAACTTCTTGCAGCAGGGAGGTGGCAACGCGGGAGGGCTTTGATGCCTGCCCGTGGGAACAGACAGGTCATGTGGACGTAGCTGTGTCCCCGTCACCTTCCTATAGGTGAGCAACAGCACTGGCTGGGGGGAAAAAGGAATAAAAAGTACCTACCTTGTTATACTTGATCACACATACTGATTTTTGTCTTCCCCACACCACCTTGTTTTAATCAGACCTATGTCTGATCTTGCATATATCAAATACTCCACGCACCTTGGTATTAAAGGGCTTCTTAAAACTTGCAGAGTTGATATGAATTGCCTATTATTAATTATTTGATTCCTCATTTTTTGTTGTGAACAGTACTTTAGCCTAATGGTAAATGGTGCCATTCTGCTCTAGGTGAGAGACATTTACAAAGGTGTCATAGCATAGTTTGAGCCAAGTGCATGTCTGTGGTGTTTTATCTGTTCAGTGAAATTAGTATGCTTTAAAGTAAAGCTGCAGTTCTATAGGTGCTGAAACTTAAAGTATGTTATTCCTCTCCATCAATTTTGTGAAACCTTTCCAGATTCTGTTTTGTTTTGTCTTTTTTTTTTTTTTTTTTTAAAGCAGTGAAGTCTTGGACTGGATTCATACTTTCCTGTTTTACTTTACATCCATTGTCTTTTTCAGAATTGTTGTAGCTTGGTTGAGTGTAATGAAAGGTGGTTGTCCCTTTCTTTAAGATATGGATTGTCTACAGAATTACACAGGTAACTTAAGAGGTAATACAAGGTGAAGCTTTGTGGCACTGTTATGTTTGTTATTAAATGCAGTTATGAGTTCCAGAATTTATCTTCGCAAGACCCATCTGTCCTGTATGTTCACATTCTCCAGTCATATTTGAGATTGATTTTGGTTTTTTAAATTTCACTTGCTTTTGTCTCTCCATCTACCATTTGCAGCAGACAATTTGTTCACGTGCATGTGAAAATATTCAAGTCATCGCTCATCTACTTTTATACTAACTGTTGAAACCACACAATATGCTGTGTGTCTGTTGGCCTACTGAACACTTTAGCTGCAGCACTGCCAGCTCAAGTGGATTCCAAAAATGGCCTGGGATTAATGCACTTCTGAGCTGCCAAGTGACTTGCTCCCTGCAGGGAGTGTGATGGTGTGGTGTGGTTTTTTTGCGTTTGTTCTCAAGACCTGGGTCTCTTGTTACCCTCTCTCGTCTCTTCCTCTCAGATGGAAGCGTGTGTATATGTTTGTACGTAGTCTAGCAGAGTTCTAGGAGTACTATGTTGTAATAATAACTCTTGACATTTATTCTGTGGTCGGAGATGTCATGTTTATGCATAGTTACTCAACTTCCAAATCTTACATATCTCCAAATGTAGCTGTGAAGAGGCTATCTAGTGCTTCTTCACAAGATCCAGCTATTCTTAGCTCTTTAAAGTCCTTTTCAACTAACACATTTAATGTGTTTTTTGTTTTGTGAAAATTTAAAATTTGGTTTTGGGTCGCTCATCATCCAGGAAGACACGTTTTGGGTGTGGCTGAATATCTTTTAAAGTAATTTCAGACAGCCTGTGTTCTGTGCAGGCAGTACATTATTCTGTCTTTGTAAAACACAGGCCAAATATGAATTGATATAGGGTACACCTGTCCTATGCTTCGTTTTTAGGCTGTCCTCATTGTAATTATGCTGTGTGTTCAAAATCATGTTAAAAATTGGTGTGTAAACACGGCTTTCAGAATAAATGTTGGGTTTTCTGTATTTTATGTACACTCGCATATCTCTAATATGGTCAGTGTCTTTGGTTACCTGTCAGTATAATGGACAGATGGTAGGGAAAGACATGGACATGGTCAGTTGTGATTAGTGATAACTTGGTATTTTTCCTCAAATAGATGAAAGAACAGAGTAGTTGAATTTGAAAATATCTGTAAAATTCTTGGGTTGAATTCATGTCTTCCAAGCACTGCCAGTCTTGTGAACTGGATGATAAAAGGTGAGCGGAACTTGGGGTTGGAGGGAAGTAATGTAATGTGCATTTCTGAAGGAGACAAGGAAACACTTTCTGAGTCTCAAATTACTGACTTGACAGAACAACACATTTTCTTTAAGTTTTTTTGTAAAATTTTGCTGGAGATAATGAAGCTAGCCTCTTCAGGACAAAAAAAAATAATTCACAATTCAATAATAACTGTAAAGTTTTGGACTTATTTTCCCTCTGCACTTGCTATTGAAGGCAGTACAGAATGACAGGGATGAATAATCACCATCAATCATATTGGGAATACAGGGGTTTTTTTATAGTGTAAATACTTAAGTCATTAAAAGAGGAGTTGTGTTGAAGAACATCTCTAACACCACAGTGTTGTGAGACTTCAAGTAGGATGAATTCCTATGTGAAATATCTTCAATTTCCTGACTTCACCGAAGGAGTGCGATGTCATCTTTTTCTACTTTCCCTCCCTCAAATTCTAATTCTAAAAAGGTAGTGGCAAGTCGTACTAAACATAAATGTAAATAAGATAATCTGTGTATTTTGCTAATAAGAAAAGCTACACTACGTTGCGTTATTGTAAAAATAAAAGCTTCAGGGTTTGTTTTTTTCTATTAGTCTTGTACACATGCACACATTCAGCCCCTTGTTGATCCCTCAGCCCAGCCAAAATCAGAGGGACGTGTTGAAAGTTGTCTGGTGACTGCGCTTAAAAGCATGAACCCTCCCAGTAGTGTGGTCACCGTTGGGCTTCACTTGGCTGTGCAGAAGTTATGTTCTTCTCTGGCTGTTTGTGTTTGGAGAAGCTCTGAACAGCATCTCCTTTGGTGGTCTGAATAAAGTATGTATGATAAAGAATTGTTCTTATGTGGTGTGATTAAAATACCAACTGTAAGGTCATGTTCTGCTTTGTTTAATATACTTCAAAGCTAATGATTATGAAAACTGCAGACTGTGGCTAATGTGATAAAAGCTGCGTGAGTTAACTGTATCCTTTTTGGTCTTGTAGAGTCATTGCAAAGCTGCTGTAGCTGTGAGATGGGAAAAGAGAAAATTTTGTACTGATACAAGCTAATGAGTTAAATATGTGTCTGGATTTCGGGTTAGTAAGATTTGACCTCCTGTGTTATAAAGGATTTTTGGTTGAGTGTTTAAATATTTTGATAATTCTTAAATATATTCTTTTCAGACCCTTAGACTTTTCTTTCAGGAAGAATCAATCGTGACAAGTAATACACTGTCTAGAAGAAGAAATTTAAAACAACATGCACTCCTTTATGTAATTCAGCCCTGCAGTCTTTCACCATTAACCATTACATCTGAACAACTAATCACTTAATAATGTAAAAGTGTTTCTAAGCTGCTGTGTATGTCTGACAGGTCAAACCTGTGATGACTTTTATGGGGCTAACAGACAATTGGTTTCTTCTTCTGGAAATATCCTTTCTGTCATAATTTAAACTGAAACTGTACCATGTGTGCAGGGGGATTTCTTAAATATACAAAACCAAGCAATTGTTAGCTAGGAATGATGTCTCCAAACCTTGGAAGAACTTCAGTTCCTCCACTCTTCTGTTTCATCATTTTTTGTCATCCGTGTTTCTGTATGCCCAGTGGGTTTGGGGCACTTCCTCATCTGAGAAGAGAGAACTGTAATTTCCTTTCTAACTCTTTTGAACCACATGTTTAAGACGTTGTTTTACTTTTAGAATGCTGACTGAGTTCTGAGAATTTTACTCAGACACTGCAGGAAAGCAAATGCCTTTGCAATAAGATAATATTGCAACCCAGCTGTTGATTCTTCAGAAGTCTGGAGTAAGTTGGAGAACTACTTTTCAACGTGAATTTTTTGTTTTTAACCTGACCTTGTCGTGTCATAGCAATGTTAGGAGTGTGGGTATTTTGCCAAAGACGACCTGTCTGAACTCCTGAGGATCACTGAGCCACTAGAGATTGCCTCCTTCCTTGACAGCATAGCAAAATGTTCTCTTTCAGTAACTGTTTCTATGGCTGAGGTGATGTTCACTGCCCCAGTTTTCCCCGTGCATCTCAGTTATGTAAGTTGTAGTTAGAAAGAAAATAGGTTCAAAGATTTAAGACATCTTTTTTTAATTGGTACACTAAAACTGCCCTTTTTGAATGTGTTGGGTTTTTTCCCCACATCTAAATTAAAGCAGTTCTTGGAGCATTTAATGATTGTGTACTTCACATAGCAATCTGAGTTCACTGAAGCAACTCATGTTTTCTTTCTCTGATATCTTTTTTTTCAAAAGATGTGTTTGCTCTACTTTCTAGACTATTTAAAGCTATTAATCAAAACCTAAGGCAGGATGAACAGCTTACTGTAATATCAGTTCTTCAGCTTGAGGTCCTGGTGATGTAAAGGAAGGGTGCCGAGGTCCCTACCCAACCTGCTGTAAGTGTCTGTAAAGCCTGAAGGTGAATGATAACCTTTTCATCTGCAAAGAGAAATAGGAGAAGTGGGAGGAAGAAGAAGGGGGAAGCCAAGCTATTTTTACTGTAAATATGTCAGTTTATTGACTTGTTAATTTCAGATTTATTCAAAAAAGCAGGAGGAGGAAACAGTAATTGTCTGCCAAAACCAAAGTAATTAGTGGGAGTTGAAAGATAGCTAATGATTCTTACAAGTACTAAAGAGGAATAAACTAGATTCTTATTAAACTGGATATGGACTTTTGAAGCACTGTAGTAATTCTATTTTGTCTTTAAAAGCATGTGCACTTACATATGGTGAGTAAAAACCTCTTTATTAAAGTAACATTGTTTATTCACAGTAACATTACAGGCAGCAGGTGTTCTTGTTATTTAAAAAAAGTAAAATACCAAAGCTGATTACACACTTCTAAAATAAAGATTCAGATAATATTTGAGAAACTGAAGCTTGAGTTGAAGATCACAGAAGAGATTTTTACTTAAATGCTTATTGTGCCTTCTACACCTCCATGGTCTAGTGTGAAAAATAAGATCCTGTTTCACAACTGCATGTGCTATGGACCATCTTTTTTACCTTGTCCTGTGACTCTGACTGTGATTAATCCAGTCACAGAATTCATTAACACATCTGTTCTCCCAGTTTTTTCTAGCCAAAGAAGCTATTACTGGAGGTCTGCAAATTGAGGAGCTGTGAGGAGGAGGACAACAGTGTTTGAGAATCCTAAGAGAAATAAAGCAAGGTGTTGAAGAGAACAACCATTTAGTGCTTATGCTGTAAACATAGGAGATGCAGAGATGAGCCCTTGGAATTCAATTCTGGTTTGGTCTTTGGTTGCTACCATGTCACTTTCATCCTGCAGTCGTGTTGATGTAAAGTATCACAGGATAGGGATTATGTGTTGTCTGTAACTGAAAGTCTGGAAGTGATGATTTACCTTAGGTCATTTCCTCTGCATCAGAACTGGGTCTTTTCTCATCATCTGCTTGCCTGCATTATCAGTATCTTTCAATGCCCAGGCCTAACCTAGAGAAGGATGATGCCTGGTAGTACTAAGCAACCTGAAACAACATTTGTGGTGCTTTCTAGCTGTTAAGAGTTCTCATTCTCCTGGAGAAAAGTTCTGAGGTCTCATGTGCCTTGTGTGACTGAAGGCAGCTCCTCAGTTTGTTGTCACCTGTGTGGTCACTGCATGCTACCACCATGCTTGTTCTCTGTTTTTTGTGCCTTTGGTTAGTCCTTTCCAGCATCTCTGAGGCACAGAAAATGTCATGGTAGCACAAAAAGCCATGTGGATGTTAGAGCTTTTGGAGTCTCCACTTGCACAGAAGCTACTTGGCATCAGCTGTAGCTGGCAGTTTCCATCTGCTCTCCCTACCATGCATGTGTTGAAATACTAAAAAAGCAGGGTATTAGATTTACAAGGAGATAGCGTGAAAAACAAATATCAGAAAAACAAGCAAGTAGAAATGTCTAAATATGTGGCATATGGAGCAGCAGGGTATATAGAGAAGATACCCATGAAAGTGAGTAAGAAACAAATTGCCTATAAGAAGATTTATTTTGAGGGAATGATATGCATGAAGCAAAAAAATGGTATTGGTAAATTTTCATACACAAATGTGAGGGAGTAAAATGTACACGCAAAATCAAAACATAGTACACTTGAGAATTTAACATAGCTGATAACCAGGTCTTCATATGAAATGACAGCAAAATACCCTTTAGCTCAAAGAGGACAAGTTTTCACTCAATCACGATGAAAATATATTCTTGAAGTGACAGAGGCTTATTTCTCAACACCATCACTAGGATATCTTGTATTTGGAAGGAGAGGAAAGCAGCGTAAGTTCAAATCTGCATGTAGGAGTTGCTACAAGGAGCTAGGTCTAATAGGGTGTCATCTTTACCTGTCCTGAAAGTCCTACAGAGGCAGATTTACCATAATATGTGTTCCCTATTTGTCATTTCAGGATTGGTAGAGACTATTGAAATTGATATTCACCATCTTTTTTTCTAATCCTTATCTATTTAACTATCATATCTTTGAGTTATTACTGAACTCCTTAAGAATCATAGGGATTTCAAAGAATCCCTAGAAATATTGCTGACAAAATTAAATTTTTACTCTCAAAGGCTGTAGGATTGTCCTGGGAGCTCAGAAAGGGTAACACCAATGGATAGGATAGTTTTAAAGGAAAAAGTAAGAAAAAGCTTACTACTTCTTACATCCTTTGGTAGTGGACAAGTCATTTAATCTATATTTAGCCTATGTTTCTCCAATATAAAATGAAAACAGATTCTTCCTACTCAAAATAAAATCCAATAATGAATGTGAGGCATCTAGGTGTTAGTTTGTTAAAAGATGGTCTGTTTGAATGTAATATTTGCAACAACCTTAATGTATTGTATATAAGCCATGTAAGCCAGTAGGTGGTCACATAATTCATCCGGTATTGCAGTCTTTGCTATCCTAGAGCAGCTTGATATAGATTTTTAGAGATATTAGATCATCCCTTTTACTTTCTGGTAAAGATAAATGGTAACACTTATCATAGATGTCCCATTTTTATTTTGTAAATCTTTCAATACAATGATTGAATAACACTTCCTTATTTATAACTCTTTATTTTGTAAATCTTTCAATACAATGATTGAATAATATTTTGAAAGTTGACAATTGCAAATTGTAGATACTGTTTGAATTGTAGAGGTATTTTATACTGCTCTTATCAGAGTAACAACTATCATCAATAGACTTACACAACACATAAATGTTATGTACATTCAAGGAGGCCTTGAACATTGAAAACATCATTCATTTAGAAAATATTTGAGATAATAACGTATCACTCACCCATAGAAAAAAATCAGTGTGAATTTCAGTCAGGGCTGTGAAAATACTTGACATCCTTTTGAAACAAGAAATTGTACCATTATTCAAGTCTTACAAGGTTGTGCCATACCACAGGAATCAGAATCACAGAATGTCTTTGGTAGGAAGAGACCTTCGAGATCATCTAGTCCAACCTTCGACCCAACACTGCAAGCTCACCACTAAACCATGTCCCTGAGCACCAGGCCACAGGCCATTTAAATGCCTCCAGGGATGATGACTCCACTGCCCTGGGCAGACCATTGCAATGTTTGTGAAGAAATGTTTCCTAATATCCAGCCTAAACTTCTCCTGGAAACAGCACATTAACATGGAATTTCCATCTTTTGTCTTGCTTAAATGGAGTAGATCTCCAGTCATGGCATTCAACAAAACAGCAATTTGGAACTACTTTCCAGCGCTCACTTGAGACAACATACTCTTGCTAGTTCACTTTAAATATGGAATATGGAAGCTACTGAAGATTTTTTTTTTCATATTTAAATTACCACTAGATTTATTTCCTTACATTTTACCTGTCTGACTAGAGAAATTTTTTTTGCCTGTCTTCTGGCTTATACAAAATATAGTTAATTAAGACATGCTATACTTTCTCCCCAGAGTCAAAGTGTAATGTTCAGCTGGCCAACTTGCATGAATAATCCATCACTGTGAATCATTAATTTAGGAGACAAG
Source organism: Actenoides hombroni (assembly GCA_024336885.1). NCBI lineage: Eukaryota > Metazoa > Chordata > Aves > Coraciiformes > Alcedinidae > Actenoides > Actenoides hombroni. The sequence continues at coordinate 11,482,384 of WUAM01000160.1, forward strand.
CTGTGGTAATTGATGTCTTTATGCAAGCTATGGAAATGCTTAGGGAAATCACTTATTTTGCTTGTTGGTACATTTTTTTTTTTTAATTTGTTTTAGAATATTTCTGGGTCTGAGTAGCATTGGGCTGTAGCCTCTAAAACAGGTTCACCTGAGATTAACTGTTTCTATGAGAATGCAATCTTTTTCTTGGTCTTGAGTAAATGTATGAATATTTTTATTCAGAAAAACTATTACAATCATAAGAATTAACCTTGTGCGCATGCACTGGATGAACCACTAAGTTCTGGAAGTTTCTAATAAAAAGGCGTAGTGATATTGGCAGAGCCTGCACGTAGCAAAAATGCCTTTCAGTGATCACTATGTTGTTGTATCAAGTGAGGCAAACAGGGATTGCAGGCACTAATACCTACTGTGCAAGTTAGTATTTCAACCTTCCTATATTCTCATAGGTTGGAAGTTATTACTTGGGTTGATAGCATGTCAAAGGCTGGTATGTATTTTTTCTTGGAAGATGTACACATGAAGATAATTTAGGACACAATTCATAAAGTTCACTTTTATGTTAAATTATACTGTAACTATCGTGTCTGTATGGTAGGAAAAGTTACCAGGTTTTTTTTTCCTTTGTAGGAAACTCTTTCACTCATAACTGAAATATTAGGGTTTGCTAGTCTGCAGCAATAGGTACTGACTTAGGGGTTTTTTTCCTTCAAAACAAGAAAAGAGGCAACTAGGTTGGTAGCCGAGTGGGAACTGACAGCTTTGTGGTATTTCAGTAGTAGTTCAGAAGCAGAATTACCAATAACCTGTAACACAGGCATCAGGTTGCTGAGGTAAAACCATTAAGTGGCAATGGTTTTTGTATTATTGTAGATCAAGGTTGTTTTGGCATTTATTTTTTTTCTTTATTCCCAGTTTCTTATACTTGAAAATAAAACGTCTGTGCTATCTCTCAATTCCTTCGGTATCAGCAAACAAAGGTGTTTGTCTGCAATTTGGGTCTTTCAGCTTGGTACATTGTATTGCAGTTGCAGAAAGGTTATGTACTCCTTCTCAGACTGCACATTTTACATTCAAAATAAGAATTTTATGAACTTATGAAAGGCTTTTAATGCATGCACACAAATTTCATATATGCAAATTATGATAGAATTAGAAGTCTTTCAATTCACTTTAATGGATCTTGGACTAGATGTACGTAGTGTAGTGATGTTTTCCGCAGAGGAAACTTCTTAAATAGTTCTCATGTGTTCAGTAACTGAGATGCAAAGTGGACTATTTCTACATAGTCTTTTAAGTTGCAATGATTCTGAAAACAAGCAGGCATATATTTTGTTTGGTTTTTGTTCTCTTTTTAAACTCCAGAATATTTACCTCCCATTTAGCCCCTAAATTAGAGGTTTGCTTTATCTCATGTGCTTGGCTGCTCCTGTTTGTTCTCAGTTGAACCCTGGTGTGCTACACTTTCAGAAATCCAGATCTGAATTTTGACGTTATATATGAGAACAAAAAGAGAACATGTTCACAACAAGCTGGCTTTTGAACTGAATTTGAATAGGCTTTGCCTTTGCTTCAATTTCATAAGGTGTGAGAAGTATCATATTGCTGATAGCTTCAGTTATTGAAAAATGATGATCACAACTTTTATCAAGTGCGATAAACCCTATTTATTAGTTTCCTCTGGACATACTGTAACTTGGCCCTGGGACACTAAATGCCTAACTGGATTGTTGTGTAATTATCTTCCTCCCCTCCCCCATAGATTAAGTGACTAAGCATGCAAAATTTTCTGAATGAAAAGTATATTAGTTCAAGCCAACAGGAAAAAAATCTGTAATTTTTCAAGCCTTTTAAATAAAAGGAAAGATACGTACTGAACAGAGCTTGGTTCATAATGGGGTTTATAGGACAGCCAGAAAACTCCCAAAACAGTGACAACTACTGTGTTTCCCTCCCCGACTTGAAATGGAATTTTGAACCTTACTTGCTTGCTTTGCCAAAGAATTCGAAAGTCACTGAACTAAAAGGGATTTTAAGCTGGACCTTTCTTGGCTTTCTCTTAACAGGGAAAAAGAGCTGTTTCATTTTGTGTAGAGCATAGATCAAGAGCAGGTTTCTGTAGTCTTTTTCTCTTGCTTTCCCTCTTGTGCATCTTCTATGTGAGATTCATTAGGTAGATAAATACTGACAAAAAGTGATGAAAAGGACTTTAGGAGGTACATAGTTTTGTGGTTCTTGAAATGGGGCCAGAGAATGTATATGGGTGGGGATGTACCTGTGTATGTATACATGCATGTATAAGGATCTTTTTCAGAGCATGGTGGATGGAGGAAATGTATGCTGTAGACAAGGAACTTTGAAACACTCTCCTGTAGTTCACCTACTTTTCCAAGTCACAGTCAACTGTCTGTTGACTCCTGACATGCTTGTCTGACCTTCTTAAAGGGATCTAATGGATGTGGGTAGATCTAGAGACCTCCCCAGGCAACGTATTCCAGAGCTTTGTTGTCTCTGCCAGCAAAATACTATTGTTGAAGTCCAGCCTGATGTTTTAGTTACTACAATTTGAGACTCTTCTTGTCCCATGCACTATATGTATATAATCAGGATAGTATTGTAATTCTTTTTTTTTTTTCCTGCCTCTATAGTTGATATCAATGATAGAGAGTGAAATCACCCCAAACTGCCAAAATTTGAGGTTTTTACATCCAATTTACTTTCATACTTGGCTACCTCAACTGGCATCACTGGTAGTCCAATTCAAAAATAAGCACTTGCTTTAAAGAATTCTTAGCGGACTGGTGTCACAGATAAGCTTAGGAGAAAATTACTTAGACACACAAAATGCTTTTTGTAAGGCACTGCTTGAGAATATACTTTTATTTCACAGTAACCAGCTTGACCTCTGACAGTTCACTAACCAAATACACAATCTGAGACATCCACAGTTTGATCAGTACATTACAGGAAAAAAATTTCTCATATGCATTCCTGGATAACCTTAGCAATTGGTCGAGAGAGTGGAGATGTCTAATAGTAGGTGAATATGATTGCAGCTCCCTTCCTGAAACAATCCAGCAAAAAGACTGGTGAGGCCTATGAAAATCTGAACAACCCGAGGACTTTGAGGTAATTAGTGCTCTAATTTTGTATCATCTTGGTCTGACTCTTTCTATGTAAACAGGTTAAACTAGTAGAACCTTTAAACCAAGTATAATGCTTGTTTAATAAGGCCACAATAAAGAATTTTTTTGTTTTGTTTTGTTACCTAGTGCAGACTGGTGGAATGGGAGTGTAAGTGGGATTTGAGGTTAGGGATCAGCTGTGGCCTTTTGGGCTTGTAATTACAGCTGTGATAAGTGTGTTTTCAAGTCTTGCTATACCAAGAGTTTTCTTAATCCATTATTTTACTAGGCTTTTCATTGCCTCTCCTAGTACATCGTAACAATTCCTGAAACTCTCGTGAATCATGGGAAAACAAATGTTAGGCTATTAATTTCTGGCTATATATGGATGTAAGTCTTACCTGGGCAGGTACGTGGTCATGTCAGACATCATTAATATTGTGTTTAGTAGCTGCAGTAAGCATGCTGATATTACAGTTCTATGTGCTATGAAGATTAGATCGTTTCAAGTCTTGCTTTGTAATTCAGCATCAGGGGAAAAAAAAAATTGTAGTGAAATGTAGTCCATTATTATTAATAGGCTTCGTTACTGCAGACTTCGGGAGCCAGAAGAGATGTCTCCTGTTCAATGTTTGATGTTTGCTGCAATTTGCTTCCCTATGTTTTTATAAAACAAGCACAAAGCTGATGTCTTGGTTGATTACTGTTTGCTCCATGAGCCATGTAGAAATCCATGCCATTAAATGTCAAACAGGACTGGACACTTGATACAGGTGAGCTGCTTTCACCTGTACATGGGCAGTTTACTGCTTAAAATGACACATCTGTGGGCCTTTATCTTCTGCCCTGGATGACTTCAAACAAGGAAGGAATAAACTTTAGAGGAACTTTACTTACAGTGTGAAATTATCCACCTAATGTTTCCTATTTAAATTCTACCACCATGCCTGCTTTTCTCCCTTTAAGAGCTGGGTGAGCTGTAATTTTAGACAGTATCTCATGTATCAGTGATAAACTTTGAGACAGAAGTGGCTGAGGTATAGAGTCTAGTTTCCACAAGGGGTACTGTTGATTTCTGTGTGTTTCTTCAAGGATGAACAGATTTTTTTTGTGCGATTAGAGATGAGCTTTTGCCCTTTACACATTGGCTTGTATTTTGGATCCAATAAAGTAATTGTTCTGTGGTGCATAACAGAAAAAATGTACATGCTTTGGGCAACACTTGCATACAGCTGCACCAGCTCCAGGAGGTCAATATGAGGCAGCACATTCTGGTTGATGATTGGCTAATGAGTTTGCTGCTGAGATATCTTGATTGAAAATTAAAATATATTTTCTGCTGTGGCTGTGTTAAGGTAACTGTTTGGCCTGAACTGGCTCTGAATTTCTTGCTTTGAGGTACAGCTGTCCACCTTACCTGTTTAACAACTTAATTTAGACATAACAATCAGATAATCCTGTGGAACACTTGAAAATTGGGATCTTATATACAGGCCCAAGAATTCAGGTTAGCCTATTTCATTTTCAAAGCCACGCTAATTAGAAATATTAACCTAATTTTTAATAAGAATGTGTATATTGACCATCAATGTAAAATATCAGACGCGCATGAATCATAGCATATAATACCAAAAATGGGAGTAGTAGTATAATTTAACAAAAGGTACAATTAATATTAACTTGACAGAGGAAATCCTAGAGCAAAATACTAACTTCCTGGAAAACAGGCAGTCTTAGTTTTGATAGGTAGAAGACAATGAGGTTTCAACCCTCCTTTTTTGCTCTGAGTATTAGAAGTGGCTTGATTGCATTCTGTAACATACTGGAGCTTTCAAAGGATAAAAACTCGCTTAAAAATCTTAAGGAAAAAACAAAACATAAACGAACAGACAAAAACCCAAATAAGCATACCCCCCAAAATCCCCAAAGGAATCAACACCCCCCCCCCCAAAAAAGAAAGCCAAACACAAATATACAAGCTAGCACAATGGTGTTCCTTTCACCCCAGGGAGTGTGTTTAGTTGTGAGCTAGTGAACAACAGCCATGGAATGTTTCTTCAGTGCTTCATGATTGCTCTTGTTCATGTGAATTGCTTTAGCATTTAGAATCAGCTCTAGCATGATACAAACTTCTTTGTGTGGGAGAATAAGCAAGATAAAAACAAATTCAGCTCCCTATGTGTGTTGTTTAAATGGCTCACCATCGAGAGGATACTTGGAACAGCATCAGTTCTGATAAACACAAACCAATGAGGCTTGAACAGTGATGTGTAGAAGTGTGCTCCAAGGCCAGAATCCTCCTTCCAGGCGCAGCTTGAGGACTGGACTCTAAACTGAGCTGTTTTGTCCGTGGTGAATCAAGGGGGATGTATCAACAGCTGTAAGTCTCCAAGGCCAGGATAAACAAAACTATTAGAAGAAAATTGCAAATTAATATTTTTTTTTTTCCCAAGTTAAAGGAGCCTTTTCTTCTTGCCTGTAACCGAAGAAGCTGTACTACTTCAGTTGCTGCATATCTTCCATTGTGTAGAAGATGCCTGCACAGCAGGGAATGTTGGCCTTTTTATTCCTCTCTTCCTTTCTCTTTCCATTTCCAACTTTCCCATATATCCCTTGAATCTGCTTCTGTTCCAGATATTCTCTGTACAATTTCAGTAACACAGTTTACTTCTTGTCTTCATACCCTGCCTGCTCACCAAGTTTGATCAATATGAGGCTACGACTCTTTCCTTTAATTCCTTTTTTTTTTCCTTAAGCTGGTAAATTCATGAATGCTTATGAAAAAGTAAGAGGGAGAAAGGAGTTGGATAATGAGGTGGAGGAAAAAAGTGAAGGTTTTAGTGGCAGTTCTGCCCACTAAGCCACACTGATTTTTTTATTTTTTTTTTTTTTTTTTTTTTTTTTTTTTTAATTTTTTTTTTTT
>WUAM01000160.1:11488531-11566266 GCA_024336885.1 Actenoides hombroni
AAGCCACCCTGTTTTTTTTTTTTTTTTTTTTTTTTTTTTTTTTTTTTTTTAAATTATTTTTTTTTACTTCCTGTCCAGACATGATGTGAGTTGTGAGTTGTCAGTTACCTGTATTGGTGTCTGTAATCGTACCTGTAACTGGGCAGATGCCCTTGTTGCCTGCCGTTTTGTTTTGCTTTCCAAAATATTGTCAGAGCTGCTCTCAAGTGGAAGCAATATAGCATTGGAGCTCTGGGGTTGAAGAAATCCTGGAGTTAAGTGGAGGAAAAATGAAAATATTTGAAAACGTGTAAAAACTACTAGCAGAGCGGACAGCAATGATGCTGCAGCCTAAAGGCAAGAATTGGAATTAGCCTTAGGGCAGGAGGAAGAAGTTTAAATCTCTTCTGTACATGGTCTTTCCATGCTTCTCACTCCTTTGGGAAGCTCAGTGATCAGCGTCCTTCACGTCAAAAATAATTCTTGTCATATGGCTTGGTTGGAGTTTTTCACTTTGTGAAATAGAGAGTGAAAAATCCTGCTACCAGCTGAATTTTCCATCCAGATTATTCTGTAGGTTTTTGAAAAAAAGTCTTTGTTTTGTAACAGATGTTATGATGTTATCTTAGAGAAATATTTGAAGTGGTGAGGCTTATAAAAATTTAGCACTACTCTGTTTCAGAATTACTGATTTTGATGAAATGTGCTTTTTTCATTGATTCCATTTTGCTCATCCAGAAAGAAGTAAACATCCTCTGAGTGACTCTTCTTTCTCAGCCTTTTGTCTCTTAAGTTTTTGTGCAAGCCCAGCTTTACAGGCTGGTTCCCTTTTGATTTTTGTATCATCTGTGGCTCCGTTGGTCAGGCTCAGCACACTTGCCAAAACAGCTCTTTCAGCTGGTTTTAAAAACAGCCTTTCAGAGGTCCTGTCTAGCTTCAGCTGCTGTGCCAGGACAGCTCTATTAGCTGGCTGGTGTTGGCCTCAACACCTCTGCCAGCACGGTCCCCTGGCTGGCTCTGGAGCAGCTGCCAGCGTGGAAGGTGCCAGGGCGGCTGGGTAGCTCTGTTGGCATCCTTGATCCGCTCTGGAGCTGGTGTGGGCCAGCGTTTCGTACCGCTCTGCTGCTGGCTGTCAGGACTGTGGCTGTCATGACAGTCTTTCTGATGTATGCAATTGCTTCTAGGAGCAATTGCAGCTGGCTGGAAGCTCACCAGTGGCTGTGGCTGCTGCAGTCTTGCAGCTTCTGTATAGAAATGGACTAGGAAGCTGAGAAACGTTATGGAGAGAAACAAAGTCCATACATTATAAATAACAGTCCTTGTAATGATGAATTGCTGTTTGTAATTAATCGGGGTATAACATCTACTTTTACTACTAGGGTTAATTGTGTTTGTGCTTGTTTGGCTTTTTTTCTCTAAAGCAATCTATATATCTTGTTACTGTACTGTAAGAAACTAATTCTTATTTAAGTAGTGTTAACATAAGTGGATAATAACTCTTCTGGCAATAGTGGCATTACTTCAATGTAAATGGAGCCCAATGTTGATTGCAAGCCTGAAGTCAATGTTGTTTCATAGGAAAGCAAACTGGTCTGTACATCACGCTTGCATTCAGTTTATGAAGTCCTGATAAATCTGAATTAACTTTCTTCATCTTGTTGACATAGTCGTATCTATAGCCTGATGATTTTTTTCCTTTTGAAGTTCTTGTGAAGGAAGCTGAACAATGTTTTAAGAATTAACTTCAGCTTTGAACTTTTGAAACACTGTTTCACAGCTAGTATGTTGCCTATTTAGCTATTTTTGGATGATTTAAGGACTATCATTCCTCACTGCATTTTGTTAAGACACTTAAAAATTTTCCTCAATTGGTTGGTAGGCTTTTGAATTGCAGTCTGCAAGTCTCTGCCAAAGAGAGACAATTTCAATGCGGTATTCCCTATTCCTATGAATCACTGAATAGTGAAAGACTCCCATTCTGTTTTTGTTTATCCCTAATCAGTTGTGTCCTTCAGTCCTCCAACTTTTGAAGGTTTAAAATTGGCTGTGAGAGCTTGTATGATGCCAGGCAAAGTATATAGTCCAATGTAACATATCTCAAGTGGTTTTATACATGAATACAGAGTTGCAAGGAAAGTGCATGGTGCTTTGAAGCACTGTAAAGTTCACTTGCTGTAAATGCTTTCACAAAATGTATTATTAATAATTTTTGGTTCTGCTGAAACTGTAGTATCATAATGCATTACAGCAATGCCTGTGACATAAGTGACAGCTTTCAGTGCTTATAAAACTACGCTCCAGTACATGCAGTAATGTCGCCTTTAGACTTAAACTGCAATGATCGCATCTGGCAGTTGCATATGGTGAAACTTAGCTACTGCCCTTTTAATTAAATTATAGTTGGGCGCTTCCTTCTGGGAGCTTGCTGATCAGCTGAATTTCACAGTAAAATAACAGAAATGTGACTTAATGTAAGTAAGGGAATTTGCAGTACATGCAAGAGCAGGCAAGAAGTTGTTCATGTATTTAAAATAACTGATTGCAGTGTGCCATCTCTGCTGCTTCTGATTGAAAACGACTGCTGCAGAATCAGATCACACCCTTCCTTTCCCAAACAGCCCTAAGAAAAATCTGAAGGAGAGAAAATAATGCTACTGTCTCATCTGGAGTATCTTCCATAGATGGTTACACTGTGAGTGGAGTAATATGTTGGCCTTTTCCTTCAAAAGGAAAAAAAAAAATTTCCAAAAGTAGAACTGGTCAAAGCTCAAAGACCCAACTTCACCTCCTGTGTCTGAGCGTTGTCCCTCCTTCAGTAGTAAAATCAGGACATCTTCACCACAAGACCAACATGCACAAGAGTGACCTCATTCAGAGTGGTGTACAGGACTCACTGAAACAAAAATATAATATATGTTAGAAAAGAAATCAATGTACTTTATTAAGTTGCTTCTATGTAACTTGACATACAGACTCCCCCCTTTTGATCTGTTGAAAACAGATCTTGTACAGTATTTCAATTCCTAGCCTTGAAGCTCTCCCCAGTCAGGCTTCACTGACTTTCTCAGAAGGCCTGTGTGCACACACCACAATTCTGAGCCTTTAGAATCCCCAAATTCTCTAATGCTTCAAATTTTCTCTTTTACAGTTCTTGTTTGTTTTATGTTTTCCTAATTTAGCTCTTACTTCGTGGGGTACATTGTAGCTGCTGCAAATAAAAGCACTCTGCCAACCAATTCCTAAAAACTTTTTTCTTATAAAAATTGTATATAAGTCCTCACAATAGTAGGCCTTATAGTACTAGTTTTGAAATAAGACCACCTTTTCTTAATTGTCTAGACATTAATTTAGATGTTTGCTTTAGGCTATTCTAATTTAACTATTTTGGCCATGGCTTCTCAGCATCTCTTTTTATTTTTTAATTGGAGCTGAGAGATTATGCTTGAGGAAGCTCAATTAAGACAACTTTGGCATGCATAATTGCCTCAGCAGGTTAGTGACTCAATGCCAAGCTCTATGAAAGTTTAAAAACATTTGGGATTTAATGGTAGAAATTGTCACTTAGAAATTTATGTGTACCATTTTTATTTCAGGTTTTCTTTAAGCTGCTGGTGTTATGGGGTCATTGAAAAAATACAAATGAAGAATCTTGAGGGGAGTGCCTTGCTGTGTGTTGGAGAGCAAGGTTTTAGTATGTCCAAACACTTCTTACAGAATGACTCTTCTTTGTCTTATTCACTACATACTAGATATTTAAACACCTGCAGTGTTTTATATATTGTTATTGTGCTACTTTCTAATGTAGTTAACCTTAAATGTTTCATGCTCCAGAAGGCAGTGACTCCATAATTGACAGATGGTGATAAAATCCATGACTTTATTAGTTATGTTTGTCCAGATTGAAATTTGCATGTTGTTGCACATCTCTGAAACAAACAGGTTCAAACAAGCTTAATGAATTTAGGTATGTCTGTAGAATCTACATTTAACAAGGTCATAAGGTCACATAAGCTAAGGATAAACATGTTTTGCAACACAGAAAATGTAAAAACATACCCTAACATGAAGGAGTTGACTTGCTGGCTAAATGTAACACGTGTCATAGCTCGCAGTTATGTGCCTGCCTGGTACAAAGAGGCATGTATGATTTCACATGATCGTCACCACTTCCAATAACCCAACAACTTCTAATATTCAAAATACTTTGTAGATACCTTCGTCTCCTGTTGGTACTGTCCACAATAGCTGAAACTTAAAACATTTTATGGACATCTAGTTATTCTTTTGTTTCCTTGGCTATATTCTTCTGGCTATAAGGAATAATTCCTCATGAACTGCATATCTGTTGCTGTGAGAATTGGTACTTTCATTTACCTCCTATCACTTTCAGGCAGACTTTCCAGTATCTCAACCCCTCGGGTAAGCAGGCCCCAGCTGATTGTGCAAGTAGACCCTTACAGCACTTGGTAGGATGTAGATTTCCCAGTTAGATGCTTGATTACAGCGGTTAGCCTTTGCGCTGCTGTCCTCGGTGTACCTGCCAGTTTTCACTCTCTATATAAAATAAATTATTTTTTCAGGTTAAATCAAGCCAGGCTGTAGCATTGTTTCACAGAACACGCTCTGTCGTTCCCTGTGCCGAAGGGAGAGTGGCTGAATCATTGGGAGGAAAAGGACAATGAACAAAGTGAGCAGCTGATGGAAGTGCCACGTTACTTCTGTGGGATGTTCTAGAGATAAAACCCCAATGTTCCAGGTGTGAGAATACTTTTGCTCCAGTAATGCTAGCTGAAAATGCGATATTTGCTCAATCTTGAAAGAAATAAGAATCTGAAAAGTTGGATTCCTGGACAAAGCAAAAAGGATTAAAAAGCCGATCCTTCTATTGTTCTGCAGTATAAACCAACCGGGGATTTGTAAGAATCTTGAGGTTTGTGGTAGCAGCCATGTTCCCCTGCTGCAGGGCAGTGTGCCCGAGGTAAGCCTAAACCAGTCCAGGAGCTGTGTACCTCCTTTGCACATCCTTCAGGGTAGCCATGACAACCGCTGCCTGGTCCTGGTGAACAGCTAATGATCTTGCTAACTGCTTGGTGCCTCTCCTCTACTCAACTGGTGTTCACTGGTTGTTGTTTTTTTTTTTTGGAGGAAGAGTTGCATTGATGTTTCTCAATTGTTATTACTAGTTATGCAGCCCCTCCCTCCTCTTTGATACTGTATTGTTTGATGTGATTGACAGTAAGAAATTGTCTAGAGTAAAGGTGTCTGCAGCAATCGTCGTGCGAACTGGCAAAGCAGTAACAGCTGAATGTCACCAAACTTGTATCTTCTCATAATTTGTCACAAATATGATGCAGTTTTGGTTGAGTTTGAGGAGGAAGCACCCAGCTCCTACCTAGATACGTAGATAGTGTTTTTTCCATCTGACCAGCAAGGCTTGCTCCCTAAGTAGATTCATCTCTCACTTTATCAAATTGTTCTGCCAGACTTCTGTCTGTTCCTGCAGATGCTCTTTACAGGAGGGTGTAATCAGTCCTGTTACCACACTTGCTTTTCTCCCTGAGTTTTTCTTTTACACACTGATCAGAAGGAATCAGCATTTTTTTCTCATGGGTGCTTCCCACACTTTGGTGGTTCACTTGCATGTAGCCAAGAGTAACCTTTAAGGCAACTAATCTTAGTTCAGTCTGTGTGCTGAGGAACTAAGGCGATATATCACAGCTTTATTTTGTAGGTTTTAAAGCTATAAATGAGTTTCTTTATAAAACCCACAGTCTGTAAAGGTGTAAAAGACAAGGAAATTATAACCCTTTTTTTTCAACCTGTCTGGCATGCACAAGGCACTGGAATTCAACCCTTAATTGAATTTTTGGCACCTTCCTACATCGAGTCCAATTCTTGCTTTTCCAAAATTCATGGTACTTCATATCTGTGAACTCAGTTTGAATTTGTTGGTATGATACCTCTCAAAATATCTTGGCTTACAGAGGATGCTTGCCCCTTTTGCATTTTTCTGAAAGCATATGTAATGAACTGAATAGTTCAGAGTTTGTGGGTGTGAGGGGGCGATGTTGTTCTACTTCCTCTTAGTCATTCCAGCCTTCTGCTTGGGGATAGGCAGGAGCTATAGTTAAACAGTCCTGTATTCTAGCCTATGAGTGTTATTCTTCAAACATCATTAAAACTGCTGTTCCTTCTGCCCATGTACAGGAGTACATCTGTACTAGCCACAGGGGAAATGAACAGGAATGCTGCCCTTAAACTGAGCTGTTTGTAAGCTGCTGTGGAAATGTGGTAGGATGGATTTCGGGACTGATTAAAGTTTTACAGAACATGGCTGAAATTTTGAGTGGAAAAAAAATTTCCTGGGAACTGAGCTAGCCGTGACCTCAATACAAGTAACCACCTTGTATCTGGAATCTCTCTTTTTTTATTATTTTAAGTAATATGTGAAGGAAGTGACCAAACACTAAGAAAAATCAGAAAGAGAGGAGTGCCTTCATTTAAGATGGCTCCAAGGAATTTAAGCCCTGTTCAGAACAGTGTCCAAAAGTGAAAGCAGCCCCCAGATAAAACAGGCATTTCTCTGTACCCCAAGCAGGAACACTGGAAGGATTCTGTAGGAATGTCAGACGGAATGGAATTGGTGGTCAAGTATATGTTTGGGAAGCCCATTTACATTGAAATTGTGGTAGAAGTTGCTACATAACACCTGCACATGTATATAATGTCTCATCTGGAGGTAGAGGTATTTCTCAGGTTTTTAAGTGATGCTGCTTTACTTAGTGGTCTGTTGCTGCTTTTTCCTAAGAACAGTTGCAAGTAAGAACAAAACTAATACTCTGACAAATTTCTGTAGCAAGTGATGTTTGGCAATACACAATCACTCTTCAGAAAAAGGCTATTGCGAGGAGGGTGTTTGTCTGTTTGTACTGAATCTTGTCCTGGTAGGAGAGAGTGCTGCTCATGCGTTAATTAAGATAAAATAAAACCAAACTTAGATTCTGTCTGAGGCTGGCCCTTAAATGAGAAATTTGTATCTTTGGTCTTGATATCTGTGTGATTGAAGATTGAAAGTAATTTTAACCACTTTTTGTCATTTATATAGGTGGCCAGTAAGTGTAAAATGTACTCAGTAACATTTGAAACTGGTGCTTCTTGATTTTTAAACATCATTCGATGTGGACTTTGACTCCTTTTCAGCTGATGCAGTGTTATTTAACTAGGTTTCATTGATGCAGAACAGCAGTGACAGATTGTACTGGTGATGACTGAGGAAGAGTCTAAAAAGACTAAAAACTTTGATGATACTCATGGGAATTGTTTCTTTTTGGACAGACATTACATGATGTTCAGCTTCATTTCCTTCCCTTTAAGAATATTCGTGAATAGGGTACAGTCAATTTAAAAAACGCTCTTCTCACTGCTGTGGAAACAAACCAGGGCACCCTCGACTCTTACTGCAGAGAGGTGCTGAGAACATGTTGCACCATAATAAGTGCTCGGCTGTTCATTGGATCAAGACCTGCTGCATGAAGAGGCATGAGGAAGCATAAAAACTAAAGTAATATAGCCTTAAGTAAGACAGAATCAGAGAAGCAGTAACTGTTATGACTAGAATGATAATTAAGAGCGGGAGTCCCAGTAGTCAGTAGAACAGTGTACGCTTGCACCAGAAGTGCAAAAAGAATTGAACTGAAGAATTTACCACAGACATCTCGGAGGAGGTGGATAAGATTAGAGCATTTTCACATTGGCAATGATCGATCGGGTGCCTGTTCTGTTTTATAGCCTTCTCCCCACTGACCGTCACCTACCAATCTTCGATTTGCTTTAAAACATCTTCCCTTGGGTCATACTCTTGTTCATACATGGTGAGAATTAAGATATTTGTGAAAACGTGGCTGAGAACGCTGCCAGCAAAGGAGCTGGTCGCATCCTTTGCCCATACTGGGTGCTCATTCCTGCCTCTCTGGCTCGCTTCCTTTTCCTTGGACATGCATATTGAGAACTTCACTGTGAAATCCGTTACAAAACCTCTTTAGGCTAAAAGTGATGTGGAAGGGGCGTGGGGGGAAATAGAAATTGTTTAGCTTCAGTTCATTCCTACTGGGTGCTTTCTTTCTGCACAGCTTAACTTCTTGCATTGTCATCAGTGGGATTTAAGCATGTATTTAAAAACAAAGTTTAAGTTTGGTACTTTGTCTTGTAAGAGCATTTCAGTGTAAGTTTTATTAGTCCCTATCTATGCACTTACTCTATTTTCTGTCCAACTAAATAATTAACAATATAACTTGATTATTTCACATAAGGAGCTTTTTCAGAGTGGTCAGGAAGAAAGATTACTTTGATTTGCATATAATCTGTTTTAGCACTGTTTGATACCAAATATTTTATTATCATTCAAATAGTCTAACCTACAAGTTAAGCACGTAAGATGTATAAATTTACCCCCCTTTCCCCCCTGCAATTATTTAAGCCCATCTATCAATAGCAAATCTGACAAAGATGGGTGATGGAGTCCTGAATAGCTGCTTCTGCAACTGAAATGCTGGGGAAATTTCCTTTTTAAAAATTGAAGATTATTTTATGTGTGTTGTAACCTTGTCAGGTTTCAAAGTGAGCTGTCTGTATAATTGCATCCATGTTGAGCAGCATAGCTTGTTTGCTTAGATTGGGGTGGGAGATTCCCCACATTTGCAGGCCAGTTCAAAAGCCAAAATCCTCAATAAAAGAAAGAGAAGCTTCTGCTTATCTGGTTGAGTACTGTTTTTGACACCACTGGAGACCTCTTGGGTGACGTCTGGTTACAAACCTTTCTTGCTTTGTTCAGCTTTTAGGATGAGAGACTGAAGTCTGGACTCAGTTTTAGTGATGTGCTGAACCGAGTCTTATGTAACATACACATAGGTGCAGTGATGGCAGCATAGAGGAGGGCTTATTAGAAACTGAGAAAAGGGCCATATTTTTTGGATATATGGAAGCAATCATCAGAAAGGAGACATTGGGCAGGGGAGAAGCAAGGCTCTAGCTCCCATGTTGCATTAAGCCTGTCCTTTTCCCCTGAAGTGCGTGTGGTTGCTGCACTGGTTCACCTATTTAATTTTCTCATTGCAAAAATAAACAAGAGGCTGATCCGTGGCTGAGGGACAGGAAGAATCTTAACTAGTGACTGCATCACTTGCTGCCAAGGCACGTATGTGGACGCTGGTGCTTTTTATATTTTCTCAGCTATAAAAATCTGAGTAATAAGGCTTAAATTATGTATCATTCAGTGGTGTGCGAGTTAATTAGATAACACTACATAGTCCTTTGAAGATAAAATGCATAATATAAATGTTGTAAAAAGCTTACTAAGGTTCTGTGTCAGGTATATAGAAACCTGTGGTAACTGCAGACGCAAGAGAGCTGGGAAGCATAAGGCAGAGGCACTAGGGGCTGGCTGCATGCAAATTGACTTCAGTCGAGCAACAGAATAGCACATTCACACAAATTTGTCCCATGCTGACAAGCCCTGCAAACTGGCACAACAACATGTAAACACTTCTGGACTAAAGCTTTTAGTCTTGGACTGTCTAACCTACTGCTTCAGGAATATTTGCTTTGTTATATGTTAGAGATCCTGTAAGTGGCAAAGAGAGAGAATTGAAACGCGAGTTCTTTTGGCTTGGTATTTCTGACCCAAAGCACTTGGCAGTAGTGGGTCAGATGCCAAGGTAGCATGAAGTTTAAAGGAAAAAAAAATGTGAGGATGGAGACATACGTACGCTGCTCCGGGAGCTGGAATGTTGTTACGTGATCGCCTAAACGGGGCTAGAGCAAGAACTGTTGCTTAATGAAGTGTTTAAGCAAAGCTTGGAGGATAGATTAATCAAAAGCATTAGTACTAACTCTTTTTCTGTATTGATTTTACTTTCTCATTTCTCCTGTTGAATCTTTCTCACTGCTGTGTACAGTAACTTTATCCTCTAAAGCTCTCTGAGCAGGCTTTGTCCCTTAGCTAGCATAACTATCCGACTTTTTACCATTATTTACTAACAAAAGGGATTTCCTTTGGTAACTATGGCATGGTTTATCTTTCTTTCAGATGATTTTTGTCTGCTTGCCATTTGTTTTGCAACTGAGCAACATCATGGTGCGTTTTGTTTGTCACTGGTGTCAGTAAACTGTCTTACAGTGCTTGAAATAATTTTACCAGTTTGAGACTTAGAGTGACTTAGTTGAATAAATGGCATCTTACTGGAAGGTCAAATGAAAGAAATGCAAATTCATGGGTCTCCTTGGTGAAAAAGGACAGAAACACATACTGATTCCAGACCAGCACTGCCTAACAACGACAACGGCAAAATCAACAAGTACAAGTAGGAAAAACGTTGTTATGTCTTTGAGGTCTTTTTCTGTAGAATCTGTGTTTTGTTAATCTATGGCTGAAAGATTTCAAGAACATGCAGTTTCAAAAAAATAACCTTCTTCATTATATAGATCATGACTTCAGTTTGAACAGTACTTGCATTAGTGTCTCCTCCAAATAACTGAATGGAACTCTTTTTTACCCCACAGAGATTTAAGACTAGAAAGTTTACTATTCTTTTTTCTCTCAAGTTGAATCTTCTATTACTTATACAAGGTTAACTTACTTTCTCTAAAATTTTTCTTGCAGATCTTAAAATCTCAAGACATGTATCTCCTTGGACTGTTGTCTTTGCTTGTTTTGCAAAGCGAAGCCTTCAAGACAAATATTCCTGATGAAACCATTGCAGAGCTTTCAGTGAACGTTTACAATCAGCTGCGAGCTGCAAGAGAAGATGAGAATATTCTTTTCTCTCCTCTGAGCATCGCAATAGCCATGGGAATGGTGGAGCTTGGAGCCCATGGAACCACTTTGAAAGAAATTCGACATTCCTTGGGTTTTGACAGCTTAAAAAATGGTAAAGGCCTTTTAATCCTGTTTTACCGTGGGGCTTTTTGTCTTTAAAGGAACAGACAGCAATGCCTGAACAACAATGGAAGTGGTTTGGTCATGTCCATGAGTTATTAATCAGTAGGCCTCTTGGCATCCTGTTTGATGACCTGAGCGTGCTGAAGCATGCGTCCGTGGATTCTGCATCCGCAGAGAGATGCAAACATACAACCCTGGTCTGCTCCCTGGAATCTTAAGCAATTGCAGTTAACTGTTGATCTCGGTTTCCATCTGCAGAATAAGCTTGCCTTTGCCTCTGGAGTTATAAGGAGTTTTCAGGAATGCCCTTTTTAGGGTTTATAATGAAGCCTGAAAAGGAAAGCAGTAGTTTTAGCAATATTGCTTGTAAGAAAGTATGAAAATCTTAGTAATTTTACTGGAAATGTCTTTCTTTGATACAACTTGCTTACTTCTTGTAGGTAGGAACCTGTAGGTTCTTTACTGTAATTCTCTGTTGCTAATGCTCTGTCTGCATTGCATAATGTCCCGTACAGATATATTAGCTGATTTAGGAAATAGAAACATCTTGGCTGTTTCAGCATGATAAAGCCCTATGTTCCCATCAGCCTTTGAGAAACAGGATTCATTTCTTTAGCAGAGAACAATCCCACCCAGCAAAGTCAGCATCTGTAGGGCTGGGCCATGCAAGCACCCTCAGTTAGTGTGGGCAACTGCATGGTGACTGCAAATGGAGAGGATGAGTTAATGGCAAAAAAATTACTTTGAAAACTCAATTTCTGTGGATTTTATTTTGGTTTTTTTATATATCAAAGTAATTGGTTTGAAACCTGAATGAAATTTCTTATTAAGTACTGGACTTCTAAGTCTTTTGGTGAAAGGATCTTTGGGAGGCGTTTCTGAATATAATGTTCAAGATGTGTTCAACAGCACGGATGATACCTCTCTGTGGAGACTACAGCATATACTTAGTTCTGCAGTTTGTCTGGAAAACATTGATAAATTACCCCTTAGCTCTAACTGAAGAAATTTTGCAGTTGATTTGAGCTCTGAGCCATCCACACAGTCGTGAAAGTGCTCCCAATGATTTCTGCTTGCAATACATTGCCTTCAATTCTTAAGTTTGTTTGTTTTTTAAATTAGAAGACTCACCTGCAGGTAGATGTAGTGCTCCAAGTTTCCTATCTTGAAGCAGACTTTGTTAATCCTACTCAGGATTCCCTGTTACCCAAGCAAATTATTCTGTACTACCTCATGCAGGATCATGGGTAATTCTAGAGCTGGTTTTTGCAGAGAGGTGTCAGTGGGGAAGTCCTTAGCTTCAAAAGGTAATTTTTCCTTGAAGCTCATTTTTCCTTAAACAACAAACTTCTAAGATGTAAGGAGAATTCTGTTAAGGATTTTTGGTGGCAAGACATATGAATGTGACTTGTAATAACAATTATTTTTTGTAATGACTCTTTTGGTGTTGAAAGGATTACCATTGATGACTGTCTGTGATGGGATCCAAATGCCAATTACAGGTACCTGAAAAAAAATATGCTCTAAATAATATGTTTTGCCTTGTAGATTGTTCTTTTAGACCTGAAGGTGTGTGTAGGCTTAGAAACAAATTTAGTAAAACCAAATTATTTATTTATTTATTTTGCATAATGCCTGAATTTCCAGCAGAAAAAACATGACATAACTCTCCTTTCTGAAACACTGAAGCTGTGGGTGTTTTTTTTCCTCAGGTGAAGAGTTTACCTTCTTGAAGGACCTTTCTGATTTGGCAACTACTGAAGAGGGTCATTATGTTCTGAATATCGCTAACTCGCTCTATGTGCAGAATGGATTTCATATCAGTGACAAATTTCTGCAGTTGGTGAAAAAATACTTCAAAGCTGAAGTAGAGAATATAGATTTCAGCCAAAGTGCAGCTGTAGCTACCCACATCAATAAGTGGGTGGAGAATCATACAAATAGTAAGTCCATGTGATTCTTTTATATACTTCCTGCAGTGTTTGTGTTTCCAAAGTTATACAGTGTTGTTGAATTGTTGCCTTGGCTTTTATCTGTTCTGTTTGAGACTGAAGTATCTTCTCTGATAAAAAGAATTCTAATATCAGCTCTTCGTGAATGTTTTGGGTTTTGGTTTGGTTTTTCCCCCCCTGTGCAGGAATTATCTGTCTTAATTAATATTAGTTGTTGCTAATAATATAGTAGTATTTGTCTGAATACTTTTTCCTCCCTCATCTTACTGTCTTAAAGTACCTGTAGCATTTATTGAAGGAGAATGTTTTAACAGTAGGCATTTTAACAGTATTTTAATACTGATTTTGTTGTTAAATAAAAATATATTATTGCTAACTGCAGAAAAGTTGTTGACAAAGGGGTTATTGGCCCATGCTTTGGATGTGTGGAGTATTGCCAGTTCTCTGAGCAACTCATACGTACATGGTACTGAGAAATAGAATGCTAAGGGATGCAAAAGAGCATTTTGAATCACAAAATCAGACCCTGTAATGTAATCTTTTTCCAGTGTGAGGAAACTAGATAGCAACAGAGTCACTGTCAACAGAGTTTCACAACAAAAATTTGCAGTAGGGGAGTAAGCACAAAATTACTGTTGTAAATATACATATTCAGATCTGCGTGATGTAGTGCTTGCTTTGCTTGTGGAATCCTAAAGACGTGACATTTTTCTGAATACATGCAGTCTCAAGGTGTGGGAGTGAAGTTAATCCCCAGTTGTAGGGATCAAAGCACAATATTGTTCTAGTTCATGTGGCACACTCTGGAGGTTGATATTTTAAGAGTAATTCAAGAGGGGTCTGGTTCTGACATGAGTTGTAACACTGCAAATTTAAAGGTATCAGAATCCTCAGTAAGGAATTAACACATCATCATGTAGTCTGAGCATTTAAGAATCCATAATGCTTTATGGAAATATATGACACCAAAGGGGAAAAATGCCTCATATTATGCTTTTATTCCATTATCAAAATGTTTCTGTTTTTTTTTCCAAGGGAAAATGACAGCTATTATATTCATAATAAATTTCACTCTTTATCTCCAGTTACATAAAGAGAGGGAATATAAGTGATGCAGCAGATTGCAGAGTGTTTTCAGAAAAACACGCTCTCAGTCTGAAGGAAAGGTAAAATGATTTTAGAAAGAACAGCAAGTTCTCCTGCTTAACACCTGCCAGACATGCTGACCGAGCACATAACCATTGCCCTGGAAGGAGCTGTGCAGAGCTAACAAAGGCAGCTGGGGGTCTCTTAGCATTAGGTTGCGATAGTAACAGTCCCTCAGCCTAGTCTCTGACCACTAAATCTCATTCTCTCCTGCCTGCCAGCTCTGGCGGAGGAGGCTCATTTTCTCCTTAGGAAAGGGGTACAAGACAGACAGGTTTCCAATTCCAGCATGTTAAGCATGATGGGAGGCTCAGAGCAGAAAACGTTAACTATCAAAGGCCAGAAAAATTCTTAACGTTACATTCATGTATTAGCAAGATGTGGCTGAAAAATATAAAGGAATATGATGTTCCAAATGGAATACACTTCCAGTTTTTCTTTTTCCTTCTTAATTTTTCCCCCCTTTCCCGCCCCACCATAGAGAGTGAGTGTGGCAGTATTGGTCACATCTCATTTCTAAGAACATTCTGGATAAGTACAAACAGCAACCCAGAAGAAATACTACCCCATGAGACAAAATTTCACACTAGCTAGTCAGTGTCATACTCTTCAAAAAGCAGAAATAATTTGTATTTTAGACCATGGAGTAAGAAACAATAATCAGACTGAGGAATGTGTTTCTTTTAACGTTACCTTGCAATGTCAGTCAAAAATAGAAGTGAGCAAGAAAGCTATCTGAAGTAGGATGTAACTCTTTAAGAGTAGTGACAAATCTGGTCAGCACACCAAATTTAACAAACTAGAAGTTTATTTTTCTGAAAAGCAAGTCATTAAAGATGAGTTAAAGCAGGTAACAGACTGTATTCTGATGTAAATGACTTATTTAGCAGCAAAGCAGCTGCTACCCTTAGCTGACATACCTTCCCTGAATAGAGCAGATGCTAGATGTTTTTATCTCTTTTTGCTTTTCAAGAGCTAATGTCCGTGGAACACATGCTGTGAATTAATATGGGATTTTATGATTAGTCCATACTTTGAAGTCAGTGAGACATTACTGAAACCAAACACTTCCTTCAGAATTGGCTCAGGTGAAGTTGCAAGGGGTATACTTATACACTTGAAATTAAGCACCCATGTAAGTACTACTTTGGATTGGAGCCAAAGTTTGTGGAAGTCCTGACCTTAAGACAATAATACTAAACTATTTTATAGTACCAGTGTAAACATTCCTCATGTGCCTCCTTTTCCACTTGGTTTCATTGTGAGGTATTTTAAGTAGTGATCAAGAAAAAGTTGGCTAGCATGTACTTGATGGAAGGGTTTATGTACCTACGGTGTCATTTAGGTTTACAAAACACTGGCAGTTTAATTTGAATTTTAATGAAACACCTGAATTGGAAATGATGTGTTAGCACAGCTTTTTATTTTTTTGCATTTTTTCAAGCTGTCTTAAATTTTGATTTAATGCTCAATTTGACATGCAGACTGATAGTTGTTTTTCCTCTTAGATATGATCAAAGATTTTGTGTCTTCAGGAGATTTTGGTGCTCTAACTCATTTGGCTCTCATCAATGCAATCTACTTTAAAGGCAATTGGAAATCACAGTTCAGACCTGAAAATACAAGAACTTTTTCTTTCACTAAAGATGATGAAAGTGAAGTGCAAATTCCAATGATGTACCAACAGGGAGAGTTTTATTATGGTGAGTTGGACCTTTAGCAATTTAAAGCTATTAAGTCTTTCCTTAATAGGCTTGTTGCAGCAACGCTCATTTTTGTTGTGTGTTCTTTCACCTAGAATTTTACGTGTGGTGTTTGCCCAATGAAGGGACTCTGATTTTGGTGTCTTCTCATAACGTATTTGCTTGTGTATTATAACTAGATAGCAACACTTACTATGATCACTTCCTTGATTACTTTTTTAGGTGTTTGGTGCCACATGGTGGATTTCAGAATGTTTATCCATTGCATCTAACATCTTTGCAATTCTTGAGCTAGTCCTGCTCCTCACCAAAATATTTTCCTTGTGCTGTGCCAAATACTAAAATTAATAATGCTTGCTCATTACTGTTGTAATAACCTTAGAAAGGTAAAACAGGGATTCTTTGAACAGCAGAATAATCATCGTTTTTATCCTCCGCTCAAACTCCCGAGTGGGTTCTACAGTGTCTGCATTGGCAGTATTTCACTCAGTCTCATCAGTGAGAATTTCTCTCCTGAATAAAAAACCCTCTGCTCGTTTTCATGAAAGTCTTGGCAGCCTCAACAACTTCTAGATTTCTCTCTAAACAATGGAAGTTAGATAATAGGTTCAGAAGTGTGTTTATCTACAAACCGTGATTGCATCAGCTTGTATTCTTGAAGAAAGCAGTTGTAGACCTCAAATCCTTTGATGAAGAAAACAATATCAATTTTATTCAGAACAGAATAAAGAGGGTCATTTTTAGTTCCAGTACCTACTAAATAATGCCTAGTACTAGCCTTCTATTTTTTCCCCCCTATCTCCAGTGAGACAAAAGAAAATACTTGTAATGGCTTCTGTTGTTGTTGTTTGTTTTCTTTTGTAGGGGAGTTCAGTGATGGCTCCAATGAAGCAGGCGGTATCTATCAAGTTCTGGAAATACCCTATGAGGGAGATGAGATTAGTATGATGATCGTTCTTTCCAGACAGGAAGTTCCACTGGTCACATTGGAACCACTAGTCAAAGCCTCGTTGATTAATGAATGGGCTAATTCTGTGAAGAAGCAAAAAGTGGAAGTGTATTTACCAAGGTGAGAATATGCTCCCGTGTCAATAGAAGGGGGAAGATATTCAGATTGAGCTGAGTAGGAGAGTAGGTAAACCATGGACATCTTGGTCAAGTCTCCAGTTGTGTAGCATCCGTGTGAAGGTTGCTTTGTCAAGAAAGCCCAAGGGGTGTGTGCAGTGCAGAACGATGGAGGTTTGAGCAGCAGATGAGCACTGCATTTGCATCCCTTTCATATATAAATTCCAGAAAGGACAAGTTTATCATTGGAAATAGATGTACTCTGAATGACGTTCAGTGTCTTGCAGAACCCATTAAGGATAAGTTCCATTCAGACAGGAGCCATAGAAATATTGCGAGTCTGAATTAACAAAAGCTAAAATGTTTCATTTAGGTCCTAGTTAGATTTGTGTGCTGCCAATTTAAAAAATTCTAATGACGTTTGTCTGTACAGGTACAAATGGTTGAATGTTGAGAGGTAATTCCAGACAGTTTGTGTCTTCTGTCTTTTTTCTTAGCTGTAATAAATGCTGTTTTGTTGGCTTTTTGTTTGTTTTTTTCTTCCTTCGAGAAGCAATAGAATAACAAGATGTCATTACCAGAAGGGATAAAACTTCAGTCAGTTCATTTGTAGACATAAGCTGTGTGTGCTCGGTGGCATCTTTGCTCACATATACCACTTAGTTATCTTTCCTAGAATTCTATTTCATCTGCCTTCAAATATTTTTCATGCTTGCCCTACACTACTTAGTAACAGAGTTGTTTACTACTCGATGTCACTAATAATGTATGGTTGGGAACATGATGTCCTTCAAGTGATTCATAACGATTTCATTGAAGTTGTTATATAATATGGCACTAGTTTGATGTGAAGCACTTGTTCTTATTCTACTTTTGTGGCACCATGCAGCAGAAAAAAAAACAACTATAGTGAATCCTTAAATTAGTTCTTTGTTTTCAGGTGACTTGGAGATTTGAGTTTGTTGTATTTCACATGTAAAGAGAAGGGCATGAATCCCTGCAGTTTATCAGCTTCCTTTCCAAAGCAAAGACCACATTCAAGAAGTTAACTGCAGCTGAGCACAATAAAACAAGGCTAAATTACGTTGAGATGGACTGGTGCTGTCAGCATGCCCTGATTCCAGCTGGAGATGGCATTCCATTTTGCTGCTACACTTGGAGTTAGAATGGTGAGGGAGCAGTAGCATTTTGGGGCTCTTTTTCTCTGCCCCATAGTAAGAGGAGGCTTTTTTGGTTTTTTGTTGGTTTGGGGTTTTTTTTGTTCTTTTGTTTGTTTGTTGTGTGTGTGTTTGGTTTTTTGTTTGTCTTTTGAAGTAGTATTTCGTTTGAGGAAGCAGGGAGAGCAGCAGAGCTGCATTGCAGGTTTTATACAGCCTGATAATACTGTATGCTATTCCTATGATTTTTGTCTGGTTTTTTCTTGGAGCTTCAGGTCCCAGGAGCTTTAGTATTTAGTAGCCCACTAAAGATGCATGGGAAGGGTGCTTCTCCTGCAGACTTGGGCAAGTCTTACCTACACATTAATGAGAAATAAAATCTGAGGATTTTTCCATCCTTTAAGTTTTTCTTTTATATTAGAAGCATTTCACAGCCTGTGGATCAGGTGCTGAAGTTAGATGTCTTCTCTTGAAGAATTTCTAAGGTGTAAGACCTGTAACAGAAGTCTCTCTCCATTGATTATATAGGGAATCTGTGAAAACTAGTTTCTAAATTTAAGAAGCATAGATATCTAAAGTTAAATACATTAGTATCAGTTAAAAAATGTTAATTATATTTGACTTGGATGAAGTTTATAGAGGTAGGTTTGGGTTTCTTTGCTTTTAATCAAAAGCAGACACTCCAGGGTTCTCTGTAGCCCGGTTGTCAGACAGAAGTTTGAGACCTAGGTTTTGTGTGGTCATAAAATGTCCTTATTTATTCCATCCTCAGGCTAGCTGTCATGCTTGTGCTCTTAGATAAGAATCTCAACAAACTCGGTAAATGCTTGTCAATGAACACTATACAAAGGCAAACCAGATACAACCAGGTGCTGATTACTGACAGCATCTTCAGGTTAGAAAAGATAACTTGAAATTCCATATGGTAACAATGCAGTGTCCATACAAAAATTCCAAAGACTAATTGCCTGCTCCCAAGGTGTTGGATTTTCATTAGGGATTCAGAGGTGATCTACAGGATTTTATCAATGCTCTAAATAAACACTTCATAAATATTTTATGCACTGACTCAGAAAGGCATGTTATGAAATGTGGCCTGCAGGCTCTGTCTGCTGAGAAACTGAAAACAGCAGTGGAATAAAATTAAATTTTTATATCCTGAAAGATGCTATCCAATTATAAAGTGAACATTTTTTAAACTTACACATTTGTAAGAGGACCTGAATGACTGGCCAACGCAGAGTTCATCACAACTTTCCAATTTCTGTCAGCATTATCTGTGTGCAAATGAAATCATGTATTATTCCTCTTAATAGGAAAGGAGAGATTTGTACCCAATTGTTAAATTATACTTTCTCATTTTCATTTTCAAATCATTGTTTCCAGCTTAACCCAGACTGAAGTGATCAACATTTTAATCCACTTTTTTGCATAGGAGTGAAACAGACCATGAATCTAATTTACAATGCTGTGTCTCTAACGTAAATTATTTGAAGAGCATTGGAGGAACTAATACCTAATAACAGTGCTACAGTCTGCAGATCTACTCTTAAGGATTGTTTCAGTGTACCCATCTCTCTGTAATGACCTTCTAGGGTTTTTTGTACATTTAGAATACCTTAAAAATGCCTTAGATGGTGTTGAAATAAATTGTGGGTTTTTTAGCTGAAGTTTGCTTTATCTCAAAGATCCCCCAACAAACTAACTCCAAACCAAAAATTGACCAGATAATCTCTCTCTCTCCTTTTTAACATGTTCTCTTGAGTCTCCTTTTCATGAGGAACAGGCCAGCACTGATTGTTCTTTAGATACAGTCACAGAAGAGGCATAAAAGTGTCCAACTGAAATACATCATTAGCCACCTTCTGCAGCCCAGATTTAGCCCTGGACAGAAGGACCTTGCCAGAGAAAGAACCATTACCTTAACCTGGAAAAAGCACCTGTATGGGGTTATTTGTTGGTTTTGGCTGTTAGTGGGGGTTTATTTGCTTGCTTGTTTGTTTTCAGGCTATTAAATCATGCAAGCTAGTTCTAGCACCTCGGGACAACCTAGCTGAAATTCCAACCAAAATGTTGGAATTGATATCAGCTGGCAGCTTTGAGTTGTAGGCTGCTTGCTAGGTTAAAATAACAATTCAGATCCTGAGGGTCTGTCCTCCAAGTAAGAATACTGTTCATTTCAAGCAATGGAGGCATTCCTTTAATTGCTTTTTGTTCTGCAGAACGTAGTGTGTTACCAATCTGAAAACATGGAATTTCTTGCTTTTACTCACTCCAAACTCTTAGTAATTTTTGAAATTATAGCTTTTGGTATGAATCACACTATAGATTCTTGCTCGCTTCAGTTGGATAACTAGAAAGAGTACCATAATCCTTGATTCTGTGGATCCTGAACATCTAAGGAGTTTAAAGAAAAATTCAGTGTTTCAGAAGGGTTACACAGCATCATAAAAGGTGAAGCCATCTTTTTTTTCTGTCTTGGAAGTCTGTAAAATAGCATAAAGGTGGCCTAATAAGTTAATGCTCTATACAAAACCTAAAGATTCGGGTACATAACTAAGGAGACCGTTGATGACATAAATGCATTATTTTCATCTAATGCTTCTGTAAATTGAAAATTTATCAAATATATCATAACTCTTTGTTAAACTCTCCAGAGAACTGCTTGTTAGTTTCTCAATCTAATTCGACTTCCTAAGCATCGAATTCTGCTCTTCATTTCATGTAGGAGACATCCAAAAGTGGAAATCAAGGGGAGTATTCTTACTCAGCTCTTTGGACTGCATTTTACATGTAGGAAGTAGAGACACTACAAATGAGCATTGTAGAAATACAGAACTCACATCTTCACTTCTCTTTGACTTTGGCTAACAGCTGATAGGCAGAGGCACTATCCCTTATTAATACCTTTCTTCTCAGTGCCTTCTAAGGTGCTCTGGAGAAGCATATATCCATGAACATGTGGGTTTGTGAACCTTCTAGAACTGCTTAAGTACAGAAGCTCCCCTTTTGACTCAACAAACCAGGCTTTCTCTTCTGACCCTGTGGTGAAAATACCCCATCTTTTCTTCAATGTCTGTTTCTCAGACTTGCCTTTGTGGTTTTTAACGCTCCCAGATGCATCTATGCCATGACTTCTGATACTGAAGTATTGAAATAGATTTTTCGTAGTGTTTTTACCATCGGAAGCACATAAAAGACTGTGGAAAAAAAAATATGACCATCTGGATCATTATATGTGACAAACACTGCAACTAACCATGTGTCAGGGCTAGTATAGTGTAGCTCAGCTTTTCCAAAGTCTGAAGGTACAGCAAATGCCTGGCTTGGGAAATGAGATTAAATGTCTCTCTCTGTTCTAGGTTGTCAGCTTTGATTTTGAATACCTACATCACTGTATAAGGAATGCAAAGAAATCCAAATGTGACTGGAGGATAACCCATACCGAATGTTTACGTTGGATTGCATAGCTTGAAAAAAAATTTCAAAGTGTAAAGCAGTCCTATTATTTTTTCAAAAGAAGCTAGTTCTGATGTCAGCTAAAATATTTGAAATATCATTAATAGACCTTCCGAGCATGTGAGGAAGGAGGGGAGATATATTTGAAATAGTGCTTTAGAGTGGGTTCTTACCATATGACAAAACTAAAAGGGGAAAAGGGAAGTAATTAGTTTTATTTTCTTGAAGAGAATCTACACAGCTGATGTGATATTTTTGGTCTATTTAATTTGTCACAAAAAGCAGGAACTCGCTTCTGAAGATACTGTAGAGACCTCCTCTCATCCGCCTGGTCCATATTTGCCCGTAGAGGTTTCAGTGGGGTACAGCCTCTGTCCGGTAGTTAGGCGACTGTTCCTGTCTTTCATGTAGGTGTTCTTTAGCAATATAACCAAGCAACTTGTTTGCATTTTTGTTTTTCAGATGCATATTCAGCTGAGGCTTTACCGGTTTGTTTATAGGTTGTTTGGTTGGGGTTTTTTTTCTAAAGCACCTCCCAAACCTCTTCCTTGATTAGTATTCAAAAGCATCTTTTGTCATGCTTCATTCTGGGTCACAATTCGTCACTTAGCAGATAAATGTGTTTTCTGTCAAGTGGTCCAGAGACTTAAACACATCCAATTTCCATTTATATCTTAAAGCGATTCTCTGCAGTTGGAAAAAGTGCTGCTTTTTTTTTTTTTGTTGTTCTTTTTCATGTATGTGACCTCAAATTTTGCTTTTCATGCAGATTTTCTTATCCTATCCTGATACTCCTTACTAGTTTGACATTGCTAGTTAATAGCTAAATTGTCTTGGAAACTTGATATATTCCATACTAAGTGTGGTGAAATAAAGCAAAAAGGGAAAAAATACACCACTCTGAAATTTTTATAAAATGCATTTTAACATTCATTTGCCTTTTCTGTGTGTTTGTAAGGTAGCTGCAGTTGGATGTGGTTTTAAAAACATTATAATATAGTTTTAATAGATAGGAAAATATTTCTGCTTTTATTCTTTCTAGGTTTATTCACTGTGCACAGACAGGACCTCTGTACTCTTTAGTTAGCTCTAGCATTAGGAATTGAGTCGTATTTCATCTTTCTTAGGGTTTGTACTGAAGTCTCCGAAATAGATCTGGGCACTTTTTATAAGTGTGTAGTGAGAGTAAAACTGCTCTGTAGCTGTGGAGCCCAGAAGGCAGCAAAATTTGAATGAATGAGCAACTTGTAGAGTTGTATCTTGGCTTAAAGCTAAAATTGTGCGTAAGGTCTTGCAAGCTCCCTGCCTCTGTACTTTTTGACCAGTGTGTGTGTCCACAGCTTTCTAAGAGGAGTAGAGAGCTAACAGGGCTCATTTCCATTTCTTAAGATACAATTGGCTGCTTTAAGGGCATCTCATATGTGTACTCTTTGGGTTTTTTGTTTGTTTGATTTGGTTTGGGTTTTTTTTGTTGTTGTTTTTTGAGGTTTTTTTACAAATGCTGCCGCATTGACTGATGCAGAATATGCCAGAACACAATGAGAGGTGTTCCTCCAGTCCATAAGTCTTTGCTGGTCTCTTCTTATTCTTCTGAGAACTGCCAAAACCCGAAAATCAGAAGAATCAGTTCAGATCAGACGTATCCTGAAATTCATCTGAACAGGGTACATGAACACTTGTAATGCCACCAGTGATTTATTGATCCTGAACTATCTCTAGAGCTAATTTTAACTTGCATAAAGTTCTTCTCTAGGTAATGACTAGTATCTATTCCATTGTAGATGTTTTGGTTTCTAATGATATTTCAAGGTTCATTATGAATATAGATTGTGTATTGGTTTTTTCTCATGCTGTGTAAATGTAAGTGAGGAAGATCCACTCGACTCTTACCCAGTTTTCTTTTGATGTGCAGACTATTTTTTTTTCAAGCTGCCACGGCTTGTACATGCTGAGGTATCGTCTCAGCTGTTCTCTGCTCATAGTTCTGGGCTGTGCTTTCTCCTGAAAAAACCACTTCTTCCATGTAGTTGCAGAAGGTTGGTCATGAAAAAGGCAATTTCAGAGAAGCACATACTATTTCCTTTGTTTCTAACACAGGTAAGACCTGTCACCAAGGGCTGTAGTTTCTAACTGAATGGCTCACTGGAGAAACTGTACCACCACCTTATGGAGTATGTATTTTGTGTGGTATCGTTATATCCACTCACAGTGAAATGTAAATATCTAATAACTTGGTTTGTCATTCTACAGAGAACCCATAACTCACTCATAACAAGCATCTATAATTAGTCTCTTGTCTTCCTCTGTAGACTTCTGGTATTCTCTGTCTGGGGCTGCCATTCTTCTTCTTATGACGTATTTCTTTGTTTTCCCAGCTGTCCAGTCTGTTTCTGGCCGTACATAAAGGACTTGACTCTTTTTGGTCTTACTGACACCAGGCATAACTTCTGTAAAGTTTTAAAAGCAGTTCTTGTAAATTGAACAAGCTTTTGGCCAAATTCATTCTCTCAGGATAAATCCTAATTTCTCCTTCCAACACAGAACCATGGCCTAGAACATGCCTTTGCAAGCTAACCGTGAAATCCTGCTAGGTTACACTCACATGTGCTTTTTTGTGCTCACAACTGTGTGTTTTTCCCTTTTCTTTACTCACAATCAAAACCCAATTAATATTTTGCTGCCTGAGTAATTAGAAGCTGAGTCGGAAATGCTTTATATTCATGTTTGTAAGTGCTGGTCTTAGCTTATACTAAATGGAGTGGCTTTCTTTTCTTCTTCTCCTTTGCCAGCAGCTGTCTATGAAGTTTGTGCTGTCCTTTGCCTTACTTGATATTCTGTTTTAGTATGCATACAATTAAATTCAGCTTTTGTAGTAAACCTTTTGAATAAAAAATGAGCATTTACACTAGCTACTACATAATTTTGTATGGAGGTTTTATGGTCAGGGACTGTACATACTATTAGCATATTTTTGATTGCTTCTGCATTAGGAAAAAAAAACCAACAAAAAAAAACCAAACAAAAAACAGCTCTAAAGGTATTTGTAAGCGTTTTTGTAGAAGGTGT
Source organism: Actenoides hombroni (assembly GCA_024336885.1). Taxonomy (NCBI): domain Eukaryota; kingdom Metazoa; phylum Chordata; class Aves; order Coraciiformes; family Alcedinidae; genus Actenoides; species Actenoides hombroni. The sequence continues at coordinate 11,512,995 of WUAM01000160.1, forward strand.
CACTATCCTACGCTACTAGAGCCAAATCTCCTACTTCACATTGTTTAGCTCAGTGTTTCAATTGTCATTACCCCAGTAATTTTAACCTTCCAATAACAATAAGTACTGCTTACATCTGGGCTTTTGGTATTTTTCTGTTACGTTCTCCAGGTTCACAGTAGAACAGGAAATTGATCTGAAAGATGTCTGGAGAGGTCTTGGAATTACAGAGCTGTTCAGCAGTAGTGCTGACCTCACTGGGATGTCTGGTAAGAGGTTCTTGTGTTGTCTCTCAAGATACACGAGGAAGTACTAAAGTCACCTAAGCATTACAAACAAGTTCTTCAAAGTGGTTTTATGGTAAAAAAGCACCCTACCTAGCAATTTTTTGCTATTTTGTGATTTTTGCATGGTGTAAGAGTGTGCTCATAGGACTGTGTGGTTTTGGTGAGGGCCTTTTAACTTTTGGAAGGTCACACCGAGTAGCTCAGAACTGGATCTCATAGCAAATGTAGAGAAAGTGTAATACTATGCAAGAGGCAGATCCATATTAGAGCAGTACCTGGTTTCAGAGCCTCGATGGCAGATAGGATTCGCACGAGGGGGTTGTCATCTCTTTTCTCCGGAGGCTATTTGTTCACAGCATTAAGAGCATTAAGCTGTTGTACAATTAGTCATCTCCCCAGATACCTGCTGTATAGAAGCAGCACAGGAAAGAAAGAGTTCTGAGATAAAAGCAATTTAGCCACGTATGCTGCTTGCCTATTTCAGTATGTTGTCAAAGCTTTTATTTTCAGAAGTCAAAATATCCAATACACTTCGAATTTCAGGTGGAAATGAGATATTTATGCTTTTAATACCTCCTAAAGGCATTGAAGTGGCACAAAAGGTAGTTGATTCTTCCTTATCTGAGAAGTTGTTTCATTTTTGCATAACAAAAGTAGCCACCCAAGTGGTGTTAAATACATTTAACATGATCTACCTAGACCCAAGTTCTGGCAACCCCAGTTGTTCCCTATATAGAAGCTCTGCCAGTGTGAGATTGCTGTCATTGCTAATGCTTAATCAGCCAGATAGATCCTTAGCTCGTGAGAAATTCCATTCTTAATGGTCTGTCTCTGGAAGCAATCACACCTGTGTGGTTTATTCAAAATAAAGGTAGTGAAGGCAAACCATCCTCTAAAAATTACTGCAGAAACCTTGGTGATTTTTTTTTTTTTGTTATCCTTTTCACTTTTGCCTAAGTTTGAAATATTGTTTATAGTGTTTCATGTAGCTTTTGCTTTGCTAGTGAAATTGTGGGGGGAAAAGCTGGAGATGGCTAATGTGAAAAGAATGTGAATACCTGAAAAATCCTTCCTTAAGGAAATACCATTTTTTTTCTGAAGAAAAGCACCTTCAATTTCTCTTCTACCCCAAAGAGAAGTAAGCTTTTTCAATAAATTCTGGTCTATATACAGAAAAGTATTTACTTGAGGACAAGTACTAAGGAGAACGGAATATAGACAGGAGAAATTGATCCAGAAAGGCAGTGCTTGGCTCTTACTTCATTTCATATAAAATTCACCTATATATCAAGGACTAATCCTTTAGTCAAGAGGTTAGCAGGAAGATTGGAACATACTTATGTTTTAATCCATGTGACTAATGATTTGGTTAAAGTTCTGTTTTTGACAATTGCACTGCACAAAAATCAAAATACTGCGTTTTCTGTGACTGAATTAACTCCTCTGCCATTTAAAGCTTAACTTGTTTGTTAAATAATGTAGAGAAGTAAGTGTTTAGAGAGAGAGAGTTCCTGAGTTTTACTATAACATGCTTGCTTTTCACTTAAAAGGGCATTTCCCACCAGATGATGAAAAGGTCATTCATAAATTATGAATAAGAAAATGTTTTGGAGTTGTGTCTTTACGGAAAACCCTGCTGTTGATGCTATGGAGATGAAATTTTAAGTAATTGAAATACAGAATAGGTTTCCTATTTCTAATTTTCAGAATGTAAAATGGTTCAGGTTAAAGGGAAGCTGAAGCCAGAAGTTTACGTGCATCTCAGTGACAGCCCTCTGGAAAATTTGGTACTTCATGAAGCCTTAAATGTGGATATTTGGTCAAAATGTTTGTCTGGACACTTAATTTAGGAAGATACAAATCATAAAAGAAATCTAAGGAGATATTTGAGAAATTATGCTGCATTTAAAAATACTTCTCTCCCCCTCTCCTGTTGCTCTTGCTTTTGGATTATTGTCAAGGAAAGCCTTCTGCGATTTCAGCAACGGTCTAATCCTGTAACTAGATCCAGGCACAGACTGTTGAGTTCAGTGAAATCATCTATGTGGGTTTAGTGGATATATAAATCAAATTGCAGGATTACAGACTTATTTTTCAATATTTAGAATTATCTTTTTTTTTTTTTTTTTTTCCTCTCAATCTGAAAAATGGAAATGGATGAGTCAGCTTTACCTCCCAGGATGTCTGGCTGGTGAGCAACCAAAGTATTCATCCAAATGCACATTTTAAATGTTACTCTCTTGCAGAAATTAAGTTCTTTGTCAATTAACACAGGTGAGTAGGAGGACATTCCTATTTGGCTGTCTAGTTGCATGTATTCTGACTCTTGCTTTCAGCAGAAGACTGTGACAGGTTTTACTCACATCTGATTCTATTGGGTGTTCAAAATAATCTTGAAACAACTTTTGGTATTTGGGATTTTATGATCTACTTGCTACTTGAGTATTTTGACAGAACTTGGGACTTACCCTTGAACTAATTTCAGTACTAAAATTCACCTTCTCTTTCAAATGGTCATATCTCTTACTCTTGTATAATGCCTTAAATGGCAACAGCTTTTAGTCTCAAGGTGACCTGCATTTCAGTGAGCGGTGAAGTGATCTTAATGACTTACTTTCACAATATAAAGTAGTTAGAAGAGCATCAGTGTAGTAAATACCTCATCAAAGTCTTGACTGAGGTAGGTATAATTTTCTGGGACAACCTAAGCTAGAAAAGCCAATAAACCTGTATGTGTTTTTAAAATGAGACTTGCAGAGCAACCAGTTGGTAGCTCTGAGTAGGAGTTTGGAAGCATATGGAGTGTAATGACAAATGAAGCGTGATGCTAACAGAGTCATGTACATTAGAAGTAAGCTTCAGAGTACTCCCACACGTTAATGAGTATCTAGGCTAGGGTCCTGCACAAAGCCAAAGCTTTGATACCAGATCTCCATGGGCTTTGCCGAGATGCTGATAATTAAATCATGTTGGTTCTTAGGAAAATCTGGATTGAAGGAAGCTACTAGAAAAAAAAAGATATCATAGATACTCAGGTAAGCCCCACCTTATCCACTGTAAAAGCCATAAAGGAAGGGTGTATAATAATTCCAAAATGTGTATGACATTGAAGCATTGCAGTCAGTGATTTGAGAGTCATGAAATGAGACAGAGACCATATCCTTCCATATGAAAAGAGAATTGCTCACTTCTGGGAATGATGGCGGAGAGGGCTCTGATAGTGGCAATGTAGAAAAGAGTCCAGAGAAAGTAAACTGGCATGTGGAATGGCTCTTTTCACCATCCAAGGACAAAGATATCCAACCAAGTTAAAGGCAACAAATTGAAACCAAATAGAAAGTACTTTTCTTAGGAAAAGCTTAACCAGGGAGATCTTTGGGTGTTCCTTGAGATCATGAGTTTGGTAGGATTAAAAAAAAAAAAAGTTCTTCAGAGCAAGCAAAACTATCTATCCTACGTTGAATAAAGGCATTCTGTGTATTCTGTGGATTAGAAACTTGGTTTAGTGTATAAGATGCATGCTGGTTGAGAGGGTATTTTGATCTTTTAAGTTGTGCTGAAGTTTTTTTCATCTGTAAGGCTTCTTGTACCTGGTTCTGAAGCAACGATAATACTGTAGCTGGCACAGTGTGCTAGACTAACTGGATGTACTGGTCTCATCTGCAGGGATACTTCTTCTATTCTTGTCAACAAAATATTGTTGGTTTTCTGTAATACTCAGATCCCAAAAACATTTACAAGTAGGCCTACTATTAGACCGGATGGTGTTAGCAGTATTTATGCTTTCTGAATTAGGGTCTATAAGCTCATCAGATGGAGACCAATCCTCTGAGGTGCTATTTAACATTTTAACATATTTAACATTTGTTCTGACCAGAAGCACTATAAGCACAACCACACTATGCAAAATAAAATGTTCAGAATGAAAATATGGAGTATTACTGGCAATATATCTATCTACAGGTCACAGGAGCAGGCTTAAGTGCTGTAATGAAAAAATACCTGTGATCAAAATACATTATTAGGTAAAGTGGGCAATTTTTTGTCTGTATGAAACATAAAAAATATATTTGGATTTAAAACGCAGAACTCCAGCATTTATCTATAAAGACTGCAAAGTACTTGTTTTCTTTTGGTATGTGCTGTATAGCTCAGCTGCTTACTGGAGCTTTGGAATGGACTCAAGTGAGGAGACAAAGTACAGCTGCCTGGAAGGGTGAATTTGCAGAACTGACCAATAAACTTTCCAAGAATCTTTTTAACGGACGTGTTTACAAAGGCAAGGACACCTGCACAACAGGAATAGCTGAGGGGCATGGAACTGTCACCCTTTTTGTCCATCCATTATCACCTATGTAAATGTTCCCCAGTGTTCACTCTAAAACAGTTTTTTGCAGAACTTGAGTCTTAATGGGTCTGTAGTGGAAAGGAAGCTTCAGGGGATGACTATTTAACACTTGTTTGAAGTATTTAGTTAGCTTGTGTTTTATTTTTTATAATGTTAGTGTTGGAATGCAACCACACTGGGTTTTCAAGCTGTCTTTCTCTGAAGAGTTAAGGAGACAAAAGCTGTGAGAATTGTCATTAGTGCTCAAGATAAGTAGATGCTGCATGTTCCATGTTTTAAAGGAGCACGGTGGAAACTTTATCCTGGCTTTCAAGATAGCATTACTCAAGGCTTGGAACTGAAGCCCCCCCTCGATCTAGTACAACATTTAGCAATCTAGTATACATTTTACTACACAAAATCCCAAAGGGAATGATGTGGGACTTTTGTTGGTGAGATGTAAGTTAAGCGGCTGAACTAGGAGGTTTATGTCTGTTCTGAGTGTATGTAGCAGTAATGGGGTCTGCTGGGGAGAGACATTTTGAACTGCTGTCTCTTGTGGGTTTGGCTGGCATTAGTATTAGAACTAGTGTCTCTTGTTGTAAGAGCCAAGATAAATGGGTAAGAAGTCGATGAATAGTCCCAAGCCTTTCCTCCTTAGTCGGCCTTCAGCTAGAGTTTTAGCGTTGAACAATTTGTGAAGGATTGGAAATGCAAAGTGGTGTGGCTGTCTCACTGAGGTGGTTAGATTAGATTTTCATGGTTGTGCATCCCTCTGTTGAGAGAGTTTTTTTATTCCTTTCTTAACTGCCAGTTGTGCTCTGTCATTACTGTGGATTTTATGCAGGTACAATAAATGTATATTTAATCCTTGTTATGTCTTACCGATGAAACTTAGTCAAACAGATTAAATGGTGCTACGTGTCTTGCTTCCTGCAAGGTGCTGAGTATTCCAATAGGTCTGATCATTTAGCCACTGAAGAAAAGTAATGAAACATCCACTGACTTAAGCAGAAGTAGGCTTGGGCTGAAATTAAAATGCTGATAAAGAAGGATGGAAAACAAACTAGACTTCAAAAAACCTAGTTCCGTGGTGGTTTTTGCAATAAATATTTTTCTTCATCCTCTTTTAAACATAATGACAAGAGGAAAGAAAACACCTAGTTTTCCTGGAGGAAGTCTATATTGTGCCTAATGCAGAATTTTTTTTTTTATATATAAGTTTTTGCCATATTATGTCATGACACTTTTTCCCCAATAGCTGCATTTAAAATCTCGTGTTCACAGATTGTCTTTTGCTCTGTCTGGTATAATGATGCTCTAGGCAGTGGCAAGCTATTTTAATATCTGTAGTATAGGAGAGCACTAGAAATTTAAGCAAGGTAAACAATGCTATTAAAGGTATTGGCAGAAGGTTGGTTGGGGTTTTTTTTTGTTTTTTGTTTTTAATGCAAGTCCTGTGCACAAAGCTCTCATCCTTCCCTGCTTGGTGTAGAAAGTGGATAATAGTGTTGGGGTTTTTGGCAGTGTTTGTTGTTTTATTTTTTAAATACTTCAGTCTCTACTGTTGACACTTGAAATATGTTTCCTTTTCGTCTCCAGATAACAAGGAACTCTACCTTGCAAAGGCATTTCACAAGGCATTTCTAGAAGTTAATGAGGAAGGATCAGAAGCTGCTGCTGCCTCAGGTACCTGACTGAAAAGCAGAACTAAATCAAATGTCTGGTTATTCTGTGTTAATTAATTTTTTAAAACTGATGTGCTGTACAGCTAGGAAAGCTAAACAGCATGTAGCATGAAGACACAGCATAGCAGGTATACTGTAGCTCTTACAGAAGAAAATTCTGGAAATGAGAAGTGTTGGCATTACTGGCATACATGAGTCTTTATTAACAGTGCAGGAAAATGTAAAAGTAAATTAAACCCTGGGAAATAATAATAATGTCCTGGATAAATCTGTGCATTTCCAGATAAAAGCAACAAAAACAAATTCTGCCTGATTGCCAGTTAATTTCACTTTCAACCTCTGCATTATTTAAAGACTCCACCTAAAAGCTGCAAGATCAGCCCATTTAGTTGTTGCATATTCCACAGTTATTAAGGTTTACCTTTTACTATCAACTGCAGGTTTGGAGCTGTTTAAAGCAGATCAGCAGTGCTGCCTAACGTAATGCAGTTTCTTTCTACAAGGGAGCAGGAGTAATAACTCCTCTTAAGGTTCTGGATCGTAAAACTTGTAAGGTGCTCCCTCAGCCTGGGTCATTGTGCCACTTTTCATTGTTAATCATTCTTAAAGCATAAAAAAGTCTGCAATTATTCTGTAGGTCTCTTTCATGTTACATTTTTCATGCTGTTTCTTGATGATGCATAGTGCTGAGAGTGTGAGACTTCAGTGTCTGCTCATGACCTTCACCAGCATCTCTCGTGAAGAGGAGAATGTGCAGTGATGTTTAACAAAGTTGCCTGTGTTCTTTTTCCTTTAGGAATGATTGCCATTAGCAGAATGGCAGTGCTGTATCCCCAGGTTATAGTTGACCATCCCTTTTTCTTTTTGGTCAGGAACAGAAGAACAGGTGAGAATATAGCAGACTCTTCCACATTTTTCACAGTACATCAGCAAGTATACAAAATAAAATTGCATATTTTGATCGATGAACTGGCCTTATGAGTTTTGCTTAATTTGTCTTAAAATACCTGATACTGAAAGACTCACCTTGTCTCTATCCCCTTGATGCTTCTCCAAGTAAGACACAAAAAAATGTGACATAATCCTGAAAAATATTCACAATTACATGATTGAAAACCCTAGGGAAGAAAGAGTCGCTTGTTTTGATTTTGTTTGGTTGGGCTTTTTCTCCACCGAAGAACACATTACTGCCCTGAATATCCATAATCATTGCATTCCATAAGGGTTTGGCTGTAGTGAGATATGTTTGGCCAGTGAGATATGTTCACAGTACCAAATGATTTGCATAGTGGACAGATATTATAGCTATGAATAATTCTGTTGTGCTCTTGAAGTGTTCTGTGGCAGGTAAGGGATGAGAACAGCACTCACTAGCAAAATGGGCAATGATTAAGTAATTTTTAGGGGTTTTTGTCTTAATAATGTGACTGGATGACAAAACATCATATGGGTCTGTGTTGTGGTATCTTACATGTACTACAATCAAACTCTGATAGATTCAATTAGATGATTTTTTTTTTTTTCTGGATTTGAGATTCCCCTATCATAGTTATCAATGTTTATTAAACTGTTTGGCTTGCAGTAATGCTCACAGTTTATATCTAGGCAGGATCGTTTGTGTTCAAGGCATGATACCAGCTCTTGGGGCAGGGGGTTGACCAAAACTAAGCTGAGTATTATTGCTGTTGTAGATACTTAATTAGGCAAAAAAATATATGTGGAGGAGATATACAAAATAAAATATACAAAAATCTCCCCCAAAAGAAAAGTTTAAATCGGAACAGAGCAGAGCTTGGTAGCTTTTGTGCAGTTCTTAATGTGGCATGGGCCTTGTTGCCTGTAGAAAGAGGAATTGCCAACAAGCGTAGTTAAAGTTTGAAAGCTCATTACTAATCTAGATATCTAAAGTTAGAAACCTTTTGAAAAAACTCTGTGATGGTTGCTCTTCTGAAGAATACCCAAAGTGCTCATGACTGATGACTGTGTTTAAACAGGTTAGATAGAAATGTAAAAAATGGGAAAGACGTAAATGGTAATCCAGAACTTATTATCAGTGTTCATCATCTTACAGCCTCAACTGTTCCTTTCTGTTCTGACCTCTCTCCTTCCCTGCTTCCCTTCTTGCTTTTTTCCTCAGGTACTGTATTATTCATGGGAAGGGTAATGCACCCTGAAGCAATGAATACAAGTGGCCATGACTTTGAAGAGCTTTAACTGCCACCAGCCACCAAAAAGAGGAGATAAGCACATAAAGTTTGAAGTTTAATATATTTAAGGTTTGCTGTGTTTTCCCCCAAGATATTTAATATGCTTTCAGATCTAATTGTGTGCAAGTCAGTTTGCAGAGGAACGCTTACAGTATTAAAGTAATGGTTCTGTTTCTGTCATTGTGATTGCTGTGTCCTTAAAATAAACTTGTGTACATGTCAACAGCCGTTTCTTGTTCTAGTGAATTGTAAAGCAAAAAAAACCACCCTGCAAATCCATTATTTGTAATTTTTTACAGTCCAAAGACTGATTTGATCAATGAGACAGGAGCGGAATGTGTGCAGCTCTGAATAATGCAAATGGCAAACCTTGATGATAATTTATAGAGCTGAAGAGCTACATCTGGAAAATGTGATCTCTTCCTGTTCCTGTAAAAGTAGTAAACAGACCGTGATACGCTGTCTCATCAAAGTTAATGGAACCAATTAAGCCTAGTGGCTTTTATTCTATAAGATAACTGTGGTAGACTTTGTGTGAACTCTCCCACATGTGATTCTAAAATGTTGCTTTTATGAATGCTCCTGCATGTGACTCTGCAACTCACCTTCCGTAACTGTCGTTGCCAATAAAATTTGATCGCATGAATCTTTGAGACTAGTCAGTGTAGAATAGTTATGTATGTGACTGAAGTAAAATAGTTGAATAGTAATGTCATTCGTGTGGACACGTTTTTCTCCCCCAAAGTAGTTGTTCTACTTTAACTGAACCTTTGCAGTATCTCACTTCAGGGGTCTAGAATGATCTTAAAAACAAAATAGAAGCAACAACAAAACACAAACAAAAAAACCTCTTAAGTGTCTAAAAATGTTCTATTCATAAATAAATGTCTAAATGAACAACATAGTGCTTTTTACTCCCTAACTTTTTATTGTGATTAAACTGACAGAGGAGAATGACGCATACCACAAGTAAATATTAGTGGGGGAATTAGTTGCTGTTTCCATTTGCAGGAGGAGGAGAAATACCCGTTGTCACCAGAGAGGCATATAATTATTTCTGCCTTCATTGTGCAAAATATAAAAAGAACAGAAGTTATTAAAAAGGTAGGAGAGAATAGAAAAGAAGGGAGGAGCTCCTTTGAAACAGATCATAAATACAAACTTTTGGATAATAAGTGGGTTTCTTCTCGGTCAGTAGGAGTTTGGTCTTTTGAATTCTATGGGAACAAGTGCGTATTGGCTGAACTTTAATTACAGGCTTCTCTGGCATGCATTCACTTCCAAAGAGCGTAGATATTGCTCACGCAGTTATTCATGCAAAGAGAGCTTCCAAAATTTGACACATTGTTCACTTTGATTTTATACTGCTGGTGCAAATCATGCAGGTCCCACTGGGAAGTGATGGATGCTCCCCACGGAGGCTGGCTACGCTCCCTTGGCAAAAGGGCATTTAAACACATTTTGAGCCCTGCCTCCTTCAATTGTTTAGTTTTGTTGCACAGAACTGAAATAGAGCTCTGTAGTGTATTGCTGTTGCTTACTGCCCTTAGTGTATTGTAGTCTGGACTTGGTGAGGCAGTTTTTGTATTTAAATTCAGCAAAAATTGTTCTGTATAGCTAAAACTACTATGCTTCAGAGGAGAAAAAACAGGAGTGGTTCTAAGAAGGAGCAGGGGCTAATTTTCCAAGATACAGACTGCAGCTAAAACCAGCTCCTTTGATAAGGGGCTACACAAAGGCTGGTTCTCCGTGTTTAAATGATTCTACCAATGTCATCTGATGTTTGTAGAAGTGACCCATACGCCAAGGATCTCTTGTGCGTTTAACCTCATGGGAGCCTGATTTTTAACTTACTGCATTTTTTCAGGCTCATTTTTAAGGTGTTCACTCTGATTTGGAAACACATGAGAAAGCAGATGACAACCCTCAATCATGTTTATTTTCAATCTTCCTGAAGTTCTTCCTGACCAATTTTGTGTTTTCTTTGCTTTAGTGCTTTGAAGCATAGATGCTTCTTATCAAGAGAAGGACTGAAGATAGATTTGAACTAAAGCTATGGAATTATGGAAGGACAGCTGCCAGGCAGAAGTATTTATAGAGGATATAAGGCAAGTGCATAGACTTCCTGAGCAGTTAGACTGAGCATAGGTGTAAGTAGAATGATGCAGAATCACGTATTCCAGATCTGATTCTGAGAGCAGCCTGAACAGGCATAGAGGAAATGCAGCAGAAACAGATATGTAAATATAGTTATTTCACTTGCCACTCTCTTAGTCCTTAGAGATGCAAAATGGCCACTTCCTGCTTCTGGAAAATTGAGAATTACCTGGTTTTCAACAACATGAATTGATTTACTACCAAATTACACAAAGATGTTAGCTGTAGACTACAACGAGGACAGTTCTCAAGCAATGCTGGTTTTCGGTAGTGATAATGTCTGAAGTATTGTTGCCAATTTATAGAGGTATATGAATACTATTGTGGTTTTTAATCTAGTTTTTGTATAATGTTCTTTTCAAAGATGCTATTGCTTTTTTGAGAGAAAACTAGCAAAATAATTCTGTCTTTTTGTTTGGATTTTTTTATTTTTGTAAGGGGAATTTGTCAGTAGTGGCTCTCATGTGAGTTGAGGTGTGTAGTCTTAAAAAAAAAATATTGTATTTTGTGGTGGAGGCTCTATCAGAAAATAAATTACTGAAACATCTATAATTGTGCTGTTTAAGTGACCCACGATGTGACACCGTCTGCTGAGATCCTTCTGTGATGCAGATGGTGTTTTAGCGTGAAGCCCAGTTGCCTGATGCTATCTCCTTCTCACTTTCTTGCATACATGTGCACAAAATCTGTCATGTTGTATGAATTCAAATGTTGTTGTTAGTTCCAAGCACTGATTTTCACTGTCCTTTGAATGGTGGCAAAGTAAGCTGTTGTATCAGTTTCTGTAAATCAAGTACATGATATTCCTCAAATGAATAAGATCTTGGTCTTATACCCAAAATGACAAAAAAAAAATGTAGTCAAAGGGTTTGTGACTAATATTTATTTTTCAATGATGGACAAAAGAAGAAACCACAAGATGTCACTCTATCCTAAGAAGCTGAGAAGTACTTTCCCATTGAGAGTAATCCTGTGGGAGTGTTGGAAAGCTGAATATCCTAAGTGGGGCTTGAGTATCTGTAGCTCTTGGTAAAATCAATGAGTGTTTCTTGAGTTTGAGAGCATAATTAGACCCGAGTGTCTGAGATTAATAATCAGGGATGGGGAGAACAAACCCCCAAGTGACCTCCTTTGTGTTGCAAACTTTTGCCTGATTCATGATAACAGATTGTTGGATTCAGTTCATTGCTCACGAGGGAATTTTTGTCCAGTTCTTAGCCTGCATGATTGCATTGTGTACTTGGTGGGGGGCGAAATAAAAGGAAAATGTGTTCTTTCAACCCCTCTCCACAAACAGCAGTAGATTTTTCTTAACAGCAAGAAAGAAATAACTATGCTTTAAGTCAGTGATAGGCTGGCCCTTGATTTTCTGTTCTTTTGCTTACCTCTTATTTCCCCTTCCCTTGCTGCCTTGCAGTTGCTAGAATTTCTGCATGAACAGATTCCCCATGTGTTCTCCCCTTGTACAGTGAGATCACACCACTGTCAAGTGTTTCTGCTCTTCCTGGGGAGGAAGCAATATGGTTCCTAGCAGGATTTTCTAAAAAAGACAATGAAGTGGTGTTTACAAGTTGATTCTCGAGTTGTTTCTGTCCCCTTTAATGGGCAATCTTTGCTTTTACCCTCTAGTGGAAAATGAAAATACCTGGATTAAAAAGAGAGGGGTGATTTACCTCCCACGCCCAATGCCAAGATGGAGGGAAACAGTGCTTTAGTAACTCTGATAATACCAGCAAGAAGTGAGTTGCCTTCCCTTGTAAGCTGCTCTGCATATAATGACACAGTTGATGAGAAATTGTAGAATAGTTTAATTTGCAAAGCTGTCTGCAGTCCCCGAGGATTCTGGATCAAGCTGCAGTAGTTATAGGGGTCTAGACAGAGTGAAGAGTTTGCCCGCTTACTGGGAACCTTTGTTAATGGTTCAGTAGCTTGTCTTTGGCTTCCAGCTGGCAGTGGTTGAGTGCTATAAAACAAAGTTACACATGAGAAACCATTTGCAATACACAAACATGGTTGATACTGTAAAACTCATGAACAGCACTACATGTCTGTTACTCCTCTCTACCACGGCTTCTCAAATGTTCTCTTTATATGGTATTGCTCTTACAACATGAAAGTTTTTCATTTCACAGCGCTAACTCGAAACCTGAGTCATGGACCAATTGCTCTAGGCATTACGCAAACTGAATGAAAAGATAGATAAAAGTCAGCTACTAAAATGCAGTTTAAATTGCAGCTTATAGACAATAGCAGAGTGCAATAGTCAAGGCCTTAAAGCTAATGAAGGATGTCAGAGTCACTCTGGCAGGCACATAAATGGAGAAGAGTGGTGAAGATAAATGTATTATCCAAACAGTAGGTGAGTCAGCTCCACTTGCTATTTTAGAAATTGTTCAGACTTTTACACTTACAAATGCAGCTCCAAACTCATTAATGGCTGTGCCTGGAAGTCAGGCAGCTGATCGTTCTCAAAAAGGTCCGGCTCCAAACCAAGCACAGCGAAGCTCAGAACATTGGCAGCTGCTCCTAAAAAGCCTGGTATGCCAGAGTCTTCACAGCACTCTCCACTTTCAACTGTGATCAAACAGTCCAAAAGTTTTATTCTTAGCAATGTGTTTGTGACAGTGCATATCTGGCAGATAGTGGTAGTAAAATTCTAGGTCTGCTAGGACCTGGATGAGGAAAAAGACTGAAGTTGTTCCTGCAGCTAGGGAATTTAGTCCCTTGCCTGAGATGATATCTTTTTCAGCCACACTGAATCACAATACGATGTTTCATATATGACCCACGCTTTGCTGATAACCAGTTGCTTTACCATTTATCTCTCATAAACACACCTCTTTCCTGTGGAAGACTCATCTTTTTGACAAACCAGGGGAAGAATTACTACGGAGAAATAATTCTGTGTTTGCATAGAAGAAGAATTTTAAGTAAGGAAGAAAAAAACAGTTTGTATTATGTCTAAATTTTGTCTAAATAGTGTCTTTTGTGCTCTCATTAAAGGGTTTGACTTGACTATGGAAAAATTGTGGATTTTCTTTGAAGCCCATCTCAAATTTTTCTTGATGATTCCCTCAAGTGTTCTAATGCTACCAAAAGAGTTTAAAGCCAATCATAGCTTAATGTTTTTACTCTATTTAGATGTATTTGTTAAAAGTCATGTTTTAAAACCAAGCAGCTTGCAGTGCTTATAAATGGTAAGTGTATGAACAGAATGAAAGAAATATGTCAAAACACGCTAAGAAATAAAAGACATCAAAAACTCCATCTTGCCCCAATACCTGTAAGGATCATGGTCTGGACAATGCCAAACCTCACCCGTCACCAACAGTCTGACAGAAAAGAAGCCTTTTTATTTGAGGTTTTTGTCATTGTTCGCAGACTTTGTAAATGGCATATTTCTAAAGTTTTCATATTTCAAAATACACCAGAAAGCTGGTGCATTTTGACACAGGAATTAATAAAATTTTGCAAGTTTATTACAAGAGAAATAACGGTCCTAAAGTTCATTGGTTCTCCTGGGAAATGTTTGCTTTGGGTCAGGCTGCAGCTTGGAATTACCAGCATGTAGTGACAAGTCTGTTGTTTTCCAGGAGCAGGATGGTATAAAACGCTCCTGCCAGCTCTGAACTGAGGATATGGCTTCATCAGCTCAGCTGCTATTAAAGCCCTCAGTGAAACCCACAGAGGGGCAAAAGTGGCCAATTCTACTGTTGCTGCTGCCATTTTTACTTATGTGTCTCCATTGATTTTACCTCTACAGAATTTTCTCCTTGGTCTAATCAAAAAGATAATCAGAGACAATGTGCTACACTTCATAAGTTCACTTCAGAATTTTTGAACAGAAATTGCTTATGAATTATCACAATATTTCAGAGGTAGTGTTAACTGCTACAGTTTCATAGGGCTCAAGCTGAACAAACTAACCTTGAATACTTTTAACTCCTTTATTTTCCAGTGTCGTTCCAAGTTTAATATGTATACATGATGGAACAAAGTGTTCTGAGGAGGTGATCTCTTAATTACTGACGTTTTGAATCATAACATACGGGACACAGAGCTTGGAGCCATGAGTAAAATAGCTTGCCTTGTATTGAGCACTTACAACAGCCGAGGACATTGCCAGTTCTTCCTCTTCACTGTGATGATTACAAGGTAGGCGTAAGCCATCCTAAGGGAGAAAGTGCAGTTACCTCTGAACAAAAGTTAAGGAATGTCTGGTTCCATAAACTTAAATGCTAAAATCAAGCAAGCAAACGTACAGTGTCCAAAACACCCATAGCAAAGAGCATCATCAGAAAAAGCTACATTTAATCTGAGTCATTTGGAGCTTGTTCCAAATCCATTTGTAGTCCGTTAAAAAAATATATATTGTCATTAGTTTTAGTCAATTTTGGACCATGTGTTGGTTCCTCTCTGACTTTGCTCTGAAGCATGAGTACAAAGAATTGGATGGGAACTGACTGATTTTTTGTGATTCAAAAGAACTCAATTTTTGCCCAATTTGCAGAAGTGAATTCAGGCCACTTACATGTATATATGAAACAGACTTCTAATCACAGTGTTTCCACAAATAAAATGGCAAGACTATTAGCATGCAAGATTGAGAATTTATAAAGTTGTATTTTGTGTGTGCACACATATGCACCCACTCCATTAAATGTGGACATACTGTGAGAATCTCTAAATACTATTATACTGTTATGTTCTAAGAAATAACCCAAACCTAATCTAAGTATCTTTGCAGGAAACCGTAAGATAATGCAGTACAAAATAGCGAGGCCACTTTGTGCCTCTTGGATTAGAGGTTGAAGGACTTCTTGGTTCAGCATGCCTGTAGTGGAATAAAAAGCTTCTTTGCCCCTCTCCCTCTCTCAGTAACTGGGGAGCATAACTTGGCTAGATTCCTGTCTTTAGGTCCCTGAGGTTAAATGAGACAAATTCAGGCCTCTTGAAACCATTGACAACATATTATTCTGCTTAGAACCATTGCACAGAGAATTCACAAGGTAAAATATAAGCAGACAGATGAAGGCAGAGAATCCTGGGGAAATAAAAGGGTGTCGTTTAATATGATGGGCAGTGTCAAAACTCACCAGCCACTGTCAACACAGGGGGCCCTAAAGAGAAGCCCTGACCCCGGTTTGTGGAGCTGGCAGAACTCATTCCTTTATATTACTTTTCATTACTTGCCATGTATTTTCCAGATACAGTAACTTGTTAATAGATTTATTGGCAGTGCACTAAAAACTATGTTTAAGACAAGTAAATTCAAGCTCTCTTAGCCTTGATAACACCTCCTTAAAATATGCTTCCTTCTATGAATGACAAGAGTACAGAGATTATATTAGGATAATTCTATGACAAGATGCTTCCAAAAAGCAACAGAAAGGGCTATTTTTCAGAAGGGCCTTTAACCAGCTGGCAGCCCATTTTCCATCCTTCCTTGTAAGCTTGGTAATCTGAACAGCCTTCAAGAACAAGGCAGATCGAAGCCTTTGCTGTTTCCCCAGGAAATTCATCCTGATGAGTCCATAGACAAAGGTTTTCAAGTGGAAAACATGTGTTACAGTTGTATATCCTTCAGTTCTGTAAAGTCTTGATTATTTTTTAGAGTTTCTGTACAAAGCTTTTTTTTTTTTTTTAAACAGAGCTTGGAGATTATGAATTTTGCAGGTGTGTTCACGTTCTGTACACATATAGGGAGAGACAATCTTATAATAAACTAAGGGATATCTATGACAGTGTTGTGCTTTTTTGTGTCATGCCATTGTAAGTATGGTGATAATGCTGGGGACTTAAGCTGCTGTGCTGGTCTAATGCCCTAGTGGCAGAGAAGGAAGAAACCTCTAGTTTGGCACTGAGTTAAGGTCCCTGCCCTTTTAAACTCTCATGATGTCTTTTGAAGGCTGAAAATTAGAACAATATGATTCTGTTAATTGCTGATCATAAAACAAGATGGAGACCGATGTGCAGCTACTGTCCAAATCACTGACTTTTCCTTGGGCCAAAGTGTCAATGGATTTATGTGGTAGGAAAATCCACTGAATGATCAAAGTGTATAAAAACAAGCCAACAAATATGAAGCATTTGGGAGCAGCAGCTGATGTTCTCTCCGAGATGTAGCACATGATTTCTATAATCATAAAAGTATATTTAATTTTGTTTATTTAAACCAGTCTGTGTTTTTCTGTGAACATTAATCATCTGGTGTCACACAATAGCACACTAAATGTCACACAGTGAATCACATCTCCTGCGAAACTGTTATGAATATTCTGGCTGTACTCCACAGCTGTAGAAAGAAGTACTTCATGCCTTGCTAGCTGTAGAGCAAACACACTCTTGGAGCTTCATTTTGTATTCAGTAGCTCAACAGAACAGCAAAGGCAGCATGCAAAATGAGGAGGAGTACTAAAGCTCAGCTGTTATCTTTCGCAATTCAACTGCACAAACTAGGAGGCCTGAAAGAAGCCGTTAAAGTATATGTATCAGCAGAAATATTAAAGTACCTTAATCAAGAGAACTAGACCTGGTCGCTTAGCTTTTAAATAAGCTTTGTTTGCCTGAAGAAGCAATAACAGCACATACTGTTTCCTGCTGAAGACAGGGCCCCTTCTTCCCCAGTGTGAGTCAAGGAGAAAATTCCTGTTTCCCAAGTGCTGGAATACAGCACAGAGCTGGCAGAGCAAGATCAAGTGGAGAGCTGAAAGATGGGTATAGTTTATATCTAAGACTGGTTGAGTGGCCTGGCAGGTGTGTGACATGGAATATAGTGACATAAAGTAATGTAACAGCACCTTCATAACACCCTATTTAGGCTACCAGTGAACTTGGCCTCTTTGAAATCCAAAGATCAAGATGGATCTGAATAGTATGGGTTTGAGTATTTTTTTTCTTTTTCCTTAAAGAAAAGCTGCTGCTTCTATCACTTCATCTCTGTTAAAGCAAAAATGTAAGGGGGTGGAGGGGTGTGTGTGGAAACAAACCTATGAAAAAATAGAGATTTGTCTTCAGAGGGGGCTTTGGATGAGAACAGCTAAAGAGGAGAGAGGCACTGGATGAAGTCATTCTATCTCAAGCCAGTGGATTGCCTTTACTGGAACCTGATTGAAAAGAATCAGTTGGCAAGAAAAACTAATGCATGTTGATGGTGCACTCCCCTGATCAGTGATGACAAACACATGCTCTGCGAAGTCCCGCCAACAGGTTTGGTGTCCTACAGCACCAGAACTTGGGTGGGAAGACAGTGTTGGGTAGAGTAAGGGGAAGGTGCCTCATCCAGCTGGAGATTAAGTCTTCTTGTCTTTTGGATATATATGAGTCAAGAATCTCTTCTCTACAAAAGTCTGATTTGAAATAGATACTTATATCTATGCCTAGTGAATGCGGTGAGGCTGGTTCTCACACCTGCTTAGCAGCAGGTATAAACACTTAGCTGAGAGACAAAGCAATGGAAAATCAGTCCCTAGAATGCTTAAATAGCCCCAGTACTGCTGAAGGGAGAATATCATATAGCTCTCAGGACACATACACTGTGATACAGCAAATGCAGTCTCTGGCTTTGACCAGAAACACATTTTCATTACATTTAATTTCTTTTGGCAGGACATGCCAGTTTCTAACTTTAAATGCAGTACTTGTGGACAGCTACAGTGTGTCTGTCTCGTTCCTATAAAAGAAGCTCCAGAGAGAAACAAAGCTGTTCCTCCTTTCCTTTAACACAAGGCTGCCGTTTTTTCAAACTGAGAGAAAGTGGGAGCAAATTATTTGGATTTCCTGACAAAAGCTGCATGAGCACAACATCTTCAATAAAAATAGAAGGTTCTCCTCATAATGCTTCTCTATTCTTTTCCCCATGGTCATTGGAGGCCCCACTTTCTGTTTTCAGCTAAAGAAGTTTTTTATTATCCTTGCAGACAGGGAATAACAACACATTAATTTGAACTACATTTTTTTTTTTTTGCAATAAGACTCAGGGAAATAATAGGGATAAAAGGATCAGAGATACCAGGAACAAGTTCTGCCTGTATGTACATGTTCATAATTCTCAGTTCCTTCTTTGGTTGCAATAGGGCTGGATGTCTCTGAATTTTAAACCTTTGAATTATGTTTATTGCTCACATGTATTGCTTTTCTACGATTTCCTGTTCTTTCACTCCTTTCTTAGCATAGGTAGAGCTGGGTAGGTTTTACCATGTTGGGCCAGCAATGGAGAGACTTCAACCAGAAGTGCAGTTCAGTCAAACATACTGTGTCATTGAAACAAAAGCAAGATTGGACAGATCTTTGAAAGAGAGTAGATGTGTTCTAGTTAGAGATGTCCCCACTCACTGCAGTGGGGTTGGACTAGATGACCTTTAAAAATCTCTTCCAACCCAAAATATTCTATGTTTTAAAGCACATTTGTACTGAAATTCTGTGGTCTTCAATGAAATTTTCATCTGTGTAAGAAAACTTAGCCTCTGTTCCCCTGCCTGTCTTTGCACATTAGTTACGTATGCATGTGTAAAGATGCACATGCTCATACACACACAAATACGTACATACATATCTGTTAATAGGCGTGTAAAAGGGGTTTGCTGTGCAGATGGAGTTTGGTATATTGTGTGTGCATGCACACAACTCGACATATTTCAGTACATGAATGAAACATGGACATGTGAGACACGTGAAGGGAGAAAGGGAGGGAAAGGTGCAAAGTATTTCAGATGAAAGGCTGCCCAGAATAAAAAATTTGAAAACTGCTGGTGTTGATAATGGCAACTGAACAAGTTAAATGTATTATAAGTAGTTTTTCCATTCCATACTTAAAGAGATTATGCCTATTTATCTTAAATATCTAACATATGACAACTTTGTAAAGCCAGTTTAATAAAGGAATGCTCTAGGAACTCCTAAGTACTCCCATATTTGCAAGATCTGAGCTTCAGGAAGGCAGGGTTTTGATGGATGAAGTGAAGCAATTTTTTCGATATAATTCAGATAACCAATTCCCACCAAAAAAAAAAGGAAACATAACTCCTTAGCATTTGGCAGTACCTACATAAATAAGTACAATTTCTGGAAATATGGTGGCATCTGCAGTGGTGAAAGTTAGAGAGGGGAATAACCAGAGATACCGCTTCAAATGACACAGCATAAAAGGAAGCTTACAAGACTGCAACAGGAAATTGTTTATCAAGATTAATTTAGAATGATTTTCCTATGATTAAAATTATCTGATGAAACTTCTGTTCAATAAATTAGGAAGTACTTAATGTATGTTGTATTCCTTCTGGAGTTATTAACAATTAACATATGAAGAGATGAAACATGAGATTCGTTAAAAAGGCACGGATGGAGGCAAATGAGACTGCCCTCACATTGGAGTTTTCCTTTCTGGCTGCCTCCATTGAATACCTGAGCTTGTTTGTTTTGGCAGCTTCGGAGAAGACATTTCGAGTTTTGAGAATTAGACAGAAATGGCATTTGGAGAAGTGAAGATTGACAGAAAGCTCATTAAAATGGATGGCTGTTTGCCTATCGATTTCAATGAGCTCCAAACCATGACCTCTGTAAAAGAATGCTTGGTTCAGTCTCTTGTGAGAAATCTGGCCGATAGCGGGTAGATACCTGGCAGATACCATTTGAGGTTTTTTCTATATACGCATACAAGTTTGATTCTGCTCCAGCTGAACTCAATGGCATTACTCTTAAGGCCTAACAGGTTAAGTGTAAGCTTATGTGCATCCGTGGATTGGGGAGGCAATAATTTCATTCAATATAAAAAGCGGTGTTTTAAGGAAATGTATCTCATCTCAATGACACATAGACCAGGAGAAATCATTACTGCACACTGAGCAACAGGAGTGCCTCATGCCACTGACTTTGCTTGGGATACGATTTGGGGTTTTTTTTACATACATGTCCAGATAAATTGCCAAATGCAAGAGAAGGCAAGTCATGTCCATTATTGTTTTGAAAAAAAAAAAAATTGAGAAAAAATCTCAAAAAACATTACTTCCATGTGATCTTTCTTTAGTGTCAGACAAAGTCTACTTCATCCAGAAACTGTTAACCGACATTTTATTAGAAAAGTCAGATTTGATACTGAAATAAGTTTCTCCTAAACCAGATAAAAATGCTATTCTTCATTCCATAAACATATCTTTCTATGGCTTGATCCAAAGGCTATAAAATCCATAGAAAGACTCAATCTTCAGTGCCAGATATTGTTATTATGACTTTCAAACCTATTGTTTTTCCAGAAGGGAGAACCAAGTTTGAGTACTCGTTGCTTAGTTACAGTCCCTCCAACCCTCTTGGAATTCATGGCTTTATAACACCTTAGAAAACCAGACATATAGTTTTCACTTCAATTATTTATTTAGCTAGTTATTGATTCCTTTTTGTCTGGTAACCCCGATGAAATATTTCACTAACTCTGCTCTTCTTCTATCCAAGACTTTATTCTGCTGCACTTGGCTTTTCCCTGTGAATGCTCTCCAAGTTCTACCAGTGGGACTCAAGTAGTTTACTGGAATCCTGAATGGGCAGGACAAAAAGAAATTTGTTGCCTAGGTAACTCAGCAAAATAACCAATTAGTTTATGCAAGTCTGCCTGCTTATCTGCTGAAGAACAGATGAGCATTTATGTATTTAATATTATGTTCCTTTTCTAGTGCTTCCTGTGAGTATCCATGCAGATTATACTAATGAAATATTCAAAGAAATTCTTTCTCTGTAACTGATTGATCCAACACGAATGCCATGGATCCCTGGATATAGTCAAACCAGGTAAGATTAATATAGAAATTAACTTTCTGCTGTCAATATAATGGTTTTAGATCTGATTTTACTGGTGGCATGAACCTAATGATTTGCTATCATCAGTAAGTATCAAGCTAACACTAAGTAAAGTAAGAATTTTACATAAAGAACATGAAATTACATCAACAAACATTTTTACAAGCTGAATCAGAAAAAAGTCGTAATAGAGAAGTGTTATTTAAGTATTCTTTTACAGTGATTAACATAATGTTGAAACAGGAAAACCCAGCCATTTAAATGCATAGACTTTAGAGCCAGGTTGTTCATCTCATCTGCTCTTAACCAAGTCAGTCCCTGTGAATCCTGTATGAATGCTGACCCTATTTACATTAACAGAATGTTTGCTGTTAACTACCACAGTGCCAGGTTTTTGTAGTCTGAATATTTCAGTTATTTTGCATAAAAGGGGAGGGATAGTCTTTGTCTGTGTGCTCTCTTCAATCACACTACAAACTCTCTGGAGCAAACTCTGTTTTACTAGTTTTCTGTAGTGCCCAGAACTACAGGGCCTCTTGTGACCTATTGCAGTCATAATAATTTGAATTGTTTCCATCTTGAATCAGGTCTCAGGATGAGGGATTTTCTGCCCAGTTCATACATTTTTCATGTTTTTTTTTCATCTATTTGTTTGCTTGGTTTTGTTTTGTTTTGTATTCTTAGCAGGTAGAGAAAAGATGTGCTCAAATGACGTGATGAAACCCTTACTACCCCATCCTCTGCCCACCCTGTAATAAACTCAGTTCATACCACCTCAAGTTTTAGTGAAACCTGTGTGGAATGGCTACTTAAATTTCAGATAATGATCTGTCAATTCAACATTTGGAACCACAAAAGACCTTTGCAAAGGAGCTGAAATTTTCTGATAAACATGCTCCTGTACTTTCTTGGCACACTGAATGTTGCCAGCAGAATTACTAAGAGGATGGTTTGGAGACTTCAGTCAGTGCTGAGGAAAGCACATGCCTTTCTATTCAGAAAGGTTTTACAATGATCAGCCTTTATAATGACCAAGAAGAAGAGAAAAGAGCAATCTGAAGGAAAGGGAGGATAGGAATAATTTTTCTGTGAAAAAACAGAAAGATAAGAAGTCTGAACCATAGAGATTTGTGACTATATGGCATTTCTAGTTGAATATCCCTGGGCAGAGGTGTTTATTATGTACTTTTTTTCCACATTGATCTTAATTGATTTATCCCTCTTCTTTCAGTGTCAAGCCTGGGAGCTCAGGTGAAGAAGGAACTATGCCTATGAGGTGGGAGATGCAGATCAATAGGGCACGATTGAGTGCTCTGTTATAACCTTACACAGCACAGCACTGTAATTTGGTTCCTGTAACTGCTGTTGGAATTTAAAAGCCATCAGTAAACTTTAATAGGATCTAACCAATGCCCATAACAATATTGGGCTGCTGCAATTGTGCCATCAGTGGCACACTGCCAGCGTCTACACTTTGAGTGAAACAAACAAACATTATATCAAACATTTTGAAGGGAATAGCTTCACTAGACTTTTTCTCAGAACCTATAACTTTAATGTTTTAAGAAAAATATGATATAAAAATAGACACAAAACTGACCTTTCAGTACCTTTCAGTTCCCACCAAGAGAAGAATCTCTTGTTCTCATTCTCAGATGCAAACTTGAAGAAGGAATTCTGGGAGATTGTTTTTGAAATGAGGCAGGGACATTCAGCAGAGTGAAGAGATGTTCATGAAGAACTTCAATGAACTTTACGTAAAATATGAGACTTTTTAAGTATCTATCGTCTTTTCAGCCAAAGGTATTGGATACATTACTAAGGCATATGACAGCCATTAATGAAGCAGAGGATTTTTTAAGCAAAGAAAAGATAAACTTCAAGTAGGCAAACCTGTGAAAGCAATTCCGAAAAGGGAAGGCGCTGGAGTGAGCACACCGGAGATTCATCTGGATGATCACATATCCTGCTACAGGTATCACCAACCTATCTTTATCCACCTTCTGGAAAGACAGTTCATTGATACCAACTAGATCAGCTCAGGAATTTGTTTGATGTGCTTAAGAGATTGGTAACAATAGCTCTTAACGTGACTGTGTTGCGGGGTGACAGTGTTTCCTTGGAGACAGTGAATCCATACAGCCCCAGTCAGGATCCTTGCAGGTTACCTCTCTTCAGAGGGTGTAGCACTACCTCTCTATGCAGGGGCAAAGATGGGAAGATAAGCTTTGACTGTAGACAAATGGCCTTATGCAAGATGTGAGGATTTTATGCAACAGCAAGACATGTCTGAAAGGTAGGAGGGTGAAAGAAGAGAAGTATCTGTAGTCATTGCACAGCTGGCTTGACATGCTCTGACAACAAAGATAGTGTTACAGGATTGAGTGTCTTTTTAAAACGTACCAACCTGTGTTGCTGATGGAGGTTGTTGTGCAGTGAAAACAGGAAGGAAAAACGTAGGTTTTCTTGGTGTTGTTGGCTGATTACTGAAAGACAAAAGGTGTTTCAACAAAAATATGTAGTTTGATGTAGAAATGTGTGAAAAGCACATTGATTGAGATGTGGAATTTGTATTGTTGCAAGTTAAACCCATGAAGAGCTATGTGGAATGTTTGTTTAATATGCTAGGAATGTATAATTATGGTGATAAGACCTAATTATGTTAATTATGTCTTTTTGGGGGGCAATTTTATGATGCATAAAGCAAGATAATTGATGATAATGCTAACAGCAAGGATGTATTGTAATCATAACTTACAGGTGTGTTTGCCACTAAATTATGTTCAGAATAACTGCTTTGAAATGTGGCATAATGTCTCATAAAACTCCTATAAAAAAAGTAATTGAAAGGTAATAGAGCATGGAAACAGTACGTCCAAGTCCTCTGCTATTCTAAGTTCAGAGACTTCTCCTAATAAATGCTTTCATACAAGCAACAGCTGCCACACAGCAGTAAATGGTGTGCAATTGGAACAAAGTGCAGCCTGAATTCTGAGTTTGCTGTCTTTTAAATACCTGTACAAATTGCGTTTGTAAGCTAACCCTGCAGTTCATTTATGTTGATCAGCTTTGGCAGGTGCAACTGACTGAGATAACATAAATAACTGGGTGTTTGCATCATGCAAGAAAACAGCCGTTTGTGCAAATGGTTCAGACAGATCCATAACCAGCTCACTTAGAGCTTGTGCAATGTTGGCAGCTCTGACCTAGGTAGAAGCACTCTTCACTTTGGGAGAACTTATCATCCTTTTCTTAGCTTTTCTGGTGGAGTTTTTTTCCTTCTTTTTAACAATGATCCTAAAATAGATTAGATTTGGTTCCTTTAGAATGCTCTGTGTTTTTCACTTGTATAGTAGCAGGACTGAAAGAGCTTGGAGCACTTTGGTCAGATTGCTATTTAACAGCAGACTCCCACTGAGATCAACCACACGGGAGCACGGGCTTTTCCATCATATATGTTCTGCAGTTTGGTGGGATGTGAAGCTGTAGCGAGCACCATAGGAATTCTGACCCTGAATATGTGAAGAGGTAGTATAAATAGCCCTGCTCCTTGTTCCCAAATCTCTTATCGAGGACATTTCAGATCTACGGGGAAAGCAGCCATGGTTCAGTGAAAGCTAAGCCTGCTCAAAGCTGCTGATTCATGGAACGTAGCTGTGGTAAGCTAGATCAGACCCCAGAACTGCCCAAAACACTGGGACAAAAGCCTTTGAAATCCCAATTGCGAGAGTTTGCTTATAACATTCTGTATCTTTACTCCTCTTTCCTTGAGCTTTCCATTTGCTATTTTCTGTGAGACAAAGCTGAAGCCATGCTGTAGAGTCTAAGATGTTTGTTTATCAAGGCACTCAGTTATGTCAGGAGAAAGGAGTCTTTTGACCAACAGTATTTTCTGAATGGCCAAATATCTGAAATAATACACAGGAGAAATGTTTCTCACTCAGCATATCTTTCACTGATGGATTTTCAGAAGTAGCTCTTTGAAGTATTTAATGGGCTTTTAATATATTCTACCATTAAAGTCAGCTGGGTTCAAATGTACTTGCACTGCAGTTAGATAGTTTACAGCATTTTGTTGCCTATGAAAGTTTTGCCAAGCTGTCAGTGGGAGGAGAAACAAACCCCTTTCATGGACACACGACTGACACTGACATCTTGATAAAATGTGACTTTTATCAGTGAACTCTATAGGAGTGCATGATTTTCCAAGATACGGCCTGATATCTCATAAATCATATTTTGAAAAATGCAGTAGCTGCTCTGTACCCATTCCTTCCAGTTTACAAAATAGTTTAGCCACTTAATTCTCCACTGGGACTTCCACTGAAGAAAATGCATAAAATTGGGTTAGTCACAAGTAATTTTGCTTACCCCCACAGTCCACGCTACCTCTTTTCAGCTCATATGTAGCACTCTAGATTTCAAGGTGCTAACAAAGAATTTGTCTGTGCAATTTGTTTGTTTAATTGTTTAGGTGTAATGGCTATTTTATATATTTCAGTGATGCTACACGGAACAGATTGATTTCCCTGAGCTTTTTTAAAGTCAGCAGAAGTTCTGCCATTTCAAAGCGCTTAAAGTGGGTTCCTCTTCACCAAACTTCAGAAGCCCTGAAGTTGTGTCTGCTCTCAGGAAAGCCTGTGGGCTCCTCACATAAACAGTGTGGGCTGTGGTTCACTGCAGCTGAAAATATTAGGCATGGAGACTGGGTTGAGTCCGTGGGTGTCTGGACATACCCACTTGTCACTGACTGTACAGGGAGCCAAGAAAATTTGCTAAGCCTGGCTTTGCAGGCTGGCAACTCCAGCTAGGTGGGAGAAATCATACTTTAACCAGATGGAGCTTTTAGATATTTAATGTTGACTTGAGTATTCTGAAATGTTGTACGTGGATTTGGTATCGGTGGCAAAGCTGTAGCCATGATGTGAACAACTAGACTGAGGGCCAGCCTCAGGAATTAGAAGTTGGTCACCCACAAGATTTTTTCTCCCTTACCTTTTCAAGTTTCCAATCCTCTTTTCTAGGATTCTTAAAATGTAGTCAAATATCTCTACTTAGAAGACATCACAGACACCCACCCCCACCCCAAGAACAGAGAGAGAATGGAGGAATGAATGCTATCGCCACAGAGGGTTTCCATTAGTGAAATTAATTCCTCTCTCATAAGAATTTAGGTCTATGATTTATGATAACCACCAATTTCTCACTGCAGGCAAAGTGAGAGGAAATGACTCAGCCTGGACAGACATCATGAATCTAATTTTTTTCCCCCTAATGCCTGACATAATCTAGTGTTGCTGCTCCCAGAGGTGTCATTGGAGATTCATATCCAGCCAAAGGGCCTCACAATCAAGGCAGAAAATTTTGTTACTTTCATGTATTGTGTGATCTGTAATTGTTGGGAATTGCATCCTGCCTCATTCATTGCCATTGCTTTTGCATCAATTTTGCAGCAAAATAGTAAGGAAAACAAAGCAAGGGAGAGAAAAGCAGTATTGGACTTGCTCCTTCAGAAAAATCTTCTGTGACATACTGTTAGGGTCCAGCTGGGGCTTATTAAACTCAGGCAGTTTTGAGATGAAAAATGCTTCCTTCTGTCCCTCTTTCCAAGAGAAATCTCACTACCCACTTGATTGGAGAAGTCTTATCTATCCCATATTGATTCTAGAACTTTATGTTTTATTTTCAATCACCGATACAGAATTTTGTGAGTGGTTTTCTGCCAAAAGATCAGAAGAGATATCATGTTAAATGGTTCAGCTAAAATGTCTTATCCCACATTTCAAGGGACTGGGAGTGTATATTCTGGTCTCAGCAGAGGAGGTAATATCTAGCTGAGAGGAAGATAGGTTTGAAAAGTCTTGCAGTTATAAATAGGCGTTTGAATACATCCTAAAAAATCACTTCCAAACCTAAGAAGAATAACAGATCTTTTTCTGAAATATAAAAGAATTCTACATATTTCTCCAGTACAACCTCTTTGAACGTACAAGGAAGCAGAAGCAAAACAAATACCAAGAAACAGGGCTAAGCAAGAGTTCCTAGCACTTTTTTTTTCTTTTTCTTTTCTTTTTCTTTTTCTTTTTCTTTTTTTCTTTTTCTTTTTCTTTTTCTTTTTCTTTTTCTTTTTCTTTTTCTTTTTCGTTTTCTTTTTCTTTTTCTTTTTCTTTTTCTTTTTCTTTTTTCGTTTAATTATAGTTAAGGTGGACTATCATTTATATGCCAAACAAATAAATATTTATGCATGTAAGCCTGTCTTATCATCCTTTGTGCAACATACTACTACTAGAGAAATGCTTGTGTTAAACAACCTGAAAACTTTTTGCTTAGTAGTGTTGTTCACAACAACTTTTTGTAGTTCTTTTATTTGCAGGTGGAATTCCATCAGACTATAATAGAAACCTAATCTTGCAGGGCTGCCTCATCAATCACAATGTGGTTTTGGAGCTTAGAATTTTTTGCTTAATTTTAAAAGCTTTCCTGCATGCTGTTAAAAATCAGTGCTCAAAGCATGATGGACATTTATACCACACTGTTCTGCCCAAATATTCAATGCAGAGCTAGGTCTGGCCCAGTACTTTAGGAAGTACTTTAGGCTTTTTAGAGAATTCCTGATGCTTTACAGATATACCAGTATTGACAATTTATTTTCAACAGGCATTAGTGGATCATATAAAGGTGAATGTCTTCCCACACCATGATTGGTATTGAGACAAAACATAGAACTAAGAAGAAAATAAATACCATATTCCTTGGGTACATACTGATAAAGAGATGTGGACAATGAAATAGACTGACACTGTGCATTCTTCTGTGAAGATAGCTCTGGTCTGGTTCAGACCTTTAGATTTTGAAATCAAAGAGAATGAGGGAAAGCAACAGAGAAAGGTGTAAGCAAGGTGAAAGGCTCAAATCTGTGGATTGTACATGTAAATAAATTAAACGTATGAGAAATGTGTGCATGTAGATTTAGCCTGTGCCTTGACAGAAAGGGTTTGTCTGCCTTTGATGTAATTTTTTTCTCTCAACTGTTCTGTCAGATGACATCTGTTTGATGTCAGCACACTAAGCAGAGATCCTTATTCTGTTGACTACAACAGTGCAGAAATCCCTAGAGATTTTACAGTTATATATATAAAAATATGGATTTTATACCAAATTAAATGTTCACTCTGCAGTTTATGATTTAGAACACAGAGGAAACTTTGTAGGTACCCTATGAGGTGTTTTAAATGTGTTTATATAAACTGTTAGAATATAAAGGCAAAGTGAGTTGCTTTGATTTTATATCACTGGAAAAGGTGAATCCTAATTAAACTAAGAGGTCCCTTTGAAAACTTCTAATACTTGTTAATGAATTAACTTGCAATCTGCTTCCAGACTACCTTACAATTTTTTATCAGTATTTTTCATGAGTACACCAGCAAAAATGTTGAGCATGGTATGGTTGTCACTGGAAAGATGTTGTTTGAAAAATATCAGAGGAAATTATGTTGCCCTTCCACTATATAGCAGGTCTTGTGCCATGTGGGGCATACAGTCTGAAGTGGAGGCAATTTCCCAGGAAAAGACTTTATATGTCCCTACCATGCTCTGTTACCATTCTACAACAAATGAGGCAGGTGTTGTATATAGGGGTCTTCTCAGGGACATACATATCATCTGTTCCCAGAATATCAGTCCTCCACTAAAATGAGTGAGGCAAGGTCCTTAAAAAAAGTAATATATGGCTTCAATATTGGAGAAGGGTTGTGTATATATATGTACATACACATTGTGTATATACATGGCTGGTTAGTTTGTGATCTACTAGAATTTACTTCCACGGTCTTTTAAAAATGCCTAGTTTGCTCTTGTATAAACTATGTATGGCTTTTAAAAGATAAACAAACACTCAGCTCGTTAGAGCATATGGCATTGGATCTACACCTGCTGGGGTAACTAGCAGGGATGGACACTTCTTCCTTCTCTGCAGAGGCCTTTTCCACTTAAATTAACAAAATATCTAATGGAATGTGACAAACTGTTATCACTGGAGCTCAAGGGGGGCAGTGTGTTGTGTCCCTGGATGGAAAAGCTGATGATGATGATGCCAGAGGACTGGTGAGTACAGGAGCTCCTGTACTGTATTGCAATGTCTTTGGTCATTACTACCTCAAGGGCTCAAGTGCCAAGTCTATCCCTTCTCCCCAGCCTGCCTTGTCGTATTCCAGTCTCATTCCTTCTCCAGTTTTTTTGCTAAGTTATTTGTGTTCTCACTTCTCCAGGATTCCAGTCCCAGTTTTTTCAACCAATCATTCACAGATTTGCAATCTCCTAAACTGTTTTATTCTTCTGTGACAGACTCCCAGGTCCTGATTTCTGTTTTGCTCAGTCTTATTCTTACTAAGAGATCTTAATGTCTCCCCTCATCAGCTCAGCTTCCCCTATTTCCTCCTCACATTAAATACAAATGCCATCTGATGTTTGGTTTCACCATCATCTCAGTTTTCAGTCTTCCTCCTCCTTCCTAAACTTTTTGGAAAAGTTTCATTTCCTCCTCTCTCCTCCTGCATTTTTTCTCTCCTCCTGCATTTCCAGTTAGATGGCATCATCTTATAAGACATTTTAAGGAAGAAGAAAAAGAAAGGGGAGCGAAACAGATCAAGAAAAAAAAGGTAATATGAAGACTTGTAAATAGGGCTGTAGGAGCATATACTGAAAGTCAAACATACAAAAGAAGGTTTGTTGTTGAACAGAGAACATTTTCCCCATAAAATTGTTATCACAATTTGTCATGGGTGACTGATGGGACAGTGAGGAAAGGGCAGAATTTTTATAAGACGTAATGTTTCTGTTCTATTGAAAAATCAAGTTCTTAAAAATATCTAGCATGTCCTCAAAGGGAATAAATAAAAAATTAAAGTTCAACCATTTCCTGAGCCTTTACTGATGTTTCAAGGATAAATATGTTAAGCATTCTTCTCTTTTCATATATGCATACATATGTCCCTATAGACAATTACAAGTTACACAGTCAGATAATTATATAGTTTCTTATAGGCAAACCTTCTTTTGAAGTTGTTTTATTTTGTATTCATTGAGGTCACCCTCTGTCTCTTCTTTGCAAGCAGCTCTCATTCATGTCATAGGCAGTTTAACAAGTTTAAGCTCCATAGCATCTTCAGGTCCCAAATGTCTTCTGACAGAGCACAGTATCTATCCACAAAGATACAAAATTCTGCTGCAATGAAATAAACAATACACAACACAGTAGATAGCTCTATAGCAACAGATAATAATTGCAGATGTACAGTAACAGTGGAAATCTGACAAAGAAATTAGGAATGCGTACTTACGCAGTATCATCTCCTTAACAGCCTGTTCATCTTTTGGACAATCCTGCTTTTCTCAAAGCGTGGAAATGAAAACATAGCTGAATCAATAAATGTAAATAAATACAAGGCTTCTAAAGTATCTTGTTACATGTCTCTTTGAAGGCAGAGGACATTAACTATCAGGTTTATTGAATATTTGTGACATATGTTGTCACCTTCACTACAAAGTACATAGAAAAAGAAGAGAAGAATCCTTCTTTCTGTGATGCTCCCTTCCTGTACACTTTACATGACCAAGATATCTGTTAACTTTAATGAGTGTCTTTAGTATGCAAGTGTTATTGGGTTGAATCCAGGGTGAAGAATATTACAGATTCTGCTGAATTTTAGTCAGAGATGGATGGAGAGATCTTGCAGAGCAGACTGACTGCCAATTCATTTCTTTCAAGCTTTGGGATATTGCATTTTTCGAGGCTTTTTAAGATTTCTATTTGTTAGATGTGTTTGGTGTCTATGTATCCAAAATTATTTACACTAAAAAAGTATACTTAGCTGCAAAATCAAGTGTCTGGGAATGAGAAAGTGCCTGAAAGGATGTATTCTGCAAAACCTAAATCTTTTCTACCCTCTGCCCACCTGCCCTCCCTTCTGGATATGCATTTGGAGACCAGATCAGCAACGGGTACAGTGGAAAAATTGCAATGAAATATCCCTTGGAAAGGCTACATTATGAACCTAAGAAGGGTCTTTAGTTTTGCTGCCAATAAAATTTCTGTCTCTCCTCCAAGGAAGCTGGGATCAGCTGTCAGAGATGCACTTGTTGCTGAGCAGCTATACTCTGCCTCTTTCTGTCACAGCCTCACACAGAGTCAGACTTGCTGCTACTGCTGCTAAGGGAGCATAAAGCAGTGCTATGTGTTTCTGGAGAGGGGAGATTGCTCCCTCAGTGGCATTTAGCATTTCTTCCTACATCCCTTTTTGATTCCCTTGGGAGGGTCTGAGAAGATGATCCCTTGCCCTCTGCTATGGTATTTTCTGCTACAGAAGTACCCTGCGGACCACAGGCAGGTAATTCAGTCTGAGGGGACAGGGGATCATCAAAGAGCAGATCAGCTGGAATGGGAGATCAAAGTTTCATGAGAGGTTAAAGAGAGAAATGAATACCCTCATTCACAACTAACCCAAACTTCCCCCACACTCTTTCCTTTTCATACCTCTTACTTACCTCACTGCCAAAAATCTGCTGATATATTTCAGCCCTTTGCTTTTGCACAGAGCTCCTTATCCCTCTAAAACAGACAATCAGATCTGGACTTCACTAATAGTCTCTGGCCTTCACCAATCCTTTCTGCCACTAGTAGTTAGCTTACAAGATTAATTGTGCTTTAAAAGCGAATCAGGTTTGTGTAGCTCATGGTGCTTTGGTTTAGTCCTTTTTAAAAGCAAAGTGAATTCAAACAGAGCCAAGAGCAAAAACTCAAGCTCTTTCACAGTCGTCCAATAACAGTGAGTTAGTTTTACATTTCTGTGTGCTCAGCATGAGATATCCAGGAGCGAATCTGTGGAAGCCTTGAGCACAGATCTGTGGCTGAAATCACTTAAAGTTGTTCTTTGAACATACAAGTTCCTATGAAATGCTAAGTGTTCAGGAGGATGATGGCCTAAAGCTATTAAATTAGATGCGTTGCATCAGTGAATGCTTTTGAAAGTTTTGGCTTTTACTTCTTTGGTTCTTGGTTCCTAAGGAATAAAGCAAAGACCAGGTAACTGGGGATGCTGTCAAATTCAAATAATTAAGGTCTCTGAAGTATTAGGCTTATGAAGGAGAAGATGAAGCAAAACCCATGCTAAGAGTGATGTTTTAGAGTTCAAACACTACTGGCCTTTTTTTTTCTCAGAAAGATAAACAATTATTTCTCAGTTCAAAAATCAGTCCTTCTTTTTATCACATAGAAGATGTTTTCTTCCCTGAGCTATCAGAAGTCTATGTAAACCTTCTTTGTTGAATCCTGCTTGGAGCAGACACTTGATATAGTTTATACAAGTCTGGAAAAATGATAAGGAATGAGAATCAGGGTTGGACAAAGAATTCCAGCAGTACTTGTTACAAATGGGTTGGACTAGATAGGTTGGATTTTAAGATCCTTTTCAACCCAAATCATTCTATGCTGTAAAATGTTGCTACTCTGCCTTATATACCTGTGTGCTAATGACATTACTGAAGATTACAAAACCTATGTGCCTGTGAGTTTATAAATACACCATTCCTAACCTTTTTTATACTTAGACTGGGATACTAGCAGGGGTGGAATCTGGACACTCACAAATGGATTCACAAGGGTGAAATTCACTTGATGCAGAAGCACAGACTTTGAATCCAGGCTCTTGCAAAACTGCTTAGTTGGCTCTTCTGACCTTGTGCTAGGGCAAGTTCCAGGTTGCGTGCAGCACAAGGTCTCAACAGATGGAGAGATGAACTCTTCATCCTCTAATTAGTATAAAATATTTACTTGTTACAGTCTAGCAACACCTCCAGCCCTCATATTTGTATTATCATATTAACACAGAAACAGAAAACAGCTATCAGTCGTTTGATTGTAATCAGTATACTGAAAGTGACTCTGGAATTTTCACTCATCTAATTTTCAAATTCACTTAATTGTCAGCTTTATTTCTCAGAAGTCTGTAATTTGATAAGTACTGTAAGATATATAAGCTTTACTTGACAGTCCAAAGACATAAAATAATAGGATCTTCACTGCTGTGTTTTATTTCTGGAAGATAAGTTAAACTTCTTTTCATGAATTAGAGTTGTTAGAACTACATATAACAGAGACCACTAAAATTTTATGGCCTTAAAATTAAGTGTCACTTAGCAATTTTGCCAATCTTAACAACCATTCACAACCAGATAATAAAAGACAACATTCTCAGAAAACCTATGAAAAAATACGACAACTGAAGGAACAAATTTTAGGTAAATCTTAGCATGTGATCTGAGAACTTTTCATATTGAGTGTGTTGTTCTTGGTCATTGGATTCACGGAAGCTTGCAGAACTACTCCTGGTATTGAGAAATTGTTCCTGTTGACACTTAATTCTCTGTAAATCCACTGATACTGACAATGGGGAGGACATGTATGGCTGTAATGAAACATAACAATTGCTAGCTGTAGGAGAAAACATTGCTGATCTTTAGTACTTATAAATGGTAAATGAATCTAGAGTTAAAAGGATGGTCAATTCCAGAGTCATATCAATTATCTACATCTGTCCCATGAAGCAGCAACAACTTCAAACGTGTTCTGCTTATGGTGTGCCTTAATCAAAGAAATTTTAAAAAATAATCATCTGAATTTGGTTCCAGGTGTTGAACAAATTATCTAATTACTTCGTGAAACAACTTCTGATCAGTTACCTATTTAAAAAAGCATGCCATGTTGCATAAGTTGAAGAAAGTATTTTGAAAAATGCACTAGACCACAAAACCTGTAATTCTCTTGATGCTAATAGGATGTGGTCCCTGAGAAGCATTTAAGCAGGTTTTCTGAGATAAAAAAGAGCAGCTGATGAAAAAACACATTCCTCATGCAGTATTCTCAGATTTTATTCATTTTTCCAAGTGACTTAGATTGTAAACAGGATTTTAAATAAAGGAAGGGTACTATGACCACAGCTTAATAGCTTTTTTCTTACTTACAGTCAACTCCTGCATGGTTTAATGCACTGATGCTTTGTACAAGAGCTTCTGAATTAATTTGTAAAGCCTTAGGGTAGCTGTGTTGTACTACTTTTAAAGTAATTTTTAAGAATAATGTGGCTCTACTTGGACAGGAGTAAAGTGTTATCTGAAAAAAACTGCTTTGTACAGCAGTGGAATTTATGAGGTTTTCTACGCTTAAATTTCATCACCCAGGAAAATAAGTAGCTCAAACAGTTATCTAAAAGAAAAAACTGAAGTAATATTGTCATTTTAGCTTGGATTTCATCTCTCATGGGCAAACTTTTCGCTGGACCTAAGACAGATCTGGAAGCAGAATAATCACATTCTTTGGGCATTGAGTTTAAGCTAAGCGAGTTCAAGTCAATATGCTTGCTGTCCTGGTCCCACCTGACTTAGACATCTGCATATAAATATCTACCTGTATGGCATGACATAAACATCAACTACACATAAGAGGAAGCTGACTATGTTTTCAGAATTATATCACCCTTTATTTTAAGAATAAAGCAATATTGTTTTGGTCTTGGGAACATCTTAGAAATTACTTTCCAGTGCTTCTATTATAGAGATACTTTGCATGTATTCATAGTGAATAATGTTGACAGAATGTTGGAGCTTGACCTTTTTCATCATTTTCAGAGAAACCCCATCACTGTGCCTGTCTCAATAAGACACGTCCTCTTACTGCCCATATGAACTGTGTTGAATGAGTGAATGAGTGTTTCTGATTAACTGAGCACAGCGATTTTACCAAGTGATGGTTTGTGCCTTGTCCACTATAAGCCCACAAGCTTGTGTTCTTGGAAAATGTAGTGGAACATGTGTAATACATTCCTCTGAAATGGCTTACCTTCAGCTTCTGAGAGAAGCTTCCTTTTACATTGCTAACTCACTTTAATTTCAAAGGTTGATAGTCTCTGGTCATCTCTGATGATCACAGGCTAGCAGATGAGTTGTAGACTATTCATGAAAGTGTTTCAGGTGAATTCTTCTGTTGTGTTAGAGGCCACAGAGAGCAGGTTTTTTGAGATAGCCAATCACATGAGATTTTCTAAAGGAGAACCAACATCAAATTGCATTTAAAAGCAGATTAAAGTTCTCTCGTGTCACAACACAATTGCATATGACAAAAGTAACTTCATCAAGTGCACCACGAAACAGTTGCTGTGGTTTCTGGAAGATGTTAGACTGCCAAGTTGCATCTGTTTGAGTAGTCTAATCCAGAGGTTATAAAAGTACAGAGGCCCACCGAGGCTTACAAACCCTTGTCTAGCTACCCAGAGATGTAAAAAACCTGAAGAATGATGGTTTCGGCATCAGTAATACAAAAGAACTTTCACAAACTAAATGAATATTATGACCAATGCTGTGAGAAATAGACAGGAATTGCATAGATCCGTGGAAGGGTTCTCTGTCCTGATAGAGATGGAAGAAACTATAAAAAAGTATTAGAAGTATTAGATAATGAACATGTGTAACTAACCTTTTTTTTTTTTTTTTTCCATCTTTCAAGGTAAATAAATAAATCAACAGAACAAGAATGGTATGTAGGAAAATAGAGATCATCTGCTTTTCATGACAAAATTGAGATAGTCTGTCTGCCTTTTATGACCAAAATCAACTGTCCAATATAGGAAAAAAAACCAAAAAAACTGAAAGTTCTGCAAAAAAGTTTTTCTAATACCTTTTTCTCTATTGTAACTTTTACTGTATGAAGATGTGACTGACTCATTGCAAAATGGTGAAACATTAAATATTAGTCTTGTTAAATCTGCATTTTTTGACATTTTAGTGATTATATCCATTTATTATCAATTTTGGTTTATAGCCATTGCTGATTGGATGGAAACTTATACCAGTGCTCTGCCCATGGTTTAGTATGGATGGAAAGTTACCTGACTCTCTTACTGATTTCTGGGGAAGTTGTAAATTGTGACCTTTCCCTTGTCTGAGAAAATATCTTTCAGCAAATTAAATATTTAAAACTGATCTCTTATTCTGAAACTCACCACAGTTTACACAAAATATTTTGTCACAGTTATATTCAACAATTCTACTGAAAGATTAGCTCCTCTTGCATTGAAACCATTTATTTTTTTTCCTTGTGGAAGAACACCTTTTTTTCCTCTTCATTGTCCATTTTTATGTGGTTTTTTTTCTATTTTTTACCCTGTGCAAAACTTTTTTTTTCCATTTTCCTTAGTCATTTTCTTTTTTCTGGGATCCATTACTCTTTTAAAGAAACACAAAACTCTTTGTTGTGACTGGCACTGGCTTTTTGTTTTAAAGTTATGTGCATTTTTGAACAGAGATAGAATATGGTAGATGTATTACTCTACAGTATGTTTGTTTCCACTTTTTATAAAAACCTGCTGTGAGCTCAGAACACCCTACCACAATTAGCATGAGGGTTGCTTTGTTTTAATAGGGACATATGCAACTTAAAATGTCAAAAGATGTTTTATTCCTCACCATTTCCACTCATCCTATCCTATGCACTCCAGTGCATTAAAAAAAAAAAAAAAAAAAAAGGTACTTCTTTTCCTTGGATTTCCCTCCCTCTCTCCCCTTCCTTCCTTCCTTCCTTCCCTCCTAGTTGGGAAATATTGTCTGTCCTGAGAAGCCTAGGGTTTTATGCAAGAAACAACAAATGACTTTGAAGACTGAAGCAAAGAAAGTGGGCTGAAATGTAATAGCATTATTTGTAAGCTTACACCCTTACAAAGAAGCCTCTGTTATATAGCACAAGATGTTATTAGTTGAAAATGGCAAAGCAGCAGCACTGGGTATAGCAGTCAAAGCATGGTGACAATCCACTGACGTAATGTAGGCATAGAAAATGTAAATGTTAAGATGTGTGAGCAGTGATAAAACACATTGTGTTGTTGAGGATGAATATTGTTTGAGGTTGTATATTGCCCAAAATCAGAGTTTAATCAGTGCTTGTGGGTATCAAAGGAAGTGAGTTAATCTACTTTTTTGCTTTCTAAAAAGCAGCTGCAGGAATGCCAACTAATGATGCAGTCTCCAGAAAGCGCCGTTCATTGCATTGCTATGGATGAAAAACCCTGAAGCAGCAGGAATATGGATGAGACAACATCATCTGTACTATAAATTGTATCAGAGTCAGACATAGTCTCCTCTGGAAAACTCATGGTTTCTAACACCACTTATGGGACTTTGATTAAAGCACGATGATCCCTTTTTTCAGATTTAAAGAAGTCCCTGTGGCTATGGGAAAAAAATATTGGTTGGACACATTCAGGATGTTGGTAGTTTAGACCAATCCAGAACCTGAGCTACTCACTCAGCCCCATGAACCGAACTGCCTGGCCCTACAGAGAGGGCCTGGCACAAGAGACCTGCATCAGTGCCTAGCCTGCTCTCCACCCTTATATAGCAGGCGTGATGTCAGTATACTATTAAATATCCCATTAGTTGCTTCAGTTGTCTATCATGGATGTGGTCCCCTTCCAGTTTCTGGTGAAAGTTAACCCTATCCTAGCTGAACCTAGGGCAAGGGTTTTGAGAAAAATGCAAAATCTGATATTCATCATGCTTCTTTTAAGGTAACTGTAATTCAATTGCAAGTGAAGTCATGGTTCTCATCCAGGACTCAATTTTCTAGTTGTTTCTGTTAGTCCCCACACTCTGACCATGACGAGATCAGTTAGTTTGTTTAGTAAGAATATCTTTTCAGTATTACCAGAAGAAACAGTATCTGGATAAGCAGCTAAGATGTCTCCTTTTGTTAAAATCTGTATGACAAAGTGTAAAAAATGCCTTCATTTCAGTACAAGAACTGTCACAGCTTTACTGATGGACTCAGCATTTGCTCAGCTCTGAGTCAATATTTAAGGTCTTAAATAAATCGGCCTACTGATCTTCAGAATTGCCGAACCCTGATACAGGTTTCTGCTGAGAGTCACACGAGACTTGGGTAGCTCATGCTGGAAACTGAATTGTGATAACCGCAACTAGTGCTTTTGCAAATGAGAGATTGATTCAAAATCAATTTTATTTACATGAACAGACTTGAGAACTGCAACCTTAGTCTTTCTTTATGAGCCCTGGTAACTGGAGATGTGGCATGCAGGTGGCAGGGTGAAGAGTAGATGGGTGAGGGTTATGTGCCTGAGTTGTCCTCTGCAGCCACTCTCTGCCTATCTTGTTGTCTTAGTTCTCCATCTGTAGAAGTGTCAGTAGTACAACCTTTACCAAGTTTTGGGTTTTCCTTCCTGTTCTATTTCTCCTACTCTGTTTCTGCATGTCACCTGTCACACTAAGATACACATACCATCTGAGAATGTTGAATATGGCTGGACAACAAATATTAATTAATATAGGTTTTAAGACAAATTCAGGGATAAATTCTTGAATTCCTCTAGCTTGAAACTGAGAAGACAGGACATTTGAGAAAACTGAAAAGCAATCCAACAAAGACTGTCATGTAAATGAGATACTTGTGGTGGTCAAATGACAGCCCAAGGGCAAAATCTGTTTTGAGAGATGGTTTAATGCACTCCTGAGAAGTCTGCATGTGGATATTGCATCCTGTGCCAGAAGCCTACATCAGGCAAACCTCCATTTTGTTTATAAATAATTTTAAAATCCAGAATAGCTCCCTGAGGCTTTCTGTTTGAAATGGGAAGGAAAATGGGTGAAATGGGAAGGAAAATGGATGAAATGAGGTAAAGATAAGTGTTTACTTATGACCAGTCAGTTGCTTTTTCTTGTGTTATGACTCTGTTTTGAATCAGTGTTAGAGAGAAAGAGAACAATGGGTAAGCACTGGGAATGCAGGTGGGGGGAGGGGGGGGATGTCAGTGGATCTAAATGGAAAGCAGGAGTGGGGAACAGTAACTTGTTCTGTTATCTCCTTCAAGTCCAAACTCGGTAGCAGGTTTTGGGAACAGGCTCAGTGAGTGGCTTTTCTGTCTTACAGAATGACGGGGCAGGGTGAGACTGATATGGAGGGCAGGCTGGAGGATCAGGGATAGAAGAGAGCACTGCATTAGGACTACTTCATCCGAGGCTGATTGCTCTGGCGCTAGCAAGGAGGAGCATGGGGTAATCCCAGGATGGCAGCACTGCACCAGAGACACAGGAAGGAAGCCAGTCAGCCTGTAGGTATCTGAGATTGTGTCTCTGTATATTAAATGCTGTGCTGGCTTAGGAGCAAACTTTGGGCATCTTCACAGAGAATGGAAATTAATAAGACACCTGCACTACATTTGAAAATTATGCTGCCTTGAAACAGTACCACTGCTCAGCTGTGAGCACAGTAACACTGAGAGACAGTGCCTTCTCTACAGGCAAGATAAGAAGCTACGCTGTTTGGAACAAAGACCGAATATGGGTCTGTGTGTCCGTGTTAGGGGCACTGAACAACTGAGAAGGCAGTTGAGGATGAAGCACAGATGGTGACCCTTTGGTAACTGGTAATTCCTGCTTTTTGCCCAGCCTTGTTTTTAGTTTTCAGAAGAAGGGAAAGGATTGGAGAGACAGTAGGGAAGACAGGGTAGTAGTGGGATGTATTGGGGTGAGACAGTGTTGGTGACAAGGTAAATCAGCTGGGAGCAGTGGGGATTGGTCCCTTCTGAAGACCTAGGTGATCACCATAAACCTGGAGGAATTAGTATTTCCTTCATGGCAACTCCACTTTTTATCACAGTGTCTTTAGATGCGAAAATGAGATCTTGTGAATGAAGCCCATAACAAGCCTCCTTTAATAATCTGTTAAACTTGCGAGGTTTTCCTCTATGTTTATGTGCCTGTATCTGCTTGTGTGCTGTGTTTTCGGAGCTTCCAGCTTCTAGTAATTATCAGTAAGTGTAATTAAACATCACAGTACTGTCA
Organism: Actenoides hombroni; assembly: GCA_024336885.1. Lineage (NCBI taxonomy): Eukaryota > Metazoa > Chordata > Aves > Coraciiformes > Alcedinidae > Actenoides > Actenoides hombroni. Next base: position 11,553,328 of record WUAM01000160.1, read on the forward strand.
CTAGAACCCACAGACTCCCTGGTATCATTTTTCAATACCCTTCTTCCCCACAGTCTTTGATTCATTTAGATCATGCTGAAGGGGTAGTGGAAGAGACAATGTCTGCGCTTCTTGGCTGTCTGTGGAATTAGTATGGCATCCCCACACAGCACCTCTGTAGGAGCTTTGTGTCAAGTGCTTGACTTAGAATATCACGCAGTGTAATGCTGTCGGTACTATTAGAAAGATAAAGACTTTGCTGTGGCATTGAACCTTCTCCAAAAATGCCAGCAGTGCGGGTTTGCATTTTAAGAGCTCCATATTTATAACAATCAGAATTAGTCCATCGTTGAGAAAGGTGATTACAAGAGTAAGGTTGACTCACTCACAACTGTAGAAAATTTTGGTTTCTTTTATGAACAAATTTGATTGTGACTAACTTCTTTCAGGAAGAAAGGACCAAAACCAGAGACTGTTTTTTTTTTCTTTTTCTTTTTTCTTTTTTTTTAATATGACTTGAATTGTTTACCTCGTTTTTGTTTTTTATAGGTGATTTTAAACTCCAGCTACTAATAGAACATTGTAACAGTTACAGAAGAAAAGCCAGGACATCACTCAGGTATTATAGAACAGGTTGATAACCTTAAATGCTTCATAAAGCAGCACTGTGAGATAATCTTCCTGCTGGCATGTGTAAAGGGGCATTTCTGATTCAGGGAGAGCTGTTCACTGTAGCTGTGATCCCTTCCCTGTGAACTCCAGCTGCAAAACACAGCATCCTTCTTTCTCGAGGCACAGCCAACTCTGTTAGTGATGAATGAGGAAGAAAGTGTCCCTGTGGGTAGCTTACACCATAATAGGCTGCTCCACTGTCCTTTATAACAGCTGCTTCAGAGAATGATGCAATTTTATTCTGAGACCTGCACCTATCACTGCAATGCCAGTTAGTGGGTCAGTACTCTACACTGCAAGTACAAGGTACCTCACAATCTCTCTACATAGCATCAGGCAAAGCAGGTAGTATTGTTTCTAGGATGTTCTATTTGACACATGGCAGGGATGTAAAATAGAGCTGATAGACTACCTGAGTATAGGCATGGATATAAAGCTCAATGTGATTCACTGTGGTTATTTTGGGGGGTTATGAAATGAACTATGGTTGTATACTGCACTATGAATACTGTGCTGAGGGTAAGCAGGTCGTCTGATGCTCTGAGGTGAAATTTTTCTCTCTTCAGACTCCCATCTTTTTACTGTCGCATTTCCTGAGCACTGTTTGTGTTGCATTCCTTCTTTATTGTCCCCACTGTTCACACTCCTCTGGGACACATTGTCTGTAGAACTAGTTATGTCTGCTGTAATCTCTAAAGTCTTTCAGTTTTGCAATAGACTCTGGTATCATTAAAGACATCCTTTCACTGGCCTCCTGTGATGCTTTGCAAGGAAGCACAAAGGTGGGAAAGGTTAGTACTTCAGTATGGATAATAGCTAAATGTGTCTGAAAGGAATTGAAGGTTTTGTGCCTCTGCACAATGGTTATGTCCTTTCTGAGCCAGAGTGGCAGCGCTCTTGCATTCTGATATCCCAGGAGCCTGCAGCACACAAGATTCTCTATTTTATTTATAAATCCTTTTTGAATTCAAGATAGCTGAAATCACAGGATTTGCTTCCTGTAGTTTAAATAATTTCTGGTTGCCCCACAACTATATTTCTCAGTTTCCTCATTAGCTTGCTGCTTTATAACACAACCTAGTTCTTTATCTGTTTGAAGAATGAGATATTACTCCTAACACTACCAAACTTTATTCAGAGGTTTTAATTATGTTGGTTCCTTCAATCAAGTCAGCCAAAAACCTTAGACCTTGCCAGAATGCATATGTGCAGACTGTCTTTTTTGTCATGTGTATTTCCTGAGGCATCTTTAGATAAGGATCAGGATAATTAGTGCTTTTTATCAACTGAATCTCCAGTTTGTTTTGTGGTTCAAAAAAAGGGGCTAAAAATATTCTGTTTGTTTTACTCTTTGCAGAACTGGTATTTGACTCTATTTCTATTTGGCTGCATTTTAATATCACATTTGTGACACGCAGTTAGCTGTGCCTTTGGTAGAACTTTGAATATAGGAATGGTATTGAAGTGTTCATTAAAATGTTTGTTTCTAGGGACACAGACTGCCAACTTTACTCGACTGCAAATCTCTGTATTTCTGTTTTCCTTGGCAAACCCTATCCTACTCTCTTAAGTAAGCAGAGATCATATGTTAGGATGAGGCCAAAGGGCAATAAAAATCATTAGTGATCAGTTCTTGCTCTTTCCTTTCAGCTTCTGGGAGCATCTCTGACAACCACAGCCATGAAACCTCATTTTTTTTTAGTGCCTTCAGCTACCAGCCTTTATCTTTGTACTTTACTTTTCCCTACTGAACTTCTTTTTCTTTGCTAGGAAGAAGCCATGTGAAGGAACGAATTCTGAATTAATAAAAGATCTCAGTTAAGCTTACCTCCATTGAGAGCTAAATCCTCTACACCAAAGATAAAAAGGTCAAGTCTTTGTGCAGCACAGATTGAGTGAAACTGTATCCCCTACCTACATCATATTACAGGAGTTAATACTTTCTTGAAAGTTCATGCTCTCCGAAGGTCTCCTTAGCTTACAGTGGTCAGTTGACACACTTGAAGATTAATTCCTATCCCTTTGCCAGACTTCTTATATTGCTGAAATTCAAGGGCAGAAACAACTCCTGCCTGAATTTCAAAGGGTGGAAAATTTCTGTATTTTTCCATTTTAGAAAACATCTTGAAAAGATGCTTTTCCAGAGGATTTTTATTGCAGCGGTTCCTGATCCATGAGTAAAATCACAGAACTTGAGTGTAATCTCAAGGCTGAGAGAAGTTGCAACTGCTGCTCTGTGGGAGACTCCCTGTCCTATTCCTAGTAGGATCTATAATTATTTCTTTCAGATAACTTTCCTCCCTTGAAGAAGCTCTACCTGATTAACCCAGGATCTTGTGGTCCCTAAAACGAAGTGCTTTCTTATTTTCTTTGTTACTCCTTCAGCATTCTGACCATGTTGTCACCTTTCCAACCTCTTTCTCCAGCTTCTTTTCATGTTGGCAGAAAATAGCTGCATCAACATCTAACTTTGGTGGCTGATTTGTATTTCCTGACAGAATTCATTTTAAGTATGATGCCTCCTATAGTGTCATCAGTTTTAGCAGCAGTGTTCACTGCACATGCCCTCTATCACTACTGCCCATTAAGCATCTCTGCTTTAAAAGCTAAGGATACTTAAGGACAGCTTGGGATTCTTTGTATAATGTTTGGATAAAGTGTTGTAGTCATAAGAGAACATCTAAAGTAAACCCTGTAACAGCATGCTTGTTTGCTTAGTTGAAATATCAAGTGGAATAACTTCAACTTCATGGTTTCTCATTTTATGGAAGATATAATCCAAAACTCATGCTTATTAACCATTGTTTTACTTACATTGTCACACATGTCACAAATCTTCAATCTCTGTGGCTTCACAGTAGGTCTATTACTGAAAAAATGAAACATACACAAATCCCTCCTAGAAGCATCTCTGTTTTGCTCTGTAGCTTCTCTTATTGACTTTGTATTCCTAAAAATAACAATAACAGCATAGGATTTTTCATCACTGTTGAGCTTCCAAAATTCCACTTTCTATGTGGTAAATCTAGTATTTCCCATGAAGATTATGAAATGACAGGAGTAGTTGCGTGTCTTAGACTTTTAGTGCAATAAAGGCTTCCCATTCTACTAGCATAGCCTCATTTTCTGCCTAGGTACAATGCACATCTTATCAAATAAATTTTGTAAACTCACAGCACCCTGAAAATTTGGAAGTGGAAAGGTGATTCAGTGAAACCCATAGCATATAACTTCCAAAGGTGCCAGAGGTCTGATACATTTGGCCTGTCCACTGTTGCTCATTCTTTCTTCTCCATCAACAACTCTGTCATCATCAGTTCTCAGTATCTACCATGGTCCAGTTCTGTGCTTCCTTGACACTTACTGTGGCAACAGTGGAAGGTTAGCCATCAGAAGCTCACCTCAAGTTTCAATGGCAGATATGGTCCATCAGTCAGTGATCTTAAACAGGTTGTTATGACTTTTTGTATGTTGTGAGCACTCTCCCAACATGTGCACTCTAGTCTGACAGCTGAGGGGGGGGTGGAAGGAAATTAAATGTGTCCACTCACTGAGAATATGTCATCTATCTTCACAAGATACTCCAGCAAAGATCTTACCATACTACCCGGGTCTCCACTGTAGTCTTCCACCTCAATGGGAAGGAAAAAGCCATAGAACACCCATTTTTAACAAAAGGTTGAAAATAGTCACAGGTGCAATATGAGTGCTGCCCTGTCCACAGTGTGTGTGGAAGATTGTTGCAAGGTCTTGTGTGTGTTCTTGGAAAAGCTCACTTCACTAGCTGCTATCCTGCTGCTTTACCAGCCTCATATCCTGAAAGCATCTCAGCTAATTGATAATCCAATTGATAATCCAATGCTATAATTCTCATAGGAATGGTATTTAATATTGTTTGCCCTTTGAATATTCTTTCTTTATCTTCTGCATTTCGATTGTTCTAAACTGATGAAATCTAACTGTTCTGTCTCAGTGAAAAATCAGCTTTGTCTTAGATCATATATAGCTAGGAAAGGTGATACTCTGTGTGTCTGGTTACTACACACAATATTTTACTGACAAAACTGTCTTTGGCAAAGCACTAAGGAGTTAACTAAAAATAATCAAGGCTTATGGGGATCCCGATTTCACCGGGGTAGTTTTGTCTATGTTTTTACCTTGAAGGGATCACACAAAAGTAGAAAACTACCTTTGAATCTCAGAAGCTAGGTTTTGTGGAGATATGAGCTAGATCAAAGAACCAGCACTCAAGGCAATGACTGAAGCAAACAAAGAGTTTATACATCAGTTCATTGTCAGATGGCTTCTTTCTCTTTAGGGTTGCTCTTAATTCCCAGGGAAGTTGGGAAGCCACATACAGTAATCTCTGCACAGTTGCCAGTGCATCCTGAGGGCAAGTCTTTCTTTCTGTCCTTTCTGGAGGGCTGGCTCTAGGTTTCTTCTCTTCTGCTGCCAACAGCCTTCCACTTCTGTGTTTGCTTGGAACCTTTCTCTCTTCTGCCTCTCTCTGTTCCTGGGAAGCTGCTTGCTTTTGGAATGTTCTGTTGACAGGCAACTCTTGCACTCTGTCCAGTGGGATGGACTCTTGATTCAGAGCACAGCTGCCAGGACAAGGCTTCCTCCATGCTGTCCAGCTGCACCCTTGTGGGAGACATGATATAGGACATAGCAAATGACAAAAAAATTAACCAAACACCATCCTTGACAAATTTTGAAGACCCAATCTAGAAGATTTGTGTAGGTTAAAAAAAAACCATTAGCGTTACAAGTTGCATTATGTGGCAGTCTGAAACTTACCTTCTTTTGAAGCCATATCTGTCTGGAGAAATACAATATGCATTCCTACTTGAACTGAATGTTTGTACAGAAAACAGAATAAAACAAAACCCCTGCAAGCCATAAAATAATACATAACTTTCCTCTGTGTTATTAAAGTAACTTAAGAGCACACTAGTGGTAAGATGTGTTATCTATTTGTTACTTATTAAGCAAACAGTTTGCTCCTTGAGAGATAAAAAAATGCATTCTTTTGAAGGGTTTTCAAGGTTGTAGTCCTTGAGCCATCTGTGTCATGCTACAGTGCCCCCAGACTAGCTGTGTTCTGGCAGAAAAAAAGAAAAAAATATACCCCCTTACTGGTCACCCAGCCAGAGTACTTGGCAGCTATGAGGTTGCCAATAAATGTGAAAGCAGGTGTTTGTTATAAGATCTTCCTAGCTGTCACCATCCAGCATAAATTGGGTTTCTATTCTAAAGGGAAATGCAGGGTAGATTGTGCAATGCTGTTTTTCTCTGTCTTCTTCAGTGTTTGTTATTGATTTCAATTTGAAAAGAAGCTGTGAATATTTTGAAAATAGTAAATCATTGTCAAAATAGCTATTGACAAGAGGCTTCAGAAATTGAACAATCAAAATTCAGAAGATGCAGACTGCATGGTGTTAAAGGTTTAGAACAAACTAGATAATTATTTTTTCCAAACCATTGAAATTTTTTTTCCCTTTCTTTTTGCTAAGTAATAGCCTATTATAGACACACTAAAGCACTGAAGCATTGGACAACTAATCATACTGAGTGACGAGGCAAAGTATGTTCTTGACAACTACCATTCAGTAAATATAGCTTAAAGTTAAATTATATGTTTTGAAAACCAGTGCTTGCTTTCAGGACATTTTAATCCATTAAAACCTCTGTCACTAAACATCACTAATGCCAAGAATTTACTAGGTATCAAAAATGATGAACTATTTCTGTGGATGGAGAGAACATCCATACACCCATTAGACTGGACCAAGATTATTATTTTTGTTATTATTAGGAATGTGATATTTGATCTTTGAGTTAAATCAGTGAGAATGGTTCGGGTCTATAAACTCACATTCAGGGAATAAACCAGACACCAAATTTATGGAACAGAGGAAAAAAAAATGAAGCTATTTTGTAACTGTTTGGTATGGGATTTCTTGTGACTTCCTGTCACACACCTAACATTGGCCAAGTCTGAGAGGAAGGTGATGCTTTACTTGCAAGACATTTCAGTAAGCATAAAGTCATGAATATTTTACCTTGACTTTCTGCCCTCTCTTGACAAGCTCTGTTATTAAGATTTGTACTTTTCCTCTTCTGTTCCCATTCCCCAATTTGCCTTCACTAATTTCTCTTAGCAATGTGTGTGAAGCTCTTTTAAAATATATTCAGGGTTTTTTTACCTGTAATATCTGAAATTGTTATCACATCATTTTTTATCATTTACTCTAGTATTGTTTTTTCTAATTCTAAGTCTAGATGCTGATATTGCTTTATTTTTCAAAATGTCTAAAACATGTACTAATTTGACATTTTCTGATCTTAGACTAGTTCTCCCTTTTTGTCGGAAAAGTCGTGGGGTTTTTTATCTGTCACTGCTCTAGGCAAAGATTTTATTCAATCACTAGTTTTGAAAGGATTTAACAGAGGAGAAATAAAGCTGAACATCATTTTTTTTCCCCAAAATAATATCATCTTCTTTCCTTGTTGTTGTTCTCATGCAGGATCCTTGCATTGACAATGGTAATAGCTCTTGTTAGTACACAATGTTCCTGTAAGTTTATTACCGTTAATAAGACAGTTTTATGACTAACACATAGAGTGTCTGTATAGCTCCTATGGGTTATTCAAGCCTCTTGTTTCACACACACAAAGAATGGAGGGCATCTGTTCTCTTTTTACCTTTCTCAGAATCTCTTAAAAATGTTCATTTATAGGATGAGTTTTATCTAAATGTGTGTGCTCTTGGAAACTGCAGTAATACTAGTCCAAGTACCCCAAGAGCTGTAATACTAGGATTTCTTGTAAAAAGGTGGAAAAGAATCCCAACTGACCCAAGTTTTTTTAATTGTCTTTTCAGTTTTTCTTTCCAGGCTCTGCCATTTTGTCCTGGTTTATATGTTTAAGTTCACTATAGAGAAGATAAATGAGGTCTTTCTGGCATGGATGCCACAGTAAAGAGGAAACTAATGCATTTCTCCCACTACAAGAATGAGGAGGTGCCTAAAGGTATTCTGGCAACCAAAACTGACACACAAGTAATTGCGAACTCAGACTTGATACACAAGTAATTGCAGTGTCACAGGATGTTGCAGATGGCCAAAATATGAAGGGATTCCCATTTAGTATTATACACATTTTTGATAATACAGTTGCTGATAACTATTAAAAGATGTGTCCAAATACACCCTCTGGTTCATGAAATCCCTGTGCTATTGGAAGTATTTGCCATGAGGAGAATAGCTCTGTACTTCTGTCAGCTTTATCTCTATCTCTCTGAAACTAGCCACATTCAGAAACAGAAGACTGGGTGCATGAGCCTTTGGAGTAACAGTTGTTACAGCGTGGTTGGAGGCTTTCATGTTGGCCTTCATTCTGACCTTCTTCCTTAATCAATACTTGTCCTTTCTTCCTGGTTATTCTTTTTCTGAATGCAGACAAAATGACTATTGTAAGTACAGCATAAGAACCTTTCAAAGAGATGTGTTTTCACTGAACAGAAATTTTGTGTTTGGTGTCAGTAATCATGTGCCTGTAAATTGGAAAACTCTGGTACTTAGAAGGGAGTGTATCATCACTATTTACCTTCATTAAAGGACATGCAGTTGCTTTTGTATAGCTACAGATCTATGTGGCTTTAGGCTGCTCAAACATTTCCTGAATCTGCTGCTGAAAAAATATTGTCTAGCAAAAATGACTGCATTCTCCCTTTTTCACAAGCTGTGCTCCTTCCATTCTTATGTCCTTGTAATTTGCTACTGCCCATCTTCTCGGTTTTGGTGTATTTGGAATTCATTTGGTTTGTTACGATGCATCAAATAATCATAGAGAGAGTGTTCTCAGAAGGCTAAGGAGTTGCAGTTTTGTGAAAAATGATCTATAACTATCATAAAAGTATCCCCTATATTGATTACAGGCTACTGCATTATTAAAATGCTAAAATAAATGATACTGATGCATAAATGGCTGGGACTCACAAAGGATGACACAGGTAGCCCATTAAGTGAGACTATGATTGTCAAGAACAAAACGCAGACATCGAATTTATAATCCGTACTTCGGGTACATAATAGTACCTTCTAAACTTGGAGACAAAACCAAAAGAAATTAAGACTAATCTGAAAATAAAAAGCACCTTCAAATTTCAAAATAATACAGGGAAGTTGCCAATTTATTATTAATAAAACTGCATGTTACATAAAGAGGTGATTTAAAGACTGGTAAAACATAGAATGGTTGTGAAAAATAATTTCAATCTATACTTTGTTCAACCAATAACATATTTTTGGTGTTATGTCTATTTGACATGATGTATAAAATTAAACCTGTAATTTGTGTTTTCATAATGCACTGATGGACCCACATTTGAAGTAGCATGTAATTATTTTGGCCTTATGAGAAGAACAGTTGAGATATTGAAGTGACCTGCTGAAGAAATATCAAATATATCTGTGTTAGAAGCCCACATGTAACTTTGGTTTCTTTATGAAATCTACCACACAAATAAAGTGATGATGCAACAGCCTCAAATGTGGTTTGCCTTTAAATTAGGTACTGAAATTGAGGTGGGCTTTTTTTTGCAGTTGAGTGAAATCACTACCAAATCGGTCTACAGACTTACTGCAGTAAGGCATTTGTCCTAACTGTACTTGGGAAAATACCCATGACACTTACTTAAGGGATTGTACTAGATGAGGGAGTTGAACTAGATAACCTGTACATGTTCCTTCCAACCCAAACTATTCTATAATTCTATGATTCCCTGATCTCAATGGATGCTTATAAATTTGCTGACACATGCAGAGCACCCTGCAAAGACTGCATGTCCCACAAAGTTATGACACAAGGGATTTTGCATGCCCAGCTTGATTCCTGCTTGACCTGGTGACTGGTCAGTTACATGGCTGTGTATGCCAAACCATCATATTCAGTAAGTGGCTGAGACACTGCTGTGAGGGAAAACCCTGAAATTTTATGTGTGGGGTGTTCATACTGCAGGGGTGGGATGTGGGGTGATAGAAGCCTCTCCTTCCCTTTCTGCTCCCCACCATTCAGAGGCAACTGGTGCTACTGGCCTGACCTGCACATATAAAGCTGTTGAAAGGGAAACCCTCCTCGTGTGTCTTCAGCCTGCCCCTTAGTGTGTGAAGAGGGATCCTGCAAAGAAAGGAGCCACCAAAAAGCCTGTTGTAGCACAGCCAGAGAATAGAGGATGACTCCTGCCTTTCTGGCCTGAGGACAAAGCCCTTAGCACCACCAATGCATCAGCACAGCCTTGCATTGTGTTTTGCTCTGCAAATGTTATAAGGGGCATAGATATAGGCACCTCCCCATCAGCCCTTGTGGAGTACAGCAAGGCACGGACAACTCCACTACTCATTGGAAACTAATTTCATGCCAGGTGGAGAGGTGAAGTTTTTGGATTTAGCTTCCCAGACAAACTGCCTGACTTCATTATCTCATATGCTTAGCAAAACATCCTACCGAACATATGTGTATTTAACATTGATCGTGGGGCTCTCTTGTCCTGTATGTGACATCTGTGCTATGTGTAACAGGACTATCACCTTAGGAGAAAAACACATGGTCTGATTTTAGTAACATCTCCAATGTTTAGTCGAAATGCAGGTCCAAAGGGAGCCAGAAATACAGGAGATGAGTGAGCAGAAAGTGATGAGTGATGCATGTAAATAACAGTTTTTCTTCTTATGGAGATATGTTAAGCTGCAGTCATGCAATGTGAGAATGAAAAGGATCTGCATGGGGCTTTGGAGGGAGACTGAATTAGAACATGGAGCAGTGCTGTGGACTAGTCTGTTTCTTTATATCACTGGATGATTCTCATAGAGTTCAAGAGGATGAATTGAGCAAAGAGCAGATTCTCCCACCTGTAATGCATCTGTTCAGCATTCAGGAAACTTTGTGATATCTGTTTAAGAGAAATGAAGAAATGAGAAGAAATTTTGGCTCCCTCAATTTTCATATTCACTAAGGTTGGGATATGCATTGGAGAAGACATTGACAAAACTGTCCTTGCAGTATTTCCTTCAGTTAAGTATTTTAAAGGAAGCCAGTCCTGATGCTTCAGAGGATGTGGTATGACTTCAGTACCCACTTGAAAGAAAAAGTGCTGTCTTCCTCTTGATCAAACAACCTGATGGTGCATTTCCTAATGAAAGGCTGTTTTATAAATTGTTGCTTAAGATTGGTTGCTAGTTAAACTTGCAGGCCATTTGGCAATGTGGAGTATTACAGGCAGATTTCTGTCTATGCAGTGCTAAATAACATCTTTCAAAAGCAGGACATTTGCATGTATCTCAAATCTTTATTTACTAGGTTCTACTGTTCTCTAGAATGATTTGATTCACTTCTGCATTGTGGCAGGTTAAACTTACCGGTAGGAATTATCTGAAGATTTTCAAAGTGTTGTCTTGGTCTGTGTGCTCCCACAGAAGACTGCATTTTTTCTTCTCAAAAAATCTCATCTCTGTAGCCTCTGAAATGCTCACCTCCCCCTTTAGGCACACTTTTAAGTATGATTTGATAGATCTCACTGATGAAAAAAAGATGCCAATAGCTAGCTCAAATAATAAATTAAAGCTTTCTATGATTGCTTCCAAGTGAACTTCTACTCAAGGTTACATTTAATGCAAGGTCACCATTGCTTTTGTTTTTTTCTGAGGACTGGAGAAAAGGAAAACAATGGTTTTTTTTCTTTAAAACTGTTTTGATGATGGCCTGAAGAGTGAAGGGGCAGTCTCGAGGGACCTGTGACAGCAGCATCTTGAAGTACTCAGAAGGAAGTCAGTATCAGTGCTGAGCTTTGGAACAAGAACCATAAAACTTGAAGTTGATATCTTGATGAAGAAGACAAAGCTAAACTAATCTAAAATTATTAGGACAGCTCTGAGCCCTAACAAATGTTTCCATGATGCTTGTTAAGATTTGAGAATAACCAGAGAAGAAAATTAATTTGGTGGGGATTTTTAATACAGCTTCATGAATTTTAGCTTTCTTGATTGTGTGAAAACTAGAAAAAAAAAAAAATAGCACCCACTATCGTTTGCAAATGCAAAATGTACAGGAAATCCATTTCAAGAGAAGAAAAAATTCCTACTACTCACTTTGTGTCTCTGTCTGTGCATGTATAACTCTCAAAAATATGAGAAAATATTCATACAGTTTAGAATGCAATTTCTCAATCTAGGCATTAGGTATAATTTTAATTACATCATCGCTTCCTTGATATTTACAGGATGAAAAGGTCAGAGATGGAAAACATAGAGTGGAAAAAAATATTCTACATTACTAGAACATTTTTTTTTCTTGTTCTCGTCTTCCTTTCAACTTCATATACCTCTCAGTTCATATGTCTCTCAGTTCAGCTGTACTGTTTTGATTCTTGCCATTTTTACTGTGTTTTAATGTGCAATTGTTTTCACTCATGACCTAAAAGCTCTTAGGAACTTAGAGTGTTAGATGGTTTTTGTGTATAGCACACAGGTGACCATAATCAAAACCTATGAAGAAAACAAACATGGTTAAAATTATCACAGTGGCCCTATCTGACTGCACTTGAATCTGCCTATGGATTAGTTTAGTGGAGTAGTTTTTGTCTAGAATTCATTTATGTGTGAAAACATGAGAACAATTCTTGTTGATAGTGGGTTAGAAATAAAGATATTATGGAAGTAGACTTACTAGGACCGATTTCAAAATTGGCTTTCACAGCAGAAAGTGTATGTCTCTACCAGAACAGTGCCAAAGGTTCAAGGCAGCTGTGAGTGAGCTGGTGAATCTACACATTTGATCACTTCTGGTAAATTTCTTGAGTGACTATTATAAGTAGGTCTATATTACAGGTAGCTAAACTGGAAGGTTTGGGTCCTTCTTCATAGCCCTTGGTATTCTTTATTTACTCTCAAGAAACAAATCTGGCTGGTTTTACGTGAAAAAAAACCTTGAGGAATGGAGATGCCTATGTAGGAAGGTCAGTGGTAAGAGAAGGACCATGGCATATTGTACCATTGCCACAAGAGAGCCGTGGAAGAATGGCAGTTAAAGAAATCCACTCACCACCATGGTGTCAAAAAACCTCTTTTGTTAGTAGATAAATCTACCCTCTCTGGTATGAATAATTGTATAAATGTGGCAATGTATCTCGAAGAGAACGGACATGTGGCCTATACAAACTCACCTATGCCATAGCTTAAGACACCATCTTAGTGTTAGTAATGTTAGCTGTAGTACTTTGTTTATTTAAGG
>WUAM01000160.1:11566366-11591426 GCA_024336885.1 Actenoides hombroni
CTTTTTCTTTTTCTTTTTCTTTTTCTTTTTCTTTTTCTTTTTCTTTTTCCTTTTTATACTGACCAAATGCAAGCTGTTTTTTCACAGGGTTGCTGTGTGTGTGAATGCCTACTCATCCGTAGCAGAACACACACATGAAAATGGTCTGTTTGACTCAGGATGACCTCAAAAAATGCCTAAGTAAATAGCTATGCTTTTCAAAAACACTGGGCTTGCTCAGCTTCTTTTAAGTCACCTACAGTTTGTTGTGGCTGGTTTGATGCCATTAAAAAAAACTATCACAAAGCATGAAGGGAAGAGTAGTTCCGTATGTCAGTATTGTTCTGTGCAGTCTGTGTATGACTTTCAGGCAAAAGCCAGGATAGGTGTAATACTGGGGTTTGCTGATGTTTAAAAAAGGCAAACTATCTTAGAAAGGTCAACAGCATATGTCTCTTCAGGATTATTTGCCAATAATCTGTAATCATAAATTTTAACTGATGTTCTGTTTAGCTTGTCTGTTCCACTCAATATGAAACTTTCATTACCATCCTCACTGGACCATTTTAAAGCTCCTTTTTTATTCTCCATTTCTGCTCCTGACTATAATTGTTTTAATGATGCTTACTGACAGCTGATACTTTCTGGCAAGCTCTCACCAAGCTTATACAGTCAAAGTCAAATTATAGTGCTGTGTGCACACACTTACTAAATTAAAATTATTTTTTTAAGTATTTGAGGGTAAATTTCTAAATTGTAGCTGCCAGTCTGCAAATTCTTCAATCTCTCTGAAGCACAACTGGAGAAATTGCATAATTTGGGGTATATAAAATGTACTTTTGAAAGTTTTCTTAGGCAGTGAACTAGCACAGCGCTCAATCACATGATTTCAAAGTTCAGCTCTTCTCTGGAGCCTTGACATCCTACTAAAACATCCTCAAGAGATTAAAATAAATAGACAATTGGGATATCTTTTCATACAATCTGGATCCATAAAAGCAGAGCTAGAAGGGGATGTATCATGCTAGTGAACAAGTTCATTTCCTTGTTTTCTCTAAGACCGATTTTTTTCTAACAAACTGCCAGTAAGTTCCTCTTTCTAAAATGTAGACATATATGTGAAAGCCTTGCCTAAGTATGAGGTGAGAGGTCCCGTTAAGGGATGAAAGGGGGTTACTTATGGTTTGACCTCAGGATCATGTGGCTATTGTCTGGTGGTAAGTCTTACCCCATACGAGTCTGTATTTTCCATTGTTATGAAGTAGTTTGCCTTTCTCTGAACATAATTTATTACTGGTTTAATATCTCCTCTCTAGTTCCTCAGGGCTGACTACAAGCAATCAAAAATTCTGTAAATCCTATTCATCCTGCTGCCCTATCCTAAGTGATACACACACAATTCCACCAGTTTTACCACAAAACAGAGGGATCATCCGGCAGAACTGTGATTCTGGGCTACCTTTCCCAGTAAGTGTTTGGCTTACCAGTCTGAATACAAGTTTATAGAAGAGAGACACTGGCAAAGAGTAACTAAGGCAGAAATCTCTGCCTCAGCTTTGAAGCTGATTATGTTTTGTCTCCTTTTATCTTCCAAAGCTAGATGAGATTATAAATAAGATTATATGATATGGTGTCAGTAGTGGCAAGGGATTTGACTCAGCCTTTGAGCACTACACAGAGAACTGGATGCAATGGGCAAGTTATATGAAGTCCTGAAGAAGCTGTGTATATTTGCTATAAAATGTCATAACCAGGAGTGCTATGAAAGGTAACAATAGAGATATTCTACTAGAAGATTTCTTTTCAGTATTTGAGCCAATTTGTAGAAGTAAACCAGAACTGGCTGTGGTAAACTACACCTTAAACTGAATTACCACAGCATTTACTAGCTTCTGGATGTGGCTCTAACTGGAGGGGATGAGTCAGAGGTGGGGACTCCATCTCTCCTCCCCCTTCAACTTCCCCATCACAGTTTCCAGTGAAAAAAATACTGGAAGTTCAAGCAAATGCCAAGCTGCATTGCTCTGAGAGGTTCCCCCACCCTAGGCAAACATGGTGATGTGTCTGTTGGGCATGATGCAAATCGCATCTACTCCACATAGATGATGGAGTTAGAGACTTTAGTCCGGCTCCCTCAGAGGAGACAAATGCCTTGGAAATTATAGGGCATGTTATAGTGGAAAAGCAAAATAGGCAGAAACCTGATATTCTTGACTGCATTGTCAGGATTTCTGTAATTAGATTTAGTGCCTGAGTTGTTTTCAGGATATATTGTGTGTAAGCTTGTCCAGAAATGTGTTGACATGTGTGTGCGTACACAAATGCATGCCATTGTATCCTCACTTCCATACATCGTTTTGCTATTCACCAGGTAGTATTAATACAGAGGACATTCTAAACATGTATGAATATTATTTCTACCGTAATAAGGCCAGAAATATGAGAAAATACAATGCCAGAAAGTGAAAAACTTTAAGTGATTCTTTTATATCTTTATTTTGCTTTTTTTAAGCTTCCTTCTGATTCCTTCAAGTATCTTGGCTGGTGTGACATAGAAGAACATGGTGTTAGAGGAAATCAGCTTCACTGTCCCCGAGTGAGAGAAGGTAAAGATCAAAAAGACTTCTTCATGTTTAAGCCTTTATTTACTCAAACAGTATGTCCTTAAATATTATGAGCTTAAATAATGGAGTTTGCCACTGTTTTGAAAAGGGTTAGGATTTCATATTGTATGTGCTGGCTTTTTTTAATCACTAGGAAAATACCTTTTGTACTGTTGAAAATGGGAAACAAAAGCCAGAATTGCAATTTGAAATTTTTTAACATTAATGTTGTGGTGACTATTCCTCTCAAAAGTTCATTAATGTTTAAATACTGTTCTGAATGCAATAGCCATATGGCAAACAAGAAACCAAGAGTGAAATCCAGTCCTGAAAATAGTGGCACATGTGTTTTATTTTAAGACTGCATTGGCCCAATTATAATCTATAGACACACTCAAAAATAGAGAATGAAAGGCAGATTTTCTATCCAGTTTTGGAATGTTTGGGACTAAACAGTGGAAAAATTCCACACTGTCCTTGCTTTAGTTTGGAATTTGAAGGTGTCCATAGCTCTAAGCTTTTCAGTAGACCTTAAGACTTTAAGTCTTCAGCAGGTGTCCTTAATGCAAATGAGGTTTTGAGTATGGTTATTGATTGTTGTCACTGGACTGGAAGCTACAAACATATCCCTTTCTCAGAACAATTAAAAGATAAGTACAGAACCATGTCATAAACTCATAGCATGTGAACAAATGTATAGACACAGTATTTTAGAACTGAGGTGCTTGTGCCTAACCATTTAGAAAAAGCTTTTATTCTGAGCTGTAGAAGAAATGTCAATTACTAACCATGTACCAAATCATCAGGACTTTAGATTGCTTGTTGAATTATGGACCCAGGAATGGTAGAAAAATCTTCACATTAATTTACTTCTTAGAAGCCTAGAAACCTACACACCTATAATATTATATATATTTCTTCATATCTGATATCTTCCCAGCTGTATATATGATCTTTCAGCAAGTAACTAAGTGCCCGTTCCATATCACATCCACTATTGTAAATCTTTTTCTCTGAGCAGGGCCTTCAAAAGAAGAGCTATTTTTCAGAGGAGAAGAATTTACTTTGAAAAAAAGAAAGCAAGTAACGGACACAGAGAGGTGGCAAAAGAAACTGCAAGAAAACTGGGAAAACTGTGCTGTAAAACTTTCTCATTAACTCTTTGTACTGTAGTAGTAAGTAAGCCAAATAATAATCATGTGCCAGCTGCTCTTTGCAGATAGCAGTTTTAAAGCTCAGGTTGGCACCATGACATTGTAAACCCAAAGGTTTTTACAAGCTGGAAGAAACTCTGGAATATATTGTAATTTTTTGTTCTGACCCCGTGCAAAGAGTAAACTCCTGTGTTGTGACAGGGCTTCATTTGTGCTTGGGCATATAAACTGATGATGTTCTTTGCCTGCTTAGTGCCCAATGGTAAGTGAATGGTTAGGGAACAGAGTAGTTTAATTTCAGCTCTTTCACTCTCTCCTCATCCTAGCCTGAGCAGTTCTTTTGGCTGGAGGTACTATGTTACTGATGGTTCTGATCAGGAGTAAGCTGTAAGCCTGCCTAAGATCAGGTAGTAACTTCATCTAACACTGACATCCAATCACTTAGTCCTGCTTTCTCCACCCAGGGCACACACAGGCATGTCCACTCAAAGAGGAAGGAGGGGCTGGGCAGTAAGATTCACAGGCTTAAGAGATGGTTTCTTTCTTCTTTACTGTCAAGGAATTATGCAGTATGTCACTATGATTCTAAGGTGAATTTGGCAATTGGCACCACGAATTGGTATAAGAACATCATAATAAACCAGATTCACCTTTTAACTAATTCTGACATTGAAAAGATTTAATGATACAGTTATTAGAAAACAAGCAAAAAAAAGTAAGTGATTTCTCTTCTATTCCCTTTCCCAGGAGTTGAACCTTTCATTTCAGGACCTGGGTGATCTTTACCAGGTGGAAAACTTCAAAAGGATTCTCCAAAGATTAATTCGTGTGGAAAAGCTTTGGTTGGTGGACGATTCTTTGACAGACTTAAGTGCCATGAGGTTGCCAAGGTAGACAAAATGCCTCATTCCAATTTTTATGCAATATCATAGAAATCAAAACTATTATTTACCTAAGTAATAGCTGTGGCAGACTCTTGAGAACTGCAAAATATGATATTTTGGGTGGTATTATATTAAGAATCCATCACTATATTGCTATTCTGAGTTCATGTGATACCCAAATTGAAAATACTCAGTAAGGAGGTCAGGTGACATCTTCTGTATTCCTGGTGGATAATTCATGAGTCTCATCAAGTTCAGTGATATTTTTACTAAAAGGGAAAGTTGTTGAAAACTGAAGGAGTGTATATGAAGAGGTGGTGGAACATAACCCAAGCAGAGAGGCTGAGTGTTACAATGACAATCATAGTTTTACAATCCATCTATTGCTATTATGTTGTCATCTGTCTAGGTATATGGAAAGTTGTAATACTGAGAACATGAATAATGATGTATCCATTGTACAATATAAAGAAAGCTGAGAGTATAAAGTGTAGGGATCTTACCTTGCAGTCCCTGAGTAGGCAAATATAGCAAAAATGTAAAAGTAGTGTGAAAGCAGGTTTTGAGGAATCAAATTCTTGTGTCTCTCATTGGAAGCCATGACTTAACTATGTTAAGAGCCATCCTTTTGTCAGCTTACAGGTAGATACTCTTACAGATGAGATTGCTGATGTCATACACTTTGTACTTTACAGATGCAGAGAACTAAATGTCAATAAAAACCACTTCACATCCTTCAAACAGCTGCCAAAGATACCTCAGATTCAGCACTTATCACTCGCTGAAAATAACATTCTGACACTAAGTGGAATATCAGACTTGAGACATACTCCGCTCGAATCTCTTATACTCAAGAGGAATCCCTGCGAGTTTCAAGAAAGATATAGACAACTGTAAGTTAACATCTCATGGCCAACAGAAGTTGATCAACACAAAGAAATGCTTGTGAGAGAGTTCAAAAGGAATAGGATTTTAAATACAACAAGCTCTCATGAGCAATATTTTCATTTTCCCATAGTTTTAACTATCATAAATGCTCTAGGAACATGGGCTGGTGAGCCAGTATCTGATAATAGTCACAAAATACTCAGAAACTGCCTAGGAGGCTTTCTAATCACAAGACCAGCAGTTCTTGAACTGAACTAAGTTCATGGATCAGGTTTAGAAATTGTGAGTAGGGTAGATGAATTAGATTCCCTTTTATTAATAGAAACTACCTATTACTCAAACACTTTTCAGTCTCATTGCATCCCTCGTGCATTCTGAAAGGAGTCTAAATTGCATTACATGTCAGAGATGGAATCAGAAGGATGTGTTGCAGGATGGGAGCTGAAGCAAGAGAAAACTAAGTTACCTTAATTTGATTTTTCTGGATTTTCTCCTCTCTGGCAGCACCGCAGAGGCTGCACTGCCTTGAGCACCCCACTCAGTGCACGTTTATGGTGCAGGCAGTGCAGGGTAGTGTAGAATTAACAGAGCTGCCTCAGGCACTGGAAATGAAAATTCTAATCTGAGGCAGAGTGGAGGATTCAGGGGAAGATAATTCATTCTAAGTCTCATGCATGTTTTAACACTCACACCCCAATTCCATTCTTCCCCGGTTTCTTTGACTCCAAAACCCTGTTGCCAGGAAAAAAATTGCACACAGGTCAGAAAGAGAACAGTGTAATAGTGATGCTTGTGCTTTCTAAAGGTAGATAGGCAGATATCAAAGTGAAAGTTAAAAAGTAAATTTAAAATGATGGATTTCACATTCATTCTATTTGCATATCAAAAGATTCAGGAGAACAAAAGCCAAAAAGCACTTTTTAACAATTGCTAATTATGTTCCTGTTCCCAATGCTATCATTTCTTAAGGCAATTAAATATTGGTGTTACTCTGGTATTACTTTTACTGCCAGTATTGTAAGAGAGAATGAACCATTTTCAAGCACAGATAAAGCCCTGAGTTACATGCCGAGATTGAGCACTGGAGTCCACGCTCACCTCAAACAGCACAGGAGCAAATACTGTAACATGTGGGTTAATACCCTGTGAGATGCTTATGGGAGGGTCTGTGCCTCCATCAAGCTCTTCTGAAGATGAAAACAGGATCTTCCTGACTGAGGTTAGAGGTCTTGGTGTGCTGTTGAAAAGGAACGGTTTATTAGGAGGTAGAACCATCCATTTTAGTTTGGCATCATGTCCACAAAACAGGGACTTCTTTTCTTCAGGAGAAGCAGAAGTGCAGAAAGCTTTGCAGATACCCCAGTTTCTTTTTCACAGAAGGATAAACATTGAGCTGCAGTTCTTGCAATCTGAGTCTTTGCTTTTCAGCAGCCTAGGAAATTCAGTCCAGGCTAACACTGTGTCCTCTCCTTTGCATGAGACAACTGGTTTGATTCTACTCTATTAAAAAGGTAGATAATTATAGGGCATTACTGAGTCTAGGATATAAACCTTGTGCAACAGAGTGAAAACTGAAATTTTAAATTAGTTCTTTATCAGATAAATTTTGCAACAAGCAACAAATCCAGATTTCCAACAATACAAATTTATTTTGGATATGTTTGAATCTGTCTATTTTGCTCTCAACATTTCACAAGATGATTTTTCTCAATCTCTATTTTTCTTTTGTTTTTTCCCTTTCAGTGTATTTTCCAGTTTACCAAATCTGAAAATGCTGGATGGTATCCCAAAACTGCCAGAGGACTGTTCACCCCCAGATACCAGGTTTTTTTTCAAGATGTGTACTATTCTCTAGCACTCTATTTTTGTAGGATTGCAACTGGGCTAGAATCACCTTACTTAAAAGACAGAATAAACCCTGTATATGGAAATTACTATTTGATTTGTGATTAAAGAGATATTGAAGCAGAAATGTAATTACTTTGAATGAGTTTGTGATACCACAGACTTCAAGTAAGTATGGCTAAATGACACGTAAATAAGACATAATATGTATGCTGAGTGTCATGAGTTTGTTGTATTAAAAATATTGGGTGACTTTCTTGTCTAGGACAACTCACAATTATTGACTCCTACTGCATTTACCCAAAACATGTTCAAGTTCATATCACATGTTCATTGTGGGAAATGGTGCAGGGATTAACATCCAGGCTGTGAGGGAGAGAAAAAAACCCACCCTGAATTAAAGAGTAGGCTATGCAGTTTCCTTCTCTATGTCCCACCAATGTCCTAGTATTCTATAATGCACTGCGTAGATGGGAAAAACAGACCACCCCCAATATTTTGACCATTCAAAATGAAAAAAAAAATGCAAAAAGTCCTTGCTTGCGATTTTGGTATGGCTAAGAGCACTGGGGCAGTACATCATGAAAGACAAAAGAAGTCTTTCAACTTGTTGGCTTTGTTTAGGAATGTCCTGTGACTTAATAGAGGTTCCTCAAACCAAACCCACAATGAGGGAAAAGAGCTGTGGGAGCTGAAAAGGGATTTCTAAGGGCTCCCCAGGATATCTGAATGCAATTATCTTTGAGAGGTATCTGTCCTTGTCTGATTCATTTGCTGTTCAATTTTAGCTTTTTTTTTTCCAGGCAGCTCATGCTGGCACACAAATAGCTGTGCCACTAATGGTTCAGGAAAAGAATGACAGAGTCCTGGAAAATGAAGACAATTAACAGTATTGTCTAATTCCACAGACAGTCAATAAATTCTCTGCTGTGTATTGGCTGCAGGCTCAGTTTGGTTCAGTTATGTGGGGAGAAGTAATGACTGCTCAGCCCTGTAGAGCTCTGCAGTACAATGTCTTAGCAGCCGAAAGGTCACAGCAGCTCTGTACAGGGTCTGTGTTGGATCAAGGTGAGAGAAATGACTAGCTTGAAAAGTTTCCCAGCTCTCCTTAAGAGTGTCTTTACCTCTTGCACAGCCTAGGAGTCAAAACAGTTGATCATAATGTTGGATGAACTAGATCACAGCTAAGTGAATGTATAACAGTATTCAGCTCAAAATATTTTCTACATCTGTGAAAGGAAGAAGACAATGGACCACTGCAAAGAGGTATCAGGTTGAGGGCTCACACTCAGGAAATATTCTTGCAATTAACAGAAGCAGGCCAGTTGCTTCCCAGTATTTATGTACTCATAGGGTTTGATAACTACATCCAATCAGTGTAGTCCTCCCCAGCAACGTGAACAGACCACACAATGACAAATCCCTCCATAAACATACTACTGAATCAAGAGGGTACAGCTCGACAATACATGGTGACAAGCTTTGGCAGGTTCAGAGAGAAGTGACGTGGTTTACACAGAAACAACAAGCCAACCAGAGCTTTGAAGCAGGAAAAGCAGAACATTGTGTGCTGTACAGCATGGCAAACTGGTCCAGAAGAACGGGAATCTTTCATGCGTGGAGGATAAGAACAGAAAACCTGAAAGCTCTCCGAAGATGAGGCTAGTATTCTACCTCAGATCTAGATATTAATCCACATAGATTGTAAAGCAATAATCAACATTAAAAAAAACCCAACAATCCCAAACACTATTGTGTTTGCAAAAGGAAAGGATAAAAACAAAGGGTGAAATATATTCTTTCAGCTGAGGATGTATGTGAGAAAACACCATGTCCTTGGAAGCAAGGCAAAGAGCTAAAGCAGAGAGGAAAGAGAGCCTGAAGTGACCCAGTGAAGAGAGCTCTTTAGTGACCCAGCCAGAGAGCAGTGAGCAGCTGAGTGCTGACTGTTGTGAGGGAGTGCTCTGGACACAAAGGGAAGCAGCCTTTGCCCAAGGTTTACAGGCACTAGGGAGCATTCAAATCAGCGATGTTCAGCTCACAACAAAAAGCATTTGAGGACTAGGCTCTCTTCCCAGAATTCAGCATCAGAAAGTGAGACAGAGATGGGAAATTTCCCATCCCATGGGTAGACTTTTCAGTTAGAAGCTTCTAGTGAAGGTACCACTCCCTAATTGCACAAGTAATTAGGAGCTGGCTGATTCTCCCAGGGGAACACACTCAGAGGTTTTGCTCTGTAAACTTGAGTCCTGGGTCAGTCACAAGAAAGAAGCACAGACAGTGATGTATTATCTCTGGGCAGGAAATAGGTTCTACTCTCATTATTTTTCCTTTCATTATTTTAATGGCCTGGATTTGGAATCCCAGAGAAATCTGAGGTAATACCTGGGGAGCATTGCTGATTTTATTTAAAGCTCATCCAGGATCAAGAATGTACTGGTGATGCTAGAATCACTTTGCTGCAATGAGATTTAAATGAGATGTTCACTATTAGCAATGTCACATGGGAAACTGGGAAAAAAGAGCAATTAGGTTCCAGCTGGTTGACTGGACAAAAGCCATGAGACTGAGGGAGCACACTGGATACATTTCAACGTTACGGGTCAACTAGAAACCCCAGCAGCAGGAAGCTTTTGAAACTGGCCTCAAGTTCATGCCAAACCAGGGATAAATTAATATACATTTGGGGTTCTAATTAGATTATTACCATCTAACTTTCTTTTCCTGCCAAATTTGCACTCAACTTCACTCAAGAAAAAATGGGCCTGTGGCAAATTACTGTTGAGTTTTACTCCCTTGCTTTTCCACAGTTATGTTATGGAGTGGTCTAATCTAAACCTAATCCATGACTTCAAGAAAATCTGGAAGGAATGGAGTAACAGTAGAGCCTTTATTTTGCTGGAGCTTTTGAGATTTCATCTATTGTGATTGCACTCTGAAATCTAAAATAATAGCTACCACCCGTAAACTCAGTATCAAAGTATCATGAAATCAATTTCCAATTATTTACAAAGATTACTTCAAACCTGACACTTCTTGAAAATTTAACGAAGTGTTCTCAAAGCTTTGCCTAACATCATGGAACAGGTCCAGGGCTGGCAGAATTCAGAAATTAGTTCCCAAGTCTCATTTTAACTGTCTCTTCATTTCTCATTATGTCTAAACCTCTCAATACAAAATAAAAAGTGAGCAATATCAAATCAAAAGTCAGATTGCTTAAATGAACAGAGAGAAAAAGAGACTTTTCACTTAATCCATTTATTATGTTCCCAGGAATTCCAGAGCAGGGTTTAAAACATCTGAAAACATTACAGTACATGGATCACAGAAGCAAACAAAGTTGTAATGGAAAAAAAATCAAAGACCCTTTGCTCATGTCCACATTAACCTTGTATAACGTGAAGCACAAACACTCTATGTTCATATCCATGAAAATTATTTAAATCACTTGTAAAATAAAGACTTTGAGCCAATATCCTTCTCCAGGACTGTGAATTGCAACACCAGTATTAGATATGAATACAGTAAAGAGCAAAGCCATGGCTCACCAGTCTAGCTTGAAAAAAGTCTTCTTTTCGTTCATTATCCTGAGCTTCAGAGGCTGAGAGAGTGCATCAGAAGTGAATCCAAGCCAATCAGTTAAGCTTATAATTCATTATCATAGATATTAGTGCAAATGTCTCAAGCCCAAATTTATACACCTATATGTAGTAAATAATTTCTCAATGATTCTCTAGAGTTCATCCTGGTAGTGCTGGATCACAGAACGTTTTATAAGGGCATCACAAGTGACATCCTGAGGTCCTTGTCAACTTTCATCTGTAAGAAATTTGCAGGCACACACTTTGAACTATGCCATGGGACAGTATCTGAGTGATGTGGTAGGACAGGGTGCTTACTGCACCATGATAAACCATCAAACAGCTGGCACAGAGGACTGGGCTCTGACAGTTTGCTGGCATCTCGCTGCGCAGTAGGCACTGCTACTGAAGACAGTCTGGCTTTTCCTCCATGGACCAACCTGCACGTTCCTGTGACCAGGAAGGGGATTAGTTTCTTTATTCTGTCCTGGATTCTGTTCATGGTGTTTGTGTATTGGTGATGCCAGGATACTGGTGCTTTCTGTACCTGATTACTCCCTCACCAAACACAAGTCACTAGCAAACTCCTTCCCGTATTAAATTCAACATCAAAACTTCCAGTGACTTCCAAGCTGCAGAAGTACAGCTTTATTCTTCTGTGTGGAAGGAAGGAAAGAAGGAAGGAACAAAACTAGTCACAAATCAGGGATCAGGTCACCGAAAAGGGCACTATGAGGCTGTTAACCTTTGAGAAGAAGAACACTCTCCCCTTTCCCTGGAGAACCTCTGTTTGAAGTTAAGAGTATATGCAATTGTTTTACCATTTCCTTCCTGACTGACTAAAATCAAGTATCTTCTGCTCTACATAAGGCAGTTTTCTATCACTGCTACGTAAGTTTTTCTGTTCAATAAAGAACCTTCAGCATTTTTGATGATTTTCTTGTTATCAGCACTAAAAGAAAAGATTAATTTAGTGAATATACTAACTGATGTTTTGATCTGTTTGGATACATATATGAGACATGTAGAGGCACATTGGCAGGAAGCATGGGTGGAAATAAGCTATTATGATGTCCCAGAGCATTAATTTTTCATTTGTAATCTATCATCCAAGATACATTTGCTTTGGAATTGCCAGGTACCATGCTACATTATGTAACCGAAAACACTGAAGATAAGGAAAGAAGGCCATTGACAACATATGCTTTGGATAAAAGCAGCTATAAAAATAAATGTAATGGCCATAACAGGGACCAAAAAAGCATGGGTAGTAACAAATTGGGAATGACCAGAAAGTTCATGAATAGTCAAGCGACAGAAAACAGTGATTTCACTCCCTTGGGGAGTGAAATCCAAGGCAATTTTTTTTTTCTTCTTTTTCATACTGATAATTTTATTTTTATTATGTGTTCACACAATAGATTTCCCATTCCTACCCTACATACAGTCTATTTTCTTTCTAACAGATTGCTGTGATTACTCTTTACAACCTGAGCACTGAACCAGTTTATGGATGCTCCTGTTAAGAGGAATGGATGATGAAGGCAGATGTTTCTTTGATGCAGTTTTAATTTTCTGTGGACAATGTACAAAGTTCTGTTTTTCTGAACTGCAGGAAAATCAAAGAAGAGGTGACATCTGTGCTTAGAGTTCCAAGCCCTTTTTCAGTCAGTACTTAGCTCTCACCTTTTCTCAGCATTATGCATTTTGAGCTTTAATCTCCTGTGTTTTATGTTGCTGCTTTTTCCATGTTAGCTCAGTCACACTCTTGTGGTAACAAAGAACCTTTACCATGTTGGGCTAATGCTTCCCATGAGCCTGAAACTCTAGTCCAGGGTGTCTCTGGTCGCTCAGGCTGCCACAAGCCTTCCATTGCCACCTAGACCTGGCTGTTCTCTGCTTGCTTGTGTCTCTGGTCCTGCTCTGCAGTTTCTCCCAGCTCCACCTTCAGGTCCACCACTGCATTTGGTATATTTGTTATCAGGTAGGTAAAGTAAAACTGGTGGTGCAGAAAGAATTTCTGTGGGTTTAAATAAATCAGTCACATCCATTCTGTATGGGCTATCCCTAATTATCTTTTAAAGGCAGAATTCTTTGTGAGGACAGATGTCTAAAACAGGGTACACTATAGAGGAATGTGTTTAGCTTGGAGGACATTTGAAATCAGCAGTGCCTAAAAGACAAAGAATGAGGAGCTTAGACCTGCTGCACATCTTCACTCAGCTTAAGGTTTTACCACTGGTTCTAACTTGAAGTATTAGCAGTCTGTTTTCCTCTGCAATTTTTTTATTGATTGTCTTCCTTTAAACATTACAACAAATGCAACTATAAAACCACAGCTTAAGGTCACAAGGGTAGATGTATGCCTGTAGAAAAAATGGAATATAATGTTAATTCTATAGAGGGAAGTGCTCAAAGGGCTTATGATGTCCCATGCCACAAAGATTAGATTAAAATGTCCTAAGTTTTTTACTGTGACGGTATTACACTCAAGCACTATGAACCTAAACCCTCACAGTAACAGAGTGCCTAATTATTATATTTGGTGCCTAATATTTATCAGCTTGAAGTTGCTGGAATAACTCCGGGACAAATTTCTCTACAGTCATAATCCCATTTATTGTACTTGGGTTTATTTGCACTGCAGATATCTACCAGTTATTAAAAAGGCCATAATTAAGTCTGCCCTAAATCTGCCTTTTAGTTCTGGAAGCCTGAAGTAACTGGGATGCTGGATGGAGAGTAACATTAGCATATATGAGCTCGGGCAGGACCACAAGGCATCAGTTAATAAGATGAAAGGTGTCCCAGTTCGAGCATAAGTGTGTGACACTGAGGAGTCCTGTGCAGCACTGTCCAGGAGTTATAGCAGTGTGTACAGGTCTCTATATCCTCGCCATAATGAGTATTTCAAGAGAAGAAAAAGGAACTCCTTTTTTAACCACCCCTGCTAGAAATTTGGTATAAAGTACTAGAGCACTACTGTGAAGCAGTGCTAGTCCTCCAAACCTTGGGAACTCCCAAGGAAGGAGACAGGCCATCACAGAGGCAGGCTTTGTGCCCAGGGAGCATTGTCAGGAAGAGGCTGGGTGAGAAACCAACTGGGCTGTGGGGATACACCAAAAGGGCAGATCACAGAATCACCTAGGTTGGAAAAGACCTTTAAAATCATCAGGTGCAACCATTAACACTACCAAGCCCACCACTAAGCCATATCCCCAAGCATCACGTTTATATGGCTTTTAAATGCATCCAGGGATAGTGATTCGACCACCTCCCTGAGCAGCCTGTTCCAGTGCCAAGGGCTGCATAGATTGGGATGAGAGGACCCAGACTGAAAAGGCTGTGGTGTTTACAACAAAGCTAAAGAGGCACATTTCCGCAGGAGCCTTCCAAGAGAATGCTTTGGTGGTGTAGAAGATGTACCCTTTGTTGTGACAGACATAGTACCAGTGCCCACTTATCTTCATATTTAGAACTCTAAACATGTCCAGAAAGGCACTATCTTCTATTGTATTTACCAGAGGAAAAAGTCCAGATGAATTATAAAAGCCCCAGATATCCCAAACCTCTACCTTCACAGCAAATTACAACACGACATAACAAATGTGTGTGTGCATTTAATGTCAAGTAACTTCAAAGCATGTGCAAGCTAGTACAGGGCAGCTCCTAGTGTGAGAGAATGGCAAGGGCCTGGGTGTCATGGGGTTGTCTGCATAGTAAACACAGGCGAATTGTTATCTCTGAAAGAAACAAGGTATTTTTAAAAATAGGCATTACATGGCAGTATTAGGAGAACATTTAAAAAAATCTGTTTCTAATTATAAACATCTGTATATAAATTAAAGCCATTTCCCCCTCTATAAGCATATATTCTCCACATGCCTGTTTCCTGGGAAGGGCAGGAATCTAGTACAGATGCCACAAGGCTCATCATTAAGTAAGTTGAACTGCCAATATATTTATATTCCAGTTGCTACTGGTCTTCCTGTTACTCCCTCTCCTCCTTCCCTGGCCTGTAAGTTAAAGATTCTGCTGCCCTCCAGGCTTGAAGCCCATACAGCTGTCTCCAGATACAAGGCAGCCCACCGAACATGGGAAGGGTGCTCATTACATTCCCTACAAATCTAAGACCAAAAACCCCAGCTGCCCCCACAAAGTGGACCAGGTGATGTTCATTTAAGTAAAGCCCAGGTGGGAAGCATAACTAGCTATAGCTGGTGGAGCAAGACAGCTGTGGGCTCTGCCTAAAAAGGTAAAACTTGGGCTCTGAGGGAAGAGCGGATAAAGGGCTGGGATGCGTAGGGAGGGCTAGGAAAGGGGCTTCTTGAGGTTGAATTTATTTGGGAGTTCTGGGGTTTTTGTTTGTTTTGGGGTTGGTTTTTTTTTTGTGTATAAGACTTTGCTCCACAGGCTTTACTGTGATGTGCTTCTTCAGCCTCAGCAGACTTGCTGAAGCCTCACTTATTGTTGATAGCCTGAGGACAGCTAGCAACCTATGAGTGAAAGCAAAGAAGGAGATCAAATAGTACTAAACAAGGTAAGCTAATTATTTCATGCTTTTTTTTGTAGGCCATAAAGCTTGGGTTGTTAATTATGGAATGTGACTTTTCTGAAGAAAAACAGCTGGTAAACAAGTTTCTGGAAAGATTGTTTATGGCTGAAGGTTAATGCTCTTCTTGTGTTTATGTACTTTCCAAGACCGCTGCCTGCTTTCCAGCACAGGACAGTGTTCTGGAGCACCCTCCCTGGCTGCTGTGCTCTAAATAATGGGTGCATCTCATGTTATGCAAGTGGTATGTGTTTTGTTCTGTCTGCTATGACTAAATCTTTCAGAAGCAGGCTGCTGTGTTTCCATTCAATCTGTGTTCCTTTTTGTTTCTAAATGAAAACTGTCTTTGGAGCGAGTGATCTCTGGGCTTGGGATATGCTATGGTAAAAAAGTATGTTTGTGAAGCCATCTACCTGAGGAGAGCTCTGCCTCCTGGGAATAACTAATGGAAATTCTTGTGCTGATGATGTATGGTACCTGAATGTCCTCTTTCTAAGTGCTGTGAGGGCTAGAGTTCCATTAGGACTGGTCTGAATTCATCCTTCCTTCTCCAGCCTTCTTGAGTTGTTTTAATTAAGTTATAATTCATCTCTTTCTTTAAAACAAATTGTGTTTCTAATTTACTTGGAGATGCATCCTTTAATTTGCGATAGGGCTACGTGGATGGTATGCTATTTACAGGCAAGCAAAGGTGTGATCTTTCAAAGAAAACAAATAGGATCTCAGATATACTTAGTTCTTGTCCTGTTCTAGAGATAGATGAAGGGCAAGTCTGCCTGGCACCAGCTGGTACGTGGCTCATCCCTGAAACATGGGGCTTTGTAGTACTAATTTTAGCTATAGACTCTCCTTTTATTCATCTCAGTGTATAATTTTGTTTTAACAAAGAGCATTGATTGGAAGAGAAGGTAGTCACAGAATTAGTAGCTTATCTGTTAGATGTCTGTATGAGTACTGGAGAGCTATCACAGCAATTTGTATTGTCTTGGGTAAAATAGTATGACCTGAACTATCCAACAGTAAGAACTGTAGAGAGCAGAGCAGCCATCAAACCCTGGCCAAGAAGTTTCAGCACAATTGCCAAAAGTTAAAATTAATTAGAAAAATGAAAAGGGTTTTTTTTTCTTTTCAGTGGCATGAACTACAGGCGAAAGAAACACACATTTCACAGAGAAACACTGAACTTTTTAACAGTAACAATCAGGTGCAATTTGCTGCTCTTCCTCGCATCTGTAAGCTATTCTGGGTCTCCCAGTTGTTGACCTTGTGCTAAAAGTGTAGTCTGTGTGCAGCATACCTGGAAGTGCTTACCTGAGGTAGGTGGCCATAGGCCTCAGGCTTAAATTGCCTTCTTACCCCTCTCCCTGCACGTGCTCCCCCCCCCCCCCGTGCTGAATTTTTTGGGTTGTGCAAATTATTCTTCAAGGCTTCCTTCAGGCCTTAAAAAAAATTCTCTTTCATGGGATGCCCACAGGACTGAAATCTCTATTACAATGCTTCTTAAAATTAACTAGATATTAATTTAAGGGTTTCTCTTCAGCCTTACAAGGTGCCGTTTCTGTGCAGAGATGTTCAGCTCTCAACAAATACTGCAGAGCTGAGCACATGCAGCTCCTCAAAGCATCCTGCATACCCATCACAAATTTTCTGTTGTGCTTTGTTTAACCATTTCTTCCTATGAAATTTAAGTTTTCTTCTGCTAATTTCTACTTCATCTGAAGTCATATTGCTATTTCCATTCCTCAGCTTGGGGGTGTGTTAGTGAAAGGCTCCCGGTGCTGTATGTTTGCACTTATCCTCTAATCCAGCATCTTTGTTTCTTGCTGAAGGCAGCTGGGTTGGATTGCCTGCTTCAGGTGTGGCTTGTTGCTGGAGCACTTTGTAGTGGTCAGGACAAGGCAACTCAGTGTTAATGCTTGTGATACAAAGATTGCAATGGATGTCACATAGCAGGATAGTTCAGGCTGGAATGGACTCCTCTGGAGCTTCTCTGGTCTGGCCTTACCCAGGTAAGGAAAGATCCTGTACCCAAGAGGCTTCTCTTCTCAGCTTGATAGCACAAACTGATGGGTCTGGTAAATGAGATTCAGTACCAGTTACACTAGGGATCTCTGTTTTTATATAATCTCTGAATTAATGAGTGCATTGGGAAGAAACTGCACGGAGTGTAGCATGAAGCTGTGATTTGAGAGCATTTTTTAAGCAGTAATGTTAAAGTAATGATCTACTCTATTTTGCTTGGATATTAGCTGATAAGCTGAAAGGGACTTTAGACAATAAGTATTTACCCAGCATTTTTCCTAGATGTAATAAAGTCCAATATAGCTTTTTCATCTGCTCAGCTGCCAGTGAGGATCAGGATGTTATATATAGGAGGAAAAAAAGTAGTTTTCATAACCTGTTTTTGAGGGCTTTTGTTGTGAAGCTTTTATTGTGTAATGGAGTGTCCAGACTGCTTTAATATTGTACAATGCCTTAGCTAACTCAGCTGTCTGTATTTCCTAATCCTTTCACAATGAAGCAAGTATTTTTCTTTTCTTGAGAGATACTGGAAATCCCACTTAAAACACAAAGTGAAGCTTAAAAGATAATTTATTGTAAAATGAAATTAAAAGCAGTAATACTGAGAAGGCATTTCAAAGACAGTAACGCCTGTACAGAAAGGTAACTCCAGCCAGCAACTGTTGTCTGCAAGAATGGTCTTAAACTATTCTGTACTTTTTCATGCTCTTTGGCCTTTAGTTCAAGCTCATCTGTGCTGAGCAGCTGACTTTTCTTGGTCCCTTGAGTGGCTTTTGAAGAAGGGCTCAATATATGTACTGAGGAACATAACCTGTTGGAAGAGTATATTTTTAAACCTTCCCCCTTCTAGATGAAGTATGATAAACTAATTTAGCCCTTAAAGGAGAAAGTCTATTAGCCCTTTGATAGTGAAATTATTTCCTGATCATTTATTGTGTTGTATGGCCTGGGTAAACAGATTCAAATGCCTTTTGGAGGGTAATAAGAAATCATTATCAGGAAAGAGAACACTATGGAAAAGGAAAAAAAGTTGAAGGGTTACTGAGAGAGGTGGAAATCCCTGCCTGACATGGGTTGTGTAAGAAGACTGTCAGCTAGAAGGGGGGGAGCTGAAGGCAAGTGCAGTATCTGAGGAGAGGATAAGGTGAAGGACTTGGCTTGAGGCAAAATTCACTCTGGGTTTAGGCTGGTTTGTCACCTCAAGGTTTCAGGAATTCCTTCTTTTCACTGTCAGATAAAAAGGCCAGCATCAAAACAAGTTATTTGTATGGTAATCCAAAAAGAGATAATTTATTGGCACAGGCTCAGTTTCTGGCATAGAAAGGTAGGTAAATGTTCTGCCAGCAAGCTAAGGGAGCAGCAAAGCTACTCATGTTTGCATGAGGACATTTGCATATTAACACACGTCCTATCAGTTCAGTGGGCACAGTGCAGTCACCAAAGTCCACATCTCTGAAATATGTTTCTTTTCCACTTTTAATGTATTTTGTTTTTATTGGCACCACAGTTGCTGCCAATCTTACTTGACTGCCATGTGTTAACACTTTTCCTAATGTAAAACCAGGTAGCTACCACTGTGGCTCTCTGCTTTGGTTAGGCCCTGGACTAGGACACAAATATCAAGGCATGTGGGAGCTCTGCTCCCATTTCAATTTGTAGCCTTGTCATAGATTGATTTTTTTTTTTTTTTCTTCCCCCCCTGTTTGTTTTCAGGCCAGCTGCTTTCTGTCTCAGTGCCTCCTTCTTGAAAGTGGAGAGTTAACATTGTTAGTGAATAACTTGGTTTGCTTGAAGCATAAGGTCATTAGGTAGAGAACAGCAGAACACATGAAAATAAACCCCACAGGTATTTGCACAGCTTGACTGGGTGATGCTACCTTCACTCCAGCGTCTTCCTCACTGCAGCTTTTGGTGGGGTCGGCCCTGTGAGGCTTTCTGCCATCTCACGGTATTGTGGGGACCGGACACCATATGGACATATCCCTGCCTCTGGCTAATGTTCCAGCCCGGGGTTCCTTCTTGAAGGACAAGGCTGCTCATGCACAAGGGCAGCTGTGGTAGGAGAGGAGCTGCTGCCAAAAGTGGGTCCAGGGGGTGGAAGCTGTGGCAGCAGTGGCACCCCAGAAGCCAGACCTTTCCAGAAGCAAAGCTGTCAGGTTGTTAGAGATGCATTTTCACTTATGAGCCATGAAATAAAGCTCATCTCCCCAGCAATTTACTACTATGCAGTCCCATTGATTTTTATAGGAGCTGCCCAGTGTTTCATAGCAGAATGTAATTCTGCTTTTTTCTTAGGCATTTTTGGTTTCCTTATCATTCACTTAATGGTTCAGTAAAGAGCCCACTGAGCTTTTTATAGTATTTAAATGGGAGACATTAGCATAGCATGGATGCTTTAATGCGTTTATATATGAATCTTTAATATATTCTTATTGATCAAGTCCTCCCATGATAACAAACTGCTGTCCTCCCCATTCGCACAGACAGAAAACTGAAATGCAGAAGGAAAAATAACTGTAAATGTCATGTGCAGCGTTTAACAACAAAGACTCAAACCTACTTATTCCAAATTTAGTGCCCTAACTCCAGGATCATCCTTTTTCCTTTGAGAAGGTTTTTTGCTACTGTTTGCAGATGTCGGAGCGTTTACATGCTCAGAAGGAGTCCTGTTGTCTCTGCCTCTCTCGGTTATTTGTTATGCGCTGCTGTTTTTTGGTTTGAGGCTTAATCCTGCTCTGTGCTGAGTCTTGATTTACAATTAGGAGAGAATTGTTGCAGAGGAGCTAAATCGGCTTCTAAAGTTGAAAAGGCCCTAAAGGCAATTATTAATTTATGAGGCTAAATTGTTGGTAAGATTACGTGAGCATGTGGAAACAACTCTTGGGGTCATTAAAAAACAAGAACAGATTACTTGACTGATCAGATGTCAATAAGCTTCCCTTACAAGCATGGACATTGTATCCTGTGAGGCCGTTAGAACGGGCAGGGAAGGTAGCTGCCATTGCTAATACAATATTAAATAGAAATCCTCTCTACTTAATCCTCTTATTAGGTTTTGTCTTACTTTGGCTGTTGGCATGTTTGCTACCTGTTGGTAAGAGCAAATAAGGAAACTATCTGTCTCTTTTTGGAGAGTGTTGTAAATAATTTGTATAAAAAGGGATGATATATCAATCAATTTGCATTGGTACTGTGTGAGAGATGATACCCATATGGATCCAAATCTGGTGAGGGATAGGGAAAATTTAGTAAAAGCTTACCATTTTCTTTCTCTGACAGTTAGATGGATGCCCTGTCTTGCAGAGGATGAACGCAGTTTGCTTGCTGGTGGCTAAGTCACTGAATATATGGGCTTGGTAACACAAAAACTGGAAGGCCTTTATTTGCCTGTGAAATCAGAACTGAACAAATTGAGCCCCTCCTGTGAGGACTGACGCCTTGGTTCTTTGTTTCTCTGTGTTCTCCTTGAGTTCACTCACTGTAGTGAAATTTATGGGTTTCAGGGGCAGAGAGGAGGGGCTGAACTCTGTCCAAATCCTCCTGGGCACTGTCAACCTCACATGCCAGGCTTGCAGTGGTGAGGAACTGTGGGACTGGGTGGCTGTATAGGTGGGGTGTTAACTGGTGGCTGAGTGATAAATTACTAGTCTTCATACATGCCTGTATAACTTCATGTTAACTTGTATCACTCTGTGGACACTAGAGCAAATGAAATTCAATCTCATGGGGTTTTGTCCTTCACCTCTACCCCTTTTCTAACACAGTAACCCTGGTTATATCTCCAGTTATTCCATTTCTGCCCACCTTCTCAGGTCCCTTGCCTATCCCCCCAGTTCCCAGCAGTGCTCCAGCACAGCAGCTGGTGCCAAGTTATGCTTGTCCTTTGTGGCTGATAAAACTGTGATGTCCAGCACTTGCCATGAGGTCACGCTTAAGCTTTCAAAGGTGTAGCTGCTGCAGTAGACATTTGC
Source organism: Actenoides hombroni (assembly GCA_024336885.1). Taxonomy (NCBI): domain Eukaryota; kingdom Metazoa; phylum Chordata; class Aves; order Coraciiformes; family Alcedinidae; genus Actenoides; species Actenoides hombroni. The sequence continues at coordinate 11,587,846 of WUAM01000160.1, forward strand.
ATATGTACATTAATACCTGTTGCTTATTATTTTGGTGGAATAGAAAGCTCCTTTAATCTTTCTTTAACATCAGCTTCCTGGCACAGGCCCTGGGCAGTTGTGACTCAAATGCGGTGGTTTTCATTGGCACCACAATTGCTCTTAGTTATGCTGAGGTATCTGGCCATAGTCCACCTCCCTCCTGTTTCTGCTCTGCACCAACTTTTAAATGAATACTCTGATCCCCTCTGTCTTGCAGATACTGATTCTATTCTTTGCCGTTGCAGTATAAAGCTATTAGTGAAGCTACATCCTGACTGGATTTGTCTGGGTGTGAGGACAGTGTTTAGTATTATAAACCACCTCAGCTTAATGTATAGGAGCCATCGCATTTCTCACCTGTCACAGTAAATGCCTGGAAAATTGGTTCCCTGTAATGGTAGGAGGGCTGTTCTCATTCAACCTGCAATATCTCCTGTACACAAACAGCTCAGGGCTTCTGCAGTCAAGAGTATCTTGTACAGGGCTGACCTGGGTTATTTGCCGCAATTACTACTTCAGAAAGGTACTTTGCAACTCCTGCCAGGGAAAATTGAACTTGTCTTTTCTACAGGTCAGAGAAACTGTGGGTCTTGCCGTTCTCTCTGGCACCAGAGGAATAGTGTATCCCCAAAAGTGTGGGAATTAACTTCGTCTTATTTTTACACAACTTTTGGCTATTTTGTTCTGATGAACAGCTAACTATCATTCGTTCATTATTTAAGGATGCTGCCTTTTTCCAGAGTGCCATCTAGGACAATTTTTTTGTTCCCATGATATAAGGCAGTGTATAAAATTACCTGTGAAGTTTCACCTTTCATTAAACTTAACTTGTCTACTTCAATTCATAGTTAAGATCCTAATTGCACCTTCTGGACACCTGTAAAAATGGTCAGCTTTGACCTGACCGTGAACTCTTTCAGGAGAGCAACAGTGATAAGGGAAGGAATGCTTCTGTTGGATGTTATGCAAAGTCATGGCAAAACCCAACAGCCTTTAGAGAGATACTAATGTAAACACAGATTCTCCAATTCGTTTGACCTCAGATGCACGAGATTCCTAGTCCTGCTTTTGTGACAGCAGGTTATATGGTAGATACTTTTGCTGATTTGAGAAAAGAGAGGTTATGGAGCTGCATCTCACCATCACTGTCCCCAGCAGGAGGTACTGCTGGGCCAGCCCTGGCCACCTTCTTCCTGGCTTTGACCTCATCAATAGCATGAGGACTTGCGTGAGCCTCCAGCATAACAGTGAATACTTGAGGAGTCCCTACAACCACATAGGGAATGGCAACTAATTTATCCCAGTGGCTGTGGCTTGTTTGACAGGCAGGCTCCAACCTGTGGCACACCAAGAGCTCCGCCCTGATCCTTAGCCATGAAGTTTCTCTTTATGCAGATTTTTTTTCGGCACACACATCCTTACAGTTGCCTTCTGCCTCCTGGAGAAGGACAAAGAAACAAAGAAATCGTGGAACAGCTTGTTGGGTGCCTCTGATCAGTCAATATTTTGGTTTTTTCTCTAGTATCAGATGCAGGAAGATGTTTGTTTCTTCCTGCAGCCTGGAGCAGAAGAACATCGTTCCTAAAAAGCACAGTTACACCACATCCTCACAAAATGCAACTGGGGAATCACAGACTGAGTGACCAACGAGGGATGTAAACTGCCCATGATGATGGAGTGTGTTGCCTGTGGAACTGCGAAGTGAGAGTGCTCGTTGCTCATGGTGACTGATGGCCCTTCTGCAGGCCCATTTTTAAAGAGGGAAACAAATGAACCCAGAGTTCAGGTGTCAGGGGAGAAATCTCAGTAGGTGTGAAGGGCTGAGCTGTTTCCTGCTGTAGTCAATCCCAGTGCTTTCTTTTTACCTCAAAAGCTTTACCAGTGACTCTCATGTTTGTAGAAATCAAAGTTGCTTCAGATCAATTAAAGCACTGACTGGGATAGGGTGATGGACAGCAGGAATGGAACTGGCTGAATTACTCTGCAGGCAGCAGTGGCTTCTTTTACAAAATAAAAGAAGCACTGGGGAGAAAGGATCATATTTCCCAGCTGCTGTAAGTGGCATCCAGAGCCAGAGAAGTTAGCACAGACAGCTATGCAAACAAGGCAGTATTCCTCTGTTGGGGTGGTTGATGGGGAAGGGGACTCCTACCCAACTTGAAGCAGCAGAGCTGTTTGTGGGTGTCCTGTGGAATTCTTTAGGGGTATGAAAATGCTGGGAATCGTGTCAATCACTAAAGGCAACTCTGAAAATGGCAGGCTTTCTAGCCACTTGGCTTTGTGGAGGACACTTGTTGGAGGGTCTGCTCATGTAAACACTTATAGTGCCCTCAAAGCCACAAGGCATTTTGTGAATGCTGTGGTCACATACACAGTTGACTTACGTAGCACTTATGAAAAAAATGTCCTGATAGTTCTTCTATGTGTGAAATTTTGGTGGAGCATTAATTTGTACAGTCAAAATGCAGATATGGAGCTAAGGAAACGGACAGACCCCAGCTGACACCAGAGTTGATGCAAAGGAAGGCCAGGAACTCATACAAACAGAGACTCTTAAGACTTAAAATAGCAAGAGGTTGGCCCCAGGTCAGGAGTCTGCAAAATATTTTTTTGTCTGATAAACCCATTTTGCTGTGTGGTTGAAAACATGTGGAAGATGCAATTTAATACTGCTGGTCACAGCTGGAAGGCACAGCAGGAACCGGGGGCTAAACTCAGGCCCAGTCTGATCTCCATTTTTGGGTTTCCCCTTGAAAAACCTTTTCCAAACCCCTCACCTCTGCCCCTCTGTCTGGTTGGGTTTAGCAGTTTTTTATAATGGTTTGAGATCCACACACAGGAAAAGATTTGACAACAAAACTGTTTATTAGTGTGATTACATTCCAAGGAGCCACAGGTTAGGGACAGCAATGTGCCTGTGAATCTTCTGTTGTGCGTTTCCACGTGTAGGAACAAGTAGAGGTATTGCTGATCTTGTCAGCTGAATCCCTGACTGTTAACAGCTGCTCAGTACTTTTAATATGCTGAACTTCTAATAAAAACTTAAAAATACTTTCTTACTAGATACGGCAAAATTGTTTGGGGTCTTATTCCCTTACAAGTGGTGATGATGATGAGAAAATAATGAATAATTTTGCATTTGAACCAGCAAGAATTATTAAAACAAGAACTGTGGAAGGGAAGGGAAGCCTGTTTGAAGGCTGATGTGCCAGATGTACTGAAGGCAACCTTTTATCTTGCTCTGGATATGCACCTTTGGCTTTCTTGTTCCCTGAAAATATTTTTGGCTGTAACAATATAAAATTTCTTTTTCTGCTACATGCAGGGAATAAGTTCTGTGCACACAGTAAGCACATTTTACGTGCTTAGACTTGAGAAGCTGAGGGAAGGTCATTTTTAGTAGTGACAGCTCTGTGGCTCCTTTGTCATGAAAACCTGCAGCGTAAGTGGAGAAAACTTGTCAGAAACTAGTTGGTGCTTCAATGACAAGTGTATCTGTGTGATTTGTTCCTAACCACAGTGAATTGCCCCCCCGACCCCCCCCCCCCCAAATGTTTGTT
>WUAM01000160.1:11591526-11630602 GCA_024336885.1 Actenoides hombroni
CCCAAATGTTTGTTAAAGTAGAGCTTCCCAACTCAATTTTCAGCTTGGGTTAGATCATGCCTTAAGTTAGCATCCTAGTACTTAACAGATTGGGATCAAACCTGGATTCAAAGTGTGCTGCCCATGTGGTGGTGCTGAGGAGCTCCCTTGATGGCACGTGGTGGCTTTCAGCCCACAAGTGCTTCCAAACTCCCCAGTGCACGCAACTGTTAAAAGCAATGTGGCAAGGAGCACTTAGTGAGGAGAGTTGTGGAGCCATAATATTGTATCTGATCTGTTGGAGGATTTCCTGACCTACAGAACAAATTCCATTGGGTATTAAGTTTTCCACTGAGTGTTACTGTTTCCTCTATTTTATGGCTAGAGAATGTTATGATGATCCTCTTGACTAACCTTTCAATTTCTCACAGGCAGTAGGACTTCTCTCAAGCTGGGGCTGAACTAGGACAGCCCTTAAAAGATGCCTAGGATTGGGAATTCATCACAGCCTTTAAAATAATTGCTGCAATGATTCATTAATTCCCTTATTAAACCTTTATACTGTATTTCTGGCCTGAATTTTATTTTGGGATTTTGTTTTGTTTTTTCCACTGGTGCCACCACTTGGCTGCCTCTGTTCTCCTAGCCCACAATCAAGTCACCTCAGCATTTACTTCCTGACGCAACTGTAGCATGAGCTTTCTTCCTGTAAGACTATTTTCCCATCTATCTCTCCCTGTTCCCTGAGTGCGGTCTCTGGTATTTTGATGAGTGGATTCTAGACCTGGTCACATGATGCCAACAGCTGTCGTCTTGCTGCCAAATCCAGAAGTGATGCAACTTCTCCCATTCGTTTTGTATTTTCAGTCTGTTGGTGTGTGACTCTTGTTAATCCTCTTTGCCACAGTGTCATGCTGGAAGTCTTGTTCTGTGAGCAGTAAAACTGAGAACATTTCCCTCTACTGTTCATTCAGTATACTCACAAGCTGTGGGCCATCTCCAGTTTATTTTTAAGTCACATAAACACATTAATTTCTTGGTTTAGCAAACCATTTGGCATTCCCTGTATCTCAGAAGACAGCCTATGGCAAAGAGGACCAGCCATATGGATTCCCCTTCCCACCACCAGCTCATCTACCAGATGAGACCACATAGTCTGGCACTAAGTGATGTGTGTTAGGCAAAGAGGTCGGAACAATTTTAGGGTGAGCAGCTACAGATCAGGTAGTTGTGTAAGGTCTCGGGTGGTTTGCCCTCAGCCTTCGCGGTAACATTGGAAGAACCAAGAAATTGTGATTTGAATCATGCCAACCTATGCTCTGAGACACTGTTGGAGAGTAATGTTGGTCAGGTAGCTGTGGGAAAGCATCATCAGCTGTTGCTAGAGCAGTGGCTGGAGCATGTTACAGAGACAGCAAACTACTATTGTCAGCCAAGCCTGGACTCTTAATCAAAGTTGATTATCAGTCGAGTAACTCAGCTGAAGTGAACAGGCCCTTGCTGAAAGACAGAATGGGCTTTCATTAAGACTTGTCCTAATCATATTACATATGAACTTGTTATGCTTGCTGTAGTAAATATTGCATCTGCTGTGAATACTGGCTCATACCATGCACAATAGGAGCCCTTGTTCTTCAGCTTCTCATTCTGGGCAGAAGTCTGTTTTCTCTACAGACTTGCTAGAGCCATAAGTTACCCAAACAAAAGCCCTACAGCCAGACAAGAAACAAAAGAATACCATCAAAGCTGCTTAATAAACTGCTGTGTGCCTGGGGCACTGGGAACAGCCAGGCCCACCAGCCAGCAGAGCATGTGAGCACCTGCTTCACTTCACCTCTAGCCAGCAAACTGCTGAAGCAATTGGAGAAGAAAGCAGCTTATTTTGGTGCTAAGATGCTGTGCTGGTAGATAGCTGGTAGATAGCCTGGACCTGCCAGGGACTTTGGAAGTGGCTTTTTCCGCACTGTAAGCGTGGGAGAAGAGTTTGTGTTCTCCACATCTCCCCAGGCAATGCTGTACTCATTAACATAAACAAAGCATGTAGCTCATTATAGGTGTAAGAGAGACTGGGAAGAGCTCTCTGTTTTGAAATGTACCTGTACCTTCAGTCTTCTCCCTCTGCCAGGGCTCTCCACCTAGCTTGAGTGGGCCCAGCATGGATGGGTTTCTGCACCAGGGGGTGGGCAGAAAAGAGGACAACCAGTCCTCTTCTGTGGGAGAAGCTTGTGCAGAAAAGGGTTTGGGCCCTCCCTCCCCCCTCCTCTTTCATGTTTGATACAAAAAGCCAAGGTGCTTTGTTGCTCCAGATGGAGAGGGACCTTGGGGGCAGTGACTATTTAAGGAGCACAGCTACAGGATGTTAAAGCTGTTGCTATTGCTGGTACCAACCCTTCTCCACTTCCCTGTAGATGCCACTGTGGCTCCTCATCCCTCTCTTCCTCTGCCAGTCTCTCCTGTGCCTTGTTGGGCCTGAACACATCACTAGGAAAACTATGACTAACAATCATGCTTGGCAAAGATCAGTATCTTCTAGTTTATTGACTGCAGTCAAATTTTATTATGCCTCAAATAATTAAATACTGCAACTGTGACATTAAAAATACAGGCCAATTTACCAAAATAATTGCATTCTGAAGATTATGTACATATTATACATTTTACAGTACCATGTAAACTTTTTTATACATAAGGTAGATCTGATTCATGGTAACTAGAAAACCCAAAATACTCACTGGCAAAAATATTCCTATGAAACCAAAGTACAGTGTCTGGGACACTTAGGGAAACTGCAAAGAATGGAAACCAATTATAAAACATAATTGAGTTAGTAGAAAAAATGAATTAAATTACATTCATATAAAAAGTTAAACTAAAAACATTGCTATGCATCATTTTTTAAAGGGGAAAATCCCAAACCCTCTCCTTTTTATATATTAACCCCCAGTTTGATGGGGAACTGCTGTGAGCCTCATTTCCAGCAATGGGGCATTGCCTGGGAAATCCAGATTCCCATTCTCCTTTTAACACATATTGAGTAACTAGTGTCTGTACCAAAACAAACATTGTATATATTCATGCACTTTGATTATGTTCATAGTAGCCTACCAAGGCACGATTTTTGTGTCGTTTCCCACCCGCACCCCTTACATTCCTGCATGCAGTGCTAGAGATGTTTGCTGTGAAAAAAAAAAACCCAGCTTCTGTGCCATTTGTCTCTAGTTTGACTTTTTTTTTTGCATAAAAATTCTTCCAGCATAGACTTAAAAATAAATAAGGTAAAGGCCTTAGTTCAACATCTTGCACCAATCACGTCAACTCTGTTAACAAGCCTTACCCCTCTCTACAGTCTCCAGAAAGCACATCACTGAGGCAATGCAATTATATTTCTTCAGTCTAATATCTTATATGTTAACAAGAAGAAAATTGTTCCTTCTGCAAATCTTCACTCATGTGACAGCTGTAGTTTTTTCATTTGGCATAATGGATCTTCAAATCTAAATTGGTTTCTAGCTCACATCTCCCGTCAGCACACCACCGTTTGCATTATCTGCTATGTAGTGCATGTAATTGAAGTACCTAGGTATGCTCATTAACATAAATGCATAATTTAACTGTCTATAAACAGCTGCCAAAATTAACAGCTGTTAACCTGGCTGGTTTCCAAAGGCTTGTAAAGCTTGCATATTTTTATCATTGTTATGCACCTACAAAAGACCTGGTCCTGCAGATAGCTCGGCATGTGCCTGTCTTCAAGGATCTGAAGCATCTCATGAGGTTGTAACGACTGACAAGCACCCAGGAGGCACAGTGTGGCCAGCTGCAGGTCCTGACACCTGTGTCATGGAAGATGGCGACAGTCGCGGTGACCGACGTCGCCTGGGTATAGGCACTAGAGAGATTCCCTCTGATGTTGAGTGTAGCTGAAATTAGACCGAACAGCCCTGTCCGACCTGGACAAGGTGAAGGTGTGTTCCAAAATGGCCTTTAGAAAACATGCCTAGAAATATGAAAAATTAAACCTAGATGATATCTGTCTGTACAGCTTTAATTGAAAAGAAATCCTACTTTAGAGTACCAAAATATCATATTTATATAAACATAGGAGAGCATCTAATAGAAAAGTAAAAAGTGTAAAACACAAACTTTGTTTTTGAAATTAAATATCCTAAAAAGTTGGTTTAAAAAAAAACCAAACAACAAAAAACCCCAGGAATTTGTGTGCTGAAAAAAAAAAATTGAAGAGAACTACATCTCCCCTCGTCTACGAGTTTTTGCTGCAACGGCTCTGCCTTCTTCCTCCTCTTCCTCTTCGTAATTTTCTTCGTGAACTTCTTTTTGGTTGTTTTCTTCTTGCATTTCTTGCTCTTGGTCTGCCCCTCCGTTCTTTTCATCTGCCTGATGGCGGGGGGGGGGGGGGGCAAAAAAGTCTGATTCAGTCCAACTGGCACTTTCCTTACTGTTTGTTTTAGGGCAATAAGATGAAGTTAAGGAAATATGATTGTCAGCTGGAACTGGTGGAGCTGATGGACAGAAACAGAAAAAGCTTTCCAAAGGCTTCCACACACTGATGTGGAGGTGGAACAATGAGCAAAAGGAAGGTGGGACAGCATGCAGTTTTAAGGTCTATGATCAAAAGCCAAGCTACAGCAATTATTATATAATGTCACTGTGACAAGATCACAGTTAAGTGTTTAATCATGTTACTGAGTTTGTGGGTTCTCCCCAGTACTTACATTTTCATCATTTTCCTCATATGGCTCTTCAGCATTGCGTTCCGGTTCTCGTTTCTTCTCTTCGGTCAAATCTTCCTGGATCTACAAAGCACAGAGATGTTCTGTAGAGTTTAATTTCCTTGAGGAAAGTAGCCTGCACTGTGAACATACATGTTTTCATGGCTATGCTTTTACAGGATGAAGATTGAAAAGGAAGGGAGGAGAGGGCATGGAGAGGTTAAAGGAGTTTAAAAACAAAAAAAACCAAACCCAAAACAAGCACCCAACAATCGGGGAAACTTGCTTCCTCTGAAGTGTGAATTTTAACTGATTTTCACAGCCCCCCTTCTCAGCTAACACAGATTTCTGTTCCATGTTTTAACTTTACAAGTACGTTATTTTCTCCTTGTCCTTCACAGTAGGAGTGTCATAACATGGCAGAGAGTCACTCCTGACACTTCCACCTCACTCTGGATTATGAAAACTATTTCAGTTCTGACATGGAGTTTAGGTACTTAAGGGTAACTCTGTCCATACTTCCAAGCAGTTGAATGATTCTTTCTGCCAACTGCTCCTGGAAAACCACAGAAGAGCAAGGGGGGATTGGGAGCAAAGAATAATCTCTTTCAACTCTATTTTTAGAGAGAGCAGGCCCCACTGAATCTGCTGTCCAGATCTTGATCTATCATTTTTTATTCTTATGTAAGATCTCTCCTTCTCTTCCCTGTCCCCTGATGGCTAGGCGCAAACTTGAGAAGTGTATGCTTTTCAAAGTGAACTTGAATTTCTTTTGGAGAAGGCACATCTGCTCCAAACTGTGTCCTGTAACCTGTGTAGTAAGATGGGTACAGCTCTCCCCAGGGGAAAAAAAAAACCAAAAAAACCTGTTTCATCTGGCTGGGAGCATTTGCCACTCAGTGCTGTCACCAGCCCCTGTCACAGAGAGCAAGGCTGAGACTGGTGCTTCTGACAGGGCTCCCTCCCTCCAGTAGCTGCTTCCACATTCTCCTGAACAGCAACAACAGCCTCCTCACCAGCATCAGTAGCAGAGGAGAAAATTTAGCAGTTGCTTCCAAGAGGAGGTAAAGTTGCTTGTGACTAAGTTCTTTGGGGTTTGATGTTGCTGCCAGCAGAGGTGTAGCTACCAAACCTGGATCACTTTGAGGGATGTATGGGAAAAATTCGAACAGCAGCAATGTATGTTTGAGTCAACCTACTAAGGAAACTATTCCTGATTACAGCATCTTAGCTCTTCCTTGATTGCTGATTCAATCACTGCTCACCCTTTAATACTTCCAGTAAGCACACTGGTCGTAGTCCTTTAGGAAACATCTATTAAATTACTTCCTGTAAGCCAGAGTAGTTGCCAAAGGCCGACTATTCCCTGTTCCTAAAGACATGGTTTGATTTAAGTAACAGTATTTACAGCCGGTGAATTCTAAGTGCCTACCAGCTAATGTAGACAAAGTGTTCCCCATACAGGAGTAATGAGGAGTCATTTCTATTGCTTTTTGTAAATCATTATGTAGGAAGTAGAAAATAGCAATTGATTAGATACGTAATGAAGAACCACAGGACAGCTTATGCTAGTGCATGCAAATGAGCACACTATTCAACACACGACCAAAAATGTCCCTTCACCTCCTTTTCTCCTCCAGTTCAAAGCAGTGGGCTAACAGCTCCCTGACTGGTTGACCCCACAAATAGCTGGCGCTTATATAACTTGGATTGCATAGGAGCAGCACAGATAAATCAAAGCCAGAGCTGAAGTGTAAGTAACGGGTCAAGGAAGCAGTTTGGCCAGAATGGAAGCGTGTGATTAGAGATGCAAAGTTAATGAGGTTTTTAGTGACCTTCAGAGGGCTGGAGGTTTTCAGGAATTTTTCCTTGCATTGTGAATGGGTTAATCTTTTCAATTATTGCACAAGTAATATTGTGTTGCATGGCAGACTAAGGGATTGCAGCACAGAAGCACGAGTAACGCTAAATGCGTCCAGAACTGGACAGTAAAAAGCAAAACCTTCCTGGGTTTCAAAGTCAGACAAAGGGATCTGGGGTCATCTTGCAGTTATAGAAGATACCAAGCTTGAAAGTTAATGGAGCTGTGCTGTGCTACCTGAGCCCACATATGTCATATGTCCGTTTTCTTACCTCTTCTTCTCCCTCTTCCTGGTATTGTTCATCCACATTATCTTCCTGCTGGTCAGGATTTCCTGCCATCTGCAGATAGATCATATAAAAATTCAGTTCAACATACATTTCTATTAACTTTAGAGGACTGAAGGTTAAAGCTTCTTGTTCTGGAACTAAAACTTCATGTAAAGCTAGAGGTACAATAATAGTATAGGAACTTACAGTGAGCTCATCAGCATTAATGACAGCTCAGCTACATGACTTAAACGCTCTAAACCAACAAAATAGGTAGCAAAATGATTGTAATGAAAAAGCACTTCACAGAAAAAAGCAAGACTTTCCATACTAAGCAGGGTGACAATGAAATATTCACACCGTTTAAAGACCAATGCCACAAAAATACAGACTATCTCTGCTTAGAGGAGTTGACAGTTCAAACAGGGTTGAAATGTGCAGCGTTCACTGGAATGGCTATAGAAGGAAAATGGCACTGCTGCTTACAACTGATTAAGTGTTGGTGGTGTGGAAGCAGCGTAGGAAGGATTTGTGCGAAGACGTGAAGCTGGTACAAGCAGGTGTTCTCGCAGGGGCTTGTGTGAAGATAAATACAGGAGCCCTGAACTACAGAACCTCCCTGAGTGAAGCCAGTGATGACAGACACAGCTGTGTACCACCAGGAGCAATTCCATGCTTTTACCTGCGTATCACAGATGGCTTAAAAGAGATCTTTAAAAATCAAAGTTCAGCATTCTCTCACCAAGCTGTGCTACAGTGCCCTTAAAGAGGACCTACAGCTGCTTCCTTTCGCCTTACTGACCACTAAGTGCTCTTCCATTCCTGGATGTCCTTGTTTCTCATTGATTTGCTTGTGCTTTTCATTTTCATCTGGTAGATTTTCTTCTCTCTCTTGTTCAGCTTCCTCAAATTCATCTTCTCCTTGATTGTTGGGGTCATCAGCAGGATTCACATCTTCCATGGCTGCCTTCTGTAATTTTCAAAAGTGAATGTTAAATAAGTGTATTTATCTCAGAGTCAAATTCCATTTCACTTGCAGGCTACCCCAGCATGAGCTAAGTTAGAGCCAACTCCCAACCCCCTGAAACCAGCTGGGATCTCTCTACAGGCATCAGAGGTGACTAGATCAAAGCCCAGACAATACAGAAGTGCGTGTTCCTGAAAGAAAAAGTCCTTCAGCACTGAAAGCAGGCAGAACTGCATTTAGCAGACAGGTACCTGTCTACTAAAAAACAGATTGAACCAAAGACTTATACCACAGAGGCTGCTGAACTCCTTTTGTTTACTGACTATCTGACAACTGACAATGCCTGATAAGACCAGGTGAAAAGAGATAAGAGTTTTAAATGCTCATGGCTCAAAAGAGTTGATGTGATCTTTCAGTACGAGTCTGTCCTACAACATTGACCTTGACTGCATCTATAATAAAAAACCCCCACGTTTCGTCACAGTTTGCCATTCAGAAAATGAGCTTTTTTTTTTTTTCCTGCTTATCATTCAGTAAAAGCATTTCTGGTATCTTTACAGCTGACAAGTTAAAGATCTTTTAGATATATTTACTATACAAGTTAATCTGCTAGGGGGAGGGGAGTAAAAATTATATGCTTGATGTTCCACAACCCCAAGTGCGACAGAATTGGGGGGAAGCTGTCCTGGTTTGAGAGAGAACAGAACTAATTCTGTTAAGTGTTTTTACTTTCCAGGTCAGTTCTAACTCACTGCGCTGTCTGAAGTCAGCAGCCTGTTTGCACAGGCAGTGTCTGCTTCTAGCAGTGAGAACACCCCATGTTTAGAGTTACTACCAAGGGTTGGGGTGCAGACCAAGGCCACTGCTGGATCCTGTGCACCACACTGGGGGGTGCAGAAAGTGAGAGGCTGCACCTGCAGGGAGAAGCGGACAGGACAGGTGACCCCAAACTGACCAACAAGGGATTCCAGCCCATATATGTCATATTTGGCATAAGCTGAGAGATTGGGGGGGGGTGTCTGTGGCTTTTCTCCCCTCTTGGCCTGCTTTGCCAGCTATGCTTGGCTTGGCTCAGGTCCTCTTCCAGTTCCTTCCTCGGAGCATCTGAGGAGGCCTCTGTCCGTTCTGCCTTTGATCCCAATGGGTGTGTTCCTGAACCTGGTACCAGAATCCAGCTCCTGAACACAGCTCCAGTCTGCTGTGCGGCCTGATCTGGGACTCTCCCAGTGCCTGCTCCACAGCATCAGTGGTGACGGTGATGTAATTACCATTGGAGGGAGCTGGGTTTGATACTGGTTTTGTACATATTTATATATAGTCCATTTTTATTATTATTATTTTCATTAAAGCTGTTCTAGTTTCCTTTTCTAATCACTCAGTCTCTCTCCCTTATTCCCTTTCTCTTCCCCTTTGGGGAGGGAGGGGGCTTAACAGAGAGTGTCTGTTACAGGTCTAAGGGGCTGCCCTGATCCTAAACTGTGACAGAGGCAAAGGACTCAATCTCCTGCATCCAGATCTCTGTGGAACTGCTACTGTGGCTGTGTTTGGTGCTGAGGTGTGGCCTCTTTCAAGATCTCATGCTGCTTCTGTACTGACTCCAGCTGGTTTCAGTGGCTATGGAGTCAGTTCTTACTCTTCTAACCAAAGACAACATGAAAAATACCATCACCACTCTTTTCACTGCCATTGAGTTACTCCTGTTATCTTTTTGAATCCAAGCTTACCCATCCAAGTCCCAGCTAAGTCCAAATCCTTTATTCCACCTGAAGCACAGATCAAAGGAATGTAGGAAAGCAACTTGCCTCTACCAAGGAAGCTTGTTTTTTTCTATTCTCAAATCACTAAGGACAACTTTAAATAGAGCTTAGATACTGGTTTTTAAACTCTCAAACTTGTCTTCCTAGCAGATCTCTGGTTCATCCTATTTCTATTATGCACAGTTATGTTAGATGGGACTTCTGGGTTTTCACTTCAGTAACGACTGCAATCCATAGCATCTGAATTCATACTCACTGATTCATCAACCTGCTGATTTTCTACTTTATGTTCTGGTTCTTGCTGTTCGTTTGCATTATTTTGATCATCATCTTCGCCTTCATCCTGGTGCTGGTTGTCACGTTCGTAAGCTGACAAACGTTTTGATATAATTATTGTATTACAGCAGTTTCTAGTTAGCCATTTTAAGAGTTTCCTATATACTAACTACCATACGTGCCTTTAGCAGCAGAAAGCCTTTACCTAAAGAGCTAACTCACCTAAATACTTCATGGTAACAGAACTGTTGTACTGCTAGTAGGAAACCAACACCAAAAGACTATATAATTTGAAGAGATCAAATCATAGGCAGAGCCAGGAATGTCACCAGAATCCACAAAGCCCTATCAAAGTAGCTCAGTCAAAAGGACACTTTTCCTTTCAAGAATGTGGACAGGATCTTTAGTAACTCCTGTATTTCACTCACTCAGTTGAGCTTTTAATTTTAAATTGTGAATTTATATTTCACTGAATCCAAACTGGACATGAAATGAATATTAAAATCTCTCATGAAAGGCAATACACAGGGAACCTGCAAATGTGGTAGGGCTGTACATTTTATCTTACCTCCTTCCTCCTCCTGAACACCTTGCTCTTCTTCCCCTTGTACAATATCCTGGTCCATGTTATCAAAATGAGCCTGGCGGCTGAGAAAATTAAATGCAAATATGTCATTTCAGTTTCAAAATGAAACACATCATCCTACTGCATCTCTCCCTCTCCCAGCTACTGCCAGAACGGGTTCCAGTTTAGCTTTCTATTACCTCATATTTTTTCACATCTCCTTTCCTGACAGAAAATATACTGCATAGAACAAAGACTGTCTTGTCTGACTACACTAACTTCTGGGCTTCAACTTCTCTATATATCAAGGGGATCCTCCTCGTGTTTTCTAAACTCCTAAGCCAATATATTACATAACCAAAGCACAAATACTGCGAACTGGAAATAAAGAACTTTTCAGATAATGGGTCTTAAAGACAGACTACAGGGATTGGTTATTTTGTTGAAGAAGCAGCTTTAGCTTTTATCTTGAAAGGGATTTACATGTGGAGTTGTTTTTTCAGAACTGAATATTTTGACTATCAACTTATGAAAGGCTCTCTTATACCAGAACCCTTTTAGAACATGGGTCAAGTTAATAATTAATATTTCAATATTTTAGCAAAGAAAATTCAATGGGCTTACGATTCCAAAAGACAAAAAATTGCCACTAACACTTCTGAACAAAGAAGAAGCATAAGGAAATAAGACAGGGAGGGAGAAAGGTGTACAAGCTACAATATCACAAATATAACTGCATTCACAATAACTTGGTGACACTAACAGGCTGTTGATTTCTCCTGAAATCATGCTTTTGTCTCTACCATGCAAATAACACTCTTGTCCCAAAAGTCCTCATGGAATTACCTAAAACCAGCATCTCACATTTAAGAGGAACTTTAGCTTAGGTACTTAGTGTGTCTGACACTGGAGCTCCTCAGTACTACAAGATCATCATTGCTGCCTAGTGGAAAATAATTACTTATTTAAAGCAAGCTTTAAGACAAGGGGCATTGTATGCCAGGAGCCCCTAACGTCTCCTGAGGATGTCTATGGCAATGTGCACTTAGTACTCCAGACTTCAGAGACACTCACAGTAAAAGGGTTAAAAAAAAGCCTTAAAATATCAACCAGACTTATCCTTGGAAAGGAGATGAGGCTCACTAAATTTAGTTTCTGTCCAGCGCGGTTTATAGGACTAGCCCACCCTCTTTTCAAAGGTGTTGTGGTGGAAGCTGTAAAGCCTAGAGCACAGACCATGGCAAATTCATGTAAAAGATCTGAACCTTAGCTGGTTTGTATAGCGTTTTTCTCCTTGTTCTGCCTGTTTCTGCAGCTGAAGCTCTTTTTCTTGAAGCTGTTGCTGCCGTAAGAACTGTCCTCGCAGCCTTTGCTGGTGTAGTGACTCCTGGTGTTCTCGGAGCTGACTGGCTTCCTCTGCTCTTTGGGCTGCAAGGTGTTGCTGCTCTAGCTGTTGTTCATAGGCCGTCTTATGACGTTTTGTTACAGCTTTTGTTGATGTTACCTGCCAAAGAAATGTGTTCGCTACAGATTAATCATAATTGCAATGACCAGAAACCTGTGACACGAGGGGAAATTCTGCAAATGCTACATGCAATAGTAAGTGTTGTGGTGTTTGTGGAGGACAGGGGGAAGGAAGAGGAGATGGTGGGCTGGCAGAAGCCATGCTTCTTTTACACATCAATAATAATGATCCCTCCCAACATAGTACCAATAAAAGGAGGATTTGGTGGGTGACAACGAAGGCATCAAATATGCTTCCAGTGAGTTAACTGGTAATTTCAGTAGGGGTTGCTTTGAGCCTTAAGTGAGACACCGCACATGTTTTTAGGCAGCTGCTACTTAAACTAATTCCAGTTTCACAGCTTAACCTATTGCTGCTGCTCTAATCCACTGCACCTCACCAGCACTGGCTTCTCATCACCCCAGAGTTACACAATTAATCTGCAAGGAGACTAAGTGTTTACAAAGCCTAAGGTGAGATCAGTAAAATGTATTTTCCACTGGAGATCCGATCTAGACTGTAAATCCAGGATTTCCTGGTTTTATTTAGAGCTGCACAGAGCAAGACTTGCCATTGCTGTGTGCTGATTTCCCCTGGCTATTTTAGTCATGTTCATCTTCAATTAAAATTTCCTGTCAAATGACAGGGAACATTTAGATGGAAATGTGTTTACAGAAGGTAGGTATATCTGACAAGGAAACACGCTGCAATTTGCTGAGATGTATCAAATCAGGAAGACAGGACAGCTCTCCAAAGTGCTGAAGAGAAGTCTCACTATCTTCTTCCCATCAGGCTTCAGGTTTAAAGTAGAAGATGGGATACAACATGACTGCTCTTTGTTTCCATCTGTTGCTTTTTATCAGCAGAATCAATGTTCATTAAGCTGCATTTGGCAAGCACTGTGGTGCGTGTGTGAGCCTGAACCCTATGCATCCGAATGCTCTGAATCCCAAATTTCCTCTAAGTATGATGCTGATTTTACCTAAAAAGAGGTGAGAGTGATACAGGGCCAGTAACATTAAGAGATGCCTCCATTTAAGCAGCAAATCTAATCAATGAGTAGAAAAGAGAAGATCTCCATACCTCTGAATGAAGGTGATCAACCAACATGTTGGTTTCTTCTTCTTTCTGTTCCTGTTTTTTCCACTCATGCTCTTCTGGTACTTGATCCTGTTCCTCCTCTAAGTGCTCAAGCTGACCTGCCTGCTCCATTTCTTCCTCTTCAAGTTCTTTTTTACGCTCCTCTTCAACTTGATCAACATGTTGCTCATCATCCTCTCCAGCTTCTTGTTGCTCCTGAATATTTAATTCTTTGGCATGCTGGCCCTCATTAGCCCTTCTTTGCAGATGAGAAGGCTCAGCTCTGTCATCTTTTTCCTGGTTATTTATTTCTTCTCTCTCTTTTGGCTTTTCATTCTGCAGAACATACACAAGATTATATGTACATGAGATTTTATGGATTGTATTTTCCAGAGAGCCAAGGACCAGATATGTATGCCTTTTTTCCAGCCTGCAGTAGTGAAGCTGTAGCTAAGAATGCCAAATTCCTGCTTTGGAACAAGCCACCCCTCCTGCCAAATGCTATTGATACCTGATTCTAGGCTCCACACAGCTCCAGTTGCACCATAAAGTAGGTTAAGCCTCATTTTATCTGAGGTGGAACAAAGCTATTCTAATTCTGTGTCTACAAAGGAAGCTTTGTAATTTTATTTCTTGTAGGTTCTGCTGGCAAAGAACTCTTGTGAAACAAACCCACAACTGATACTGTACCTTCTAGACTTTACCCACAACTTTTTTCCTTTTCTAATCTGAAATATACTGACTCAAGTGTGCCACTGAAACCCTATAAAATACGCGAAGAGACAAATTCTTCAGAACTTGTTAAAGCTTTTTTGGAACACAAGGTATCAAAAATTCGAGACACCACTTATTATTCAAAAACTGAAGATTTTTAGCACCTGCTTAAACCATCTGACAGAAAGCAGTTTTAGGTACGTTTACAGTCATGTGAGCAAAGGTCATCACAAATAGATTCTACTACTCGGTAAGATTAAACTCTTCCTTGCTACCATCTCAAAACCTGACAAATGTGTACAATTAACCATATGCTTCTAATGGAAGTGAAGCACAGAGAGAGTATTTTGCTGACTAAGAACCAATTCCTCTAGTCAGTACTTTATACCTCCTCGTGCTCTTCGGCCACAGCTTCACGGTGCACTGGGAGGTCACTGCGGGCAGACGGTGCTCGTGCCTCGGGTTGCTCATTTGGTTGTTCTACCTTCTCAGGCTGTCGGAAACTTGGCATTTTGTTGAGTGTGTCTTTCAACTGTTTGTATTCCTCCACCTGGGACTGAAGTCAACACATTAATTACACTGTGTCCAAATCAATTGCTTAGTAAAATGTAGTCACCTTAGAGTAAACCTGCTGGCAAGGCACATGGTAGAAAGACTTGGTATTCTCATTAGAGCTAATACTGTGGAGGAGAGGGGATGGGACCTTTTAAAATTGGTTGTTTCCACACACTAGATAACATTGAATCACCACAATCTTTTCAGCCAAAGTGCACATGCATACAAAATACATTAGAAAAATCTTCGTGAGACAGAAGATGAAGATTTGTTTTATTCATGCCAAGCAGGAGAATTGTCAGAAGGGGACGACATGGTTTTCCTGGCAGACTCAAGTGAGGGAAATGGAGAGCACCACAGCATCTCTTTTACTGATAGAAAGAAGTGCAGTTCTCTCAGAAACAGTAGTTTTAAAGTATAAATACGCATCATGAAAATGCCAAATCCTCGACATTTAGACAGGTGTTACACAAGACAACAGCCAACATTCAGAGCTGAGGCAAAGAAAGTCGTAGTACAGTGCTGGTGAAGAGCAAGAAAAAGAAAAAAAAACAGAAAAAAGAATAAAACAGAGAGAAAATGTGAATTTCTAAAGTCCTCCTGAAATGCAACAGTAAAATATTATAATTTGATTTGCTGTTTTTTGTACAAGATAAGGATACTTTCAAAAACCTTTAAAGTGCAGTACGAGAATCCAGACTGGTTGGTAGACCAGTCCCTCTCTATACAGCAGATGTACAAGATCATCTCAAAGTAAAAGTTTTGAGATGGACAGGATTTGATAAAAGCTGGCCAGCTGCAGATACAAAAGGTGGTGCCCCACAAAAGGGTTTCTCTATCGCTCCAGTGGAGGTGGTGGGTACATTTACTACCCATTTTGAAGTCAGAGGTGCATTTCATAATCCTTTTTAAGACTCAGGTTAAAAACTGGCCACAGTTTCCACTCTGGGGCTGTGTATGTCACTTTGTGTGTTCCGTGGTATCATAGCAATCAATAGTACAGCAGACAGGCACGATGCATTGATGTACAATGCACGATACTCATACAAAACAATATCCACAGTGCTACAGATTGACATGATGCAAGGCGTGACAGCTCCGAAGCCAGACGCACCTCGAAGCATCTTCAAAAGACTATGGCATCCGTTAAAACAGACGGGCCTAAAAAAGCAAAGCAGAATGCACAGGAATTACTCTTGTCAGTCCAGAGGGACGCTTCAGCTTCCTTTTTTAACTGCTGGAGAGTCAAGTAAGAAATTTTAGGCGGGGAATAATATTTATTCCATGTAAGACTAATACATAGGTCTCCAATTTTTTTTTTTTCAGTCACTGACTGTGCAGAGAGACTAATATACCAGGATATTTAAACAGTGCCTGTCCAGATCAGAATTCAAGTACTACGGTCCGCTGCACAAGTCACTAAGCTGAACATTGTGATTCAAAGCCACAGCTTCAAAGTTATTAATACTGGCAGAAAGACAGGGTTTGTAAAAATATATAATGAATCTGTCTGGCTGTTTGAGCTATGGAAAAGTACAAAAATTTACAATGCCTTAAAGATTCAGGTCACAAATTCATTACTGCAGCACTGACTACTGATATTTAATATCTAGAATACACTTGGAAATAGAGGGGTCATTTATTGAGCTGTGTTTCTAAGCAATAATCCCTTGTGAACTTTCTGTAGCAGGTTTGCAGGAGAAACTATGCAACTGTGCTAAATTCCTCCAGTTCTTTAAGAACGTGCAACAGCCTTCTCTTGAAGGAAAGGCTTTCCACGTGATAAATGCCACATTCTGATTGCAGATGGAAAGGCTTTATGTGACACAGGTTTTCTAATTAAAGAACTGAATCAAAGCCAGGAGAAGTATATGGAGCTTCCCTTTGGATTTGGTGAACCTTAAATCAGACCCTGCATCTGCCCTTGGGGAATTTCAGATGTTAGCAAATACATACCAAGTAGCTAACGTGGCCAGTGGGAGAAGAGCTTAAAATTAGCTGCCAGCATATTTTAGTACTGGAAATTCAGATTCTTCATATATTTAGTCTATGAGGGACTTGCCTGGTCTTTCCCTGTTTTTTTTAATATCTAGAAGTATTGACATGCACAACAAGAAGAACTGGGGGGGTGTGGGAACCAACCAACCAACAATTTTTTAATGCTGCTAATGATTTTGTGGACTGTGAAAAAAACTTAAATGAAGAAAATTAAAAATAACTTCACACTGCCTCATTGCCTTTCCCTCTGATCTTTCACTCCTCTGCTCCAGCATTACTCTTACTTTCAGATTCCCTGTGGCCCTGCAATACTCTAGCAAGGTCAGTGCTTCATGGGTAGTTCACTTGAAATGATGTTTCAGCAAGGTAACGTTGCTGCTTCCTTGTAACTAACTGGAGTTCCATCTGGAGTTGATGTTCCTCCATATACATGCTACCTCTGCTGCAGGGATGTATAGAGCCTTAAAGACCTTCCAGTCACACAGAGAGACTTTCTAGAAAGACCTGGCTGCTGGGAGAATAAGTGATACATGTGAACGTCAGAGAATGGGATGTCAACCTAAGAGAAGTTCCATCAGAGAAGACAGAGAAAGAAAGGTATTGGACAGCTCTCGCGGAAGCGGAGATGCTCTTCTCATCACATGCATTCTTGGGCCTACAGTACAGCTTCTCATTTTCCAGCAGCCCTATGATTTGTTGCAGCTTCTGATTAAGAGCAACCCTTTAATTCATGCACGTCCCTGCAGTGCGCAGCGTGGGGCTGACCGCAAACTCCCCATGCGAAAGGCTCCATGCATCACGCGACACTCGCTGAACTGGGAGAAAGGAGGTTTAGGAAGGTTGGAGCTGGTAGAAGCTGCTTTCCTTTCTGACCTGGGCAGCAGCTAGTGCGCTCTTGTGGTCTTCCAAAGTCACTACAAGCTGGTTGTGCTGGGAGAGTAAATTCTTATGCTGTTGCTACACAAAAAGAAGAACGTTACATATTTCACATAAAGTTAATTCTAAAAGTAAATTAGGTAGCCTGAGGGGATTTTGGAGCTAGGAAGATAATTCAATTTATTTCAAAAAGAAAATCTTGAGTTGGAATGACAGCTTTTATTTATTTAACATGGTAATGCATATTAAGCAGGGAAAGTCAGTACATCAGGAAAGAAAATTTGGAGGCCAGGATTTGTGCAGCTAAAATAAAATTAAAAGTTGGATTAGATGTTTATGAATGTTAAAAAAAAAAAAAAAAAAGTTGAAAACCATTGATTTTAGCAAACTTAGTTTGCTAAAACACAGACCTTAACTTGCAAAATCAAATTTCCAATTCCAGATTCTGTACTAAATACTACCTTTTTTTCTTTTTATATATATATATAATTTTAAATGAGCATGTACCTAAAATGCAGGTGGCAAAAGAAAAGAAATCCTGTTTGGCCACATTCCTCTCCTTTTTGTCACATAGCAGAAACTGCAAACCTTCAGTATAGCCCATCTCTGGCTTATTAAAACTTGGGAAAATTCTTCTTTTTCCTAATGGTCTTGAGAGTTCACCTTAGAGCAAAGCCTACCTTGACATCTTGTAGCTGGGTGTGAATGTCTTGGTGAGCTTTTCTCAACTGCCTGTTCTCTTCCCGTAAGTTATACAGAGATTCTGCTTGAAAGAAATGAGATGCAGAATTTAAACCTGGTCAGATTTGTAATTACAGAATTACAGAATGTTAGGGTTTGGAAGGGACCTTGAAAGATCATCTAGTCCAACCCCCCTGCCAGAGCAGGATCACTTAGATCAGGTCACACAGGAACACGTCCAGGTGGGTTTTGAATGTCTCCAGAGCAGGAGACTCCATAACCTCCCTGGGCAGCCCATTCCAGTGCTCTGTCACCCTCACCATGAAGAAGTTTCTCCTTATGTTTACATGGAACCTCCCATGTTCCAGCTTGCACCCGTTGCCCTTTGTCCTATTATTGGACATGACCGAGAAGAGCCTGGCTCCATCCTCCTGACACTCACCTTTTACATATTTATAAACATTAATGAGGTCAATACTCAATAATAATACTAGATTAAACACCAAAATTAAGGCTATAATACAAACTACATAAAATCCTACACAATTGCTATAGTAAAAATGGATTTGAGTAATTGTATGGTTTGCTTATGTTCCGTCTCTCCCCAGCCCTAGAAAAAGCTTTACGTTTTCAAGCAGCAAATGATAACATTTGCTTAAATCTTACACTAGTGCACCCTGTCTGCAACGAGAATTCTGCTTCGCTGTTCAAGCTGGGGACTGCAGGTGGCAAAATTCCTTACAGTAACCTAAACCTTCAAAAGGCAGAGGAGAAGCCACCCTCCTCCCTCACATCACAGCTGGTTAGTGAGAATTTCATGTGGTAGGACTGAGCTATTCTTTTGGAAGACGTGTTCAGATGGCTGGCATACTTCTAAAGCTTTATGTTCTGGGACCAGGGAGAGGGGCTTCTCTTCCCACTTTTTCCACGATGTTGATGTGGAATATTGCAGAGCAGACACAGGCAAGCTCTTCCCACGCTCCAGGCTGCTAGGCTGCAACCCAGCTCAGCCGGAGAGCTGGCTGTGTGACTTCAGGGGGGTGGAGACAAGGCAGAGCTAATAGGCACAGCCTCTGCCGGCAAAACACGGTGCAGACAGAACTGCAGACAGCTCCAAAACTAACTCATCTATTAGTTACACAAGGCAGAAAGTGGCTGAAGGCCCTTGATGGGGAGAGCCCCACCCTTCTGTTCCACACAACTGTGTACTTAGGATTGGAGAGGTCTGCAAACTGCAAAGAATCTCTTTAATAGGAAACTGGATGCCAAGAGTAAAAAATTAATACTTGATCATCCAAGTCTACAGGTGGAAGGGTTTTTCAGAGAAGCTGATACATACAGAGAAAACGAGGTGTAAAATGCATATAAAGTCACTTCCTAAAGACACACAATAAAATCTCAGACAGAAGCAGCAAACATTCTTAGATTGCCTTTCAATTACAAAAAAAGATTAAAAGGAGCAAACGTCTTTTCCCAGGTTTATACAAATCTTAGAATTAAAAATGAAAGACTGGATAAACCAGCTTCTGACACTTGATGGGCTTTTAAGTGCTGTGTTTCTTCTAATCTAGAGAGAAACACGACATTCACACGTGACTACATTTCAGAAAGAGGCCACAGAAACTCATCAATAAAATGTAACTTATCAGGAGGCATAAGATGCACGAATGACCTGTTAGTGAGAACGGGTCTCAGAGAAAACAAAACACAACAAACACACATTTTCACATGGACAGCCAGGTACAGGTTACACATACCCTTCAGCTTAGAGATCTCCTGCTCTTTTTCCTGCTGCAGTTGTAAGTATCGCTCCTTGTGATCACTGAAGGTTCTGCTAAACTCTTCTCCCTGTTTTCGGTGATCTTCCTCAAGGTCAGCGTGCTGTTTCTTTAGTTCTTCGTGCTGATTCTGCAAATACCAAGTTGGGACACTGGAACGGTTCTGTATCTGCATATCTGGCTAATATTGTCTTTAGCAATTTGTTAACTAAGTCCAGATGAATAGGAAGCGCTCATAACAAGAAATTTATTATTCAAAGCATGCATATTGCAGCTCCTTTCAAACACCAAATGATCTCTGTGATGAGTAGTCTCCTGTTCTAGGGCTACGTCACCTCCCTCTGCAGTTGCACTGTCTCACTGGGAGATGCTGAATGTGTCTAAGAAAATCCTCCTGGGCCAAACTACATAAAGTCTGCTAAGTCAGCATTCCGCACAAGTAATCGTGTTTGATAAGATTAAATTACCCAGCGGAAAGTCTGGCTAGGAAAAACCACGGTAAATCACCTTCTAACGGTTCTGTTGTAAGAGGAAGGACCCCACGGACGCCCTGACATTCTGGAGTGAAATGCCAGAAGCCGGTGAGGCCACATCTCCCTGCCAGGGCAGCATACCAGTGTCCTGGGAAACTGGCCGACCCGGTTACCCACCTTCAGCATCTGGTGTTGTACACTCAGAGCGCTGTAGCGGCTGTTGGAGTCTTGCTGTAAAACAAACAGAGCAGCGTGAAACACAAGGATCCTGCCATCCCCCAACCCCTGGATGCGCGGGTATTTAGGAGTCATGAGCCAAGGGACATAACTCCCCAGGAAACAAATTAATCTCTCCACTTGCTTTGGAACACAGCAAGCGTGTATACTTTGCACTTACTGCAGCGCCAGCATGGTTTAACTTATGTTACTCCACTCACAAACTGCTCCCCAGTTCCAACGTGAAGTAGCCATAAAATGGTAATTTACTCGCTTTATAAGGAATTCTCTACAGGTCTCTGGATCCTCTGCCAGCTACAGCTTTCCTTCTGGCACTTCAGATAGAAACCAAAGTTTCCTGATGTTTTTTTACTTTGCAGTTCAAAGACCATGTGTTAGAAAGTTGTCACTGTCCTTTTCCCTGTGGACTAAGCTACAAAGAGATTTCTAATGCCTTCTTATTTCCCCTTCCCCTTATAAAATGGTAACGTTACATTTGAATGATCGAAATATAAGTAGGGGGATATTTTCTAAATTAATTTTCTGGAAGAATATTAGGATCCCGTATTACAACTCAATTAGGACCTGCAGAGCACTGGCAGAGCACTTAATGCATGCAGAGGAGAAACTGAGCGAGCACTCTCTCAATTAGTGTTTCGTAAAACCTCTTCCTTTGAACAATTATAATTGCAAAGCACTTCCTCCTTCTTGCAACTCAAAAATAGCATCAACTGTTAAAAACTTGTACTAGGAACTGATGACTTACCCTTCCTTTATTTAGTGTTTCTTGTGCTTCTAGTTTATAAACAAGAAAATCTACAACATAAAAGGGAAAACACTGGTGAAAAGAAACAGGAAGATTAGACAAATAACATAACTGTTGTGTACATAAATTCTCTTAAGAGCTGAATAGTTAGGCAGTTACCATTTTCCAAAAGATCTTAAAAAAAACAACTATGGAAAATTTAACAAAATGCTCACATTTTGACAAAATATTTTCATTAAAAAATTTCATAAAATATTTTCTGTAAAAAATGTTGTATCTGAGTGTGAGATACAGGGGGTACAGGACTATGGATGAACACTCTCAGAAGAAGCCCAGTGGCATCATTCAAAAGGAAAAAGACATTTATAAAGCATGTATTCTTGTTTTAAGATTAAAAAAAATACTTTAAAGAAGCGTGAAATACTAATTTTAAATAAAACAAATTTTTCCCCTTTTGTTCCTTGATCCTTTTTGCAGGATTTGGAAATAGCCACTCACCTCTGCCCAGCAATGGGGGATCTCTACACTAGATGGCACCAGAAAGCTATCGAGAACTGGGCTGCAAGAAGAATTTCCTACATGTTCTTAATCTTTTCTGAAGTAGTTGAGTGAACTCAGAGGCCAAGTCCTCAGCAGTTTTGGGATGAATAAAGGCTTTGCTCTGAAAACTGTAGTGAATTCAGAGCAACAACTCAAGAGAAAACTCAGAGGACTGCATTCTGCTGAAGTTTCATAGAGGGCAGATGTGTAGGGAATAGGATGTTTGCCACCATTTCAACCTCCCCTACCTAGAACTTCGTTTTCATCAGGAAAAAGTATGTAAGCTTGTGTAAAAATACTGATTCCGAGTCTAATGTCACATTAATGAAATGCTGGAAAAGATCTTTCAGCCTGTTGGAACAGGATTTACACGTGCCCGTACTCCACATACGTGTTAGGGTCACATACAGCGATATACACGTGTTCTATCTGTACACTATGCCATGCTGCAGTGATCTGTAAACAGGACTAGAAAGATGATTACTTTTTTGAAGGTTTAGATTAAAACATGAAATTAAAAAAAAATAAATTAAAAGGAATTACTAAAAAGACCACCGCAGATCTGGCAAGGCAGTCCTGCTCATGTGCTGGACACTGGTAACGTGTTTAAAATGAGACAAAATACATCTGAAGTTACTATCTAAAAAAATCAAGTTATCTTAAACGTCAAAGTGAAAAGCACATTTTTACCTTCTTTTGCTTTCTTATGTTCAAGCCTTTCCTTTTGTAATGACTTTTCTAATCTTGACCTGTGCTCATATACAACTGAAAAGAGAAATTTTAAGAGAAATTTT
The DNA here is from genome assembly GCA_024336885.1 of Actenoides hombroni. Classification (NCBI taxonomy): domain Eukaryota; kingdom Metazoa; phylum Chordata; class Aves; order Coraciiformes; family Alcedinidae; genus Actenoides; species Actenoides hombroni. The sequence goes on from WUAM01000160.1 coordinate 11,613,906, forward strand.
GTACACAATTAATTTAAAAAGTAATACATACAAAAGCCACCCCCTGCCCGCAGCGCGCCCAGAGAGCATTGGCACAGGATGGAGCAGGAAAATACAAGTTGAATGAGGTCATAGGATAAAGGACTGTTTGTATCATTTGGGACAGTAACTTTTTTTTTTTTTTTTTTCCAGCCGTATTGATCCTGAATTCCGGGTTATTTCCCTTGCATAAACATGGAGCTTGATAACTGCCTGAGTGATTTGTTTATGGAGATGCACTGCTATGGCGGATCTACATGAAAGCCACCAAAGCCTCTTTTTTTCCTTCTCAGGTATGCACCTTTTCCCACTCTTTCCTCTCTACTGCCTTGTTTGTAAAGAGATGAGGAAAGAAGACAGGACAACCTTACTACCAGAGTAAATCCTTGTAGCAAACCAACTGTTACAAGGAGGGACGAGAGATGCATGAGAGCCAGATGGTTTGGAAAAGTGCAGTAGAACAGCAGACAGGCTGCTTAGGCTAAAGCATGGAGAACCCGAGATCCAGTCCTAAATTATTCCAAAAGCTTGGACACCTCAGTTTTCTGCAACCTTCTTTTTTTCATAAAGCCTGGATAACTGTTTCCTTTGACACTGTGGTGCTGCTGAAGACCCACAGACTGTGCAAAGGAAATGCTTGGGTATAATGTCCTGCTGAAGGACCTTCTACTCCCAATTGCCACATAATCTGAGAAGGATTTGTGGGGTTTTGAGGGGATTTTTCCACCCCTCTGTTAAGGAGATAAGGCAGGAAGAACAAAAGAAATCATCTGAAGGGCTATGATAGCTTAAGCACAGAGCTAAACTGGATGCTTGTCTGTAAAGCCAGGGCATCAGAAATGGCTCATCAGGAAATCACTTCAGTTTGGGAGTAAAATTTCATTTTCACTGATTTTTAAATCCATTTATGCTTTTTCTTTAATTGAGTCAAAATAGCCATGTGATAGTCTGGAGATGAAGGAAGAAGTGGTCTGTGTACAGAGCTTCAGCCAAAAAGCAGCAAGCTGAGCACTCATAGCACAACCCACATCATCTTCAGCAGAGCAGGTAGCGGCAGTTGTGCAGTGTGTCGTGAGGGGGGGGGGGGGTGGTGGTGGTAAAGATGCTCTGAAATCTTTGCCAAACCCTACAAGCTCTTTGAGCTGATACTGCTACCAGAAGAGGTGGTTCTGCTGCTTGTACTGTCCTTCCTGTTATACTGTCCTGCCCTTCACTCTCACTGCTATGGGTGATGGGACAGCAGGACCAATGTAACAACTTCTGTTGGCAGTGCTGGCTTGTACGGTTTTTAAGAGAGCAGCAGTGAGGACCAGGAGAGGTTTAGGTTGGATATTATGAAAATCTTCTTCTCCAAAAGGGTTGTCAAGCCCTGGCCCAGGCTGCCCAGGACAGTGATGAAGCCCCCATCCCCAGAGGGGTCTGAAAGCCCTGTAGATGTGGTGCTGAGGAACATGGATTAGTGGTGACCTGGCAGTGCTGGGTTAACAGCATCAATGATCTTAACGGTCTCTTCCAACCAGAACAAGTCTATGATCTAGGACTGGAGGTGACCTGGAACACTAGGTGGGACAGACCACTCCAAGTTTGATCAGAGAGAGCAGAGACAAGCTTCCTTCTGGATTATTTTTACAGTATGACAACCACTCTTGGTCATATCAATGGTCCAACAGACCAAGTGTGCCCTGTCTCATGACCTGAGCAGATGCCCAATAGAGAATGCACACAACGAGCTTACAGTATTGTCTCCCAGCAATTTAAGACTCCCAAAGACTGTCCAAGGTGGCCGCAGGTCCTTTGCGTACACCACTCCAAAAGGGATTTCACTTTTATGTACTTGTCCAGTTGTTTCTTGTATCCACATGTATGTAGGACATCCACTATCCTCTGGCAGTCCCACCACTGAGCTGCCAGTAAAGCAGCATTTCATTCAGCTTGTTTTGAACATCCAGTTTTGGATGTCTCTCACAAGTGATGGGGCACATCAGTCCCAATTTCCCCTTTCCTCCCACTCACTAGACCAAAGGATTATTATCTGCAACAGCTTACCAAGCTATTAATTAAAACTCCTGCAAACAGACAATTACATTTGCTCAAGCTCAGTTTAACACAAGTACCTTTTGCTGACCAAATTATAGTTTGCATTCATTTAAAGAATTACCATTTTGTATTAATGGAATATATGATTTTTCCTTCCGAACTAGAAACTCATTTTCTGAGAAGTAAACCATTGGTGAACATAAGCTTTCAATAGGAAGCATCAAATAAAGATTTGTATCTTAGCAGCCAGAGAAAACTCCTCCTGCACCTTAAAACATGTTCTTAATTCCACCAAGGTGCACTCCGCAGGCTGTTTAGCTTATCTACAAGTGGTTTTGTTTTGGCTTTGAAGCTGGTTTGCTAATCAATCCTTGTCATTTATCTCTGCTTTGCTATTTATCTTCTCAAGTCAAGGGCATCAGTAAAGATGAACTAATGTATCAACACCCTCTGCAACAAAATAGGCACGTAATGAATATTCACAAAGTCACCAGCAAGTAGGCTTTCAGAGAAGGGAAGAACCCAGCCAGCAGCACTACAGTCATCGTTCTATCCAGGCACCAAAGGCCGTCAATGCCGAGTTACATTGCAAAAGGAGCAGCGCTCGTAGCATAGCAACTCGGGAGAGAAATGGAAATCCAGAATGGGTTTGCCCTCCCCTGCAATCAAGGGTGGAAATGCGCTTTTTGGCAACCAGATGAAACCACAAACGGATTTGGAGGTCACATTTTCCATTTCACTTCTCTGTCTGCAAGCAGACCTCCCTCAGCTCCTCTCTTGGTGTTGTAAGAGCTGCAGGGGAGGAAACCTTGCACAGCAAACCCCTAAGGGCAGGAAGAAAGGAGAAAGGGGATGCAGTAGTTTGAGGTTTTGGGACTGGGACGCTCTGTATCTTTCACAGCATCTCTGCTGCACTTTGGCTTTTGCATTTCCACCCTGCACTTCAAAGTGATGTCTCTACCTGCCTCCCTGGTAGAGCATCCTCACTGCTACCTTCCTGTAATACTGGAACAAAGCTGGCAAGATCTTAAAACTGCCCTTCAGATGGCCAAAAAGGGCTGAGAAAAAATTGCTTCTACACCTCTCCCCTTCTAGTTCATTTTCTGCTCAGTTCAGCCACGCTCTTCTCTGCTAACAGTCCATAATGTGCAATGTAATGAAGGTTTTGATTCAGAATAATTATTAAGAAAGCATGGCTTCCACTTTTTCTCACTTGCTCTTTTGGGGAGTAGGTTGCAGTCAGAGTTTGTAAGTGCCTACAGAAGTTTATCTTCCATAAACAAATTATTCCCACTAGTCAGGAACTTCCTAGGTGAGAACAGTCCAAATGACAAGGCTCTTGTTACTACAGGAGGGGATTGCTCCTTCTTCACTGCCAGCCTGGATATATCTGAGCAAGACTCTCGAAAAAAAAATAATACATTGAAACCCATGTTTTCTGTTACAGGTTTCCCAGCTGGGAGTTGGAACCCAACAAATTCCTACTGGTGTGATGCACCAACAAGGCACTTCACAAATAATTTTTTCCCATGATAAGTTCTTAATTTTGTATTGATCTTTGCACAAATAAGTCAACTTTGTTTTTATATTATATTTAATAGAATCATATAAAGAAAAAAAAAAAAAAAAGGGGTGGGGTGGGAACATGGTCATCTAATGACCAGTATGCACTGTTCCAAACCTGGAATCACTGTAGGTTTTAAATAACTCACAGTGAGGTGACCCAGCTTCAAAGAGCAGAGCCCAGAAACAGAACTGATGCCATCACGGCCAGTTAAAACACCTTCTGCCTTCACCAGTGAAATATTTAACAGCTCCTGAATTGATCCCAGTTAAATCAAGTCTTTGTTTTAAGATCTTCCTCATACAGAAAAGAAAGTGGAGGAGAAGGGGGAGGGGGGTGTGATGCTCGATAGGTTCTCAGAAGATCACACCACTTTGACCATTGCTGAACGTTAATTGCCACAGAGGAGTCAAGCAACATGATGAAAGCAAACTAATTTAACAGTCTTGGTTATTTCTCTTATCTTTGCTTTGCACCTCTAAGCAGTTAAAATATCATTAAGCGAAATAAGTCATTATTGTATATATTTAAAAGAAAGTATTTCCTATTTTACATCCTCAGCAATTTTGCAGCTGTGTTACTTTGGTATTTTATTCTGTCAGAAGCATGATTGCAGAGTCTAAAATAGCCCAGCTCCCATTATCTTACATACTGGAAAATTAAGATTACAATGGCATTTAAATATACATGCTGCAAGAACTTTTATTCATTTCAATGTTATTGTTTCTTATGCAGTTCTGCAATCTTTCTCTGAGCTTACAGTAATACCTTTCATTTAAAATCAGCAGAATTCAGTAGTCTTGGCAACATTTGATGTTATTTTCTCTTAGACTGTGGCAGAGTTGAACTGAATCAGCAGCGTGTGGAAAGCCACACTGGTACTTTTGTAGTAACACTATGAAGGTCTCTAGAACATAGACTGGTTATAAAAATACAGTTAATTTCCAATTCTTGTCACTCTGTAGAGAGCTATTTAAAATGTGAACCCATGGAAATAGCTTTTCTGATGAAAGTAAAGCATTTCCATGAGCCTGGGAGGAATCCCTTCACTATGGGATGTAGCAGAGATCTTCTAATCCAATGACAATAATTAAAATTTTAATCTCAGAAGATAGTTCTTGACCCATCTGATGCTAACATCTCACGCTGGGAGCGCACATTATTACTATAGCAAAACCTGCTCCCCAAGCTTCCAGCTCTGTATTTGATTAAGTCAGACAATCTGGCTTCAAACCAGGAGATTCACTATTTCATTACTGATAATCTTATCAGAAACAGATTATCAAAGTGCGGGTGGCTCCCAGACAAGTATCAGGATTCCCCAGCACAGTACAGCCCATACTGGTGCCAGGATACACTCTATCTATTTCAAAGACTCTCGATGGAGAGTTTAGCAATAAACAGATATTCCAGTGATGTTGCAGACATCTAAGAATTGACAAAAGTATTCCCACAATAAAGACAAGGAAAACTGTGGTTTAAGAGTAGTGCAAGCAAACAACATTGCAGAAGCCACGTATCCATGATACATTGAACAAACTATTGAAACTGTTACCTGTTTTATGCCCTCGAAGGTTTCCGACTTAAACTTACACAAAAAAAAGACAGAAATAGAAGCCAGGATAATGTGGAACTGATTATTTGCAAAACACAGGCATTTTTTCTGGCTTAATTATGCACAGGTTTTGCATACAGGCAGGGGTGGACTGCTCTCAGTTTGCTCCCTGAAAACCATGACGAGCACTGCAGGTAGTGCAACAATTATTTTTACTTTAAAACAAACTCCTACAGTTTTCAGTTTACTCACCTGACATACAATCAATAATTGTCAAATTCCAGCCAGTCACTGCAAAAGAGCAGAATCCTCCCAGCAAACTCAACCGTGCATTGGCAGTTCAAGTAACCACCGCTTTGTCTTAAGTCTCCAGTTATTTATTTTGCTCAAAGCATTAATAATTTTAAGAGGTAAGTTTGTATTTGGGGTCTTCATACTCAGGGGTTTTGTAGTCTCTGTCATAAACCTACCGCTTATTTCAACTGCACGAGGAGAAAGCATTAATATCTACTGCTTTCAAAGATCCTGCACCAGAAATAACCTAGCAGTTAAAATAACCCTGTTCCCTGAACTTAGTCAGTACTGCAGTAAGAAACTAGAACTGGAGAATGGCACTGCAGCAAAGTAGAGAGATTTGGGGCTGCCCAGCTTGAGCGCAGGCTGCCCGCCAGAGCGGCATCCCCCCGCGCCCTGCTCCCGAGCCAGGGTGGTTCTACACCACCAAGATGCTCCACTGTGACTAGAACAGCTCCATGCAGAGCTGGAGATGGAGACTGATCAAGCGCCTGCACTTCGGTCTAAGTTTAGCCATAAACCAGATTCAGAGCTACCCAAAGACAGCGGAGAACTGACTACATGCATTATATAGTATTTTCAATCATAGAATCATTCTGGTTGGAGGAGACTTTCAAGATACATCAAGTCCAACCTTAACCCAGCACTGCCAGCTCACCACTAAATCACATCCCTCAGCACCACATCTCCATGGCTTTGAAAGCCCTCCAGGGATGGGGACTCCACCACTGCCCTAGGCAGCCTGGGCCAGGCCTTCACAACCCTTGAGGGAAAGAAATTTCTCCACATGACCAACCTGAACCTCCCCTGGCACAACTTGAGTCCATTTCTTCTTGGCCTGTCACTTTTTACTTGGGAGAAGAGACCAACCCCACCTGGCTCCAACCTCCCTTCAGGTAGTTGTAGAGATGGAGAAAGTCTCCCCTAAGCCTCCTTTTCTCCAGGCTCAACAACTCCAGGTCTCTCAGATGCTCCTCATGAGACTTGTGCTCTAGACCCTTCCCCAGCTTTGTTCCCCTTCTTCAAACACTGGAATTTTTTCTGGGTGATCTGGAATATATTTGAAAAACAAAACCAAAACCCCAAACAAACCAACAAATTTAACAACAAACCAAACAAAGAATAGTTTGGGACTTAGCTGTACCCTGGTAACTGACATGACACTGAGTGTTGGGAATCCATTAAAGCTCACAGCTGACTCCTTAACTAAAGCTGTGAGATCCTGCTTTTGGCTCTACAAACTCTTAACTCAGTTCCTGGTGTCTTGCCCAGGACAAGCCAGATCACCGATGTTCATTATGAATCATGCCTTCTGTCAAGGGGGTTTCCCACGCTAACATTGCAAAGCTTGGTAACAGTTTAGACAAGGTATCTGAACTAATCGTGGCACAACTTTAAAAAGCTCTGGAATGTGGGGAAAGCGTATAAGAAAATTCACATGCTTATCAAACCTTCAGCTTTGCATCCTTAAAGAAGAGAAGAAACGCAAAGCATAATGTGGTGAAGTGTTGCAGATCTTCAAAGCTTTGCTTTGACTCTAGTACTGGAAATGGGAGAATGCTGGGGAATTTGGGGCATTAATACAGCTCACCCCAGAAACACATCATTATATTTCTAAGAAATAGTTGTGGCCTCTATTCAATTATAAGGATGACATGAAAATTAATTTCTAAACTGCAGTAAATATCTATATTTAATAGAATCCCTTTACTCTGCCCTGCCTCATGTACTCCCTTTCTTAGAAGTCAATAAACGCCTCTAGGAAACAAGAGATTTAAAAACAAATTGCAAGATATGTTGGGATATAGGGAGGTATGTATCATGTTGAAGCAGTAAACTGTAATAGCTGCTGCTATTATATCAATTATATTGAGAAGGGGTATTAAAAGTGATTAAATATTTAATCCCCAACAGTTAGGCTACAGACATGACTTTTAGTAGGAAAGAGATCACGTTACCCACCCCAGAAAAGATTTCCTGCACACTCTACAAAAGATTTCTTCCAGTCTTTGATGCCACCCACGGTTATGACATGCTGGGTGAGATTAGCATCTTACCTTGCATATGCTGTATTCCATACACCTGTCTTTTGAAGTAATGAGAAATGCAGATAGTTCAAACAAAAACTGAGTAGTGGTTTTAAACTTAAATTCCTAAGATTAGTATATTCACTTCTAAAAAAAATTCCATTCCCTTTTCTTTTTAGGATTTTCTCCTCTCTGTTATTTTGCCATTTTTGTCATGACACACCAGCTCACTTTGAAGAAGACATACAAGCGTTCAGAAGAGCTGCAGAGACAACAGTTTCCTTCTCACATCATCTATGGAAATCTGGGTCTGCTCAACTCTCAGCTCCAGGAAACAAGGGTTTGTTCTTTCTCTCAAAAATAATTTTAGACTTTTGTTTGTTGGGGTTTTTTTTGTTTGTTGGGGTTTTTTTTTAATGCAGAAGTCTAGTGATTCTACCTACAGGCTGTTAGGACCTATATAAATATATATATCCAGAAATCAGTGCAAAACTAACACTGAAGAAAAACAATGTAATCTATATACAAACACACACACACATTGCTTTAAAGGTCTCTCCCAACTGAAATGTACATTTGCATTTTTCTCGCAATGGAATGTGGCAAACCCTGATGTAACAGCTCCGGTTATCACCTTACAGAACCGCTAAACCGCTTCCTTACATTGGTTCTCAAGAGCTCTAACACAAGGGACTTGGAGGCAGCTCCAGTTGTATGTTTCAAAGAACTGCATTAAGAAACCAACAGTTTGAGTTAGTGGTTCATAACATTTATTTTTTTTGTTAACAGAAGATCACTGTCACACCTCAAACCAGGCATCTGAGTATGACAGATTAACTGAAACAGAAGAAACAGTGTCGTTCAGGGTAGTGCCATGGGCAGAGTGACTTGCTTACTGTGCCCTCCAGGAGCACAAGCAAGCTGTGCTTCTCTCAGCACCTCTGCGATTAAGCCCTGGCAATGGCTGCCAAACTCAGCGATCTGAGTCACCTCAGGAAAATAAGGTACTAGGCTAATTTCAGATACCTTAGAGGGCTAAAAAAAACCCAAACCACAGGGAAAGAGGTAAAGTAATTGTAGTTTCTTTTATTTCTTAATTGATGATACACAGTAGAAAATCCTGGGAAGTTTGTTTTATGCTAGATCATCAGAAAAAAATCCAAATTGTATCCAGCTCAGAAGACCTTTTTTAAAACAAGGAGCAGCATCTGAAGAGGCTGAATTCCTTAAGTGCTTACCTCAGGTTCCAACATGACTAGGAATTCATATCCCTGAACCCTAAAGATCCCAAGAAAAATCACAAGAGATTAGTTGTTCTGTATGGTTCATTTTTTCTGTAATCTGAATTATTTGGCTTTTGTTGCCATTAAATCTCAGAACAGCATCTGTCAGCAGGACAGAGTTAATTACTTTTGCTCTACAAGGATCCTGTTCCAAAATGAGCAAAGTGAACTCTATTAGCCACAAACTGCTGACGATATCCTCACCGCTATATAAGAGATGCTATAATGTGTACTCAAGCCTCAGAGTGGGTGGAAGCCTTACTCACAGGGTCGCCCCACCCAGATACACAGGCTGACAAGCCTGTACCCTGCCCAGTAAAACGAACAGCCCAATGAGACAATGCATCTGGAACATCATATTTTTAAGGATTCAATCAGCTTCGCTCATGTACAAAGTAAGAAAGTAATTCCACTCTGTTGTTTAGACTTTGGTTTTTAACAGTAAAGCAACAACCTTAACAGGATCACTCCAGAACCACACAGCTCTCGAATATTAAAGCATTGCTGGTACAATTGTGAAGTCTCAGCCACGCCGAGACCCTTCCCACATCATGCACTTAGCACAGCCAGACACTGCTTAAACTACACTGCTGATGGCAGCATTTCTGGCTCAGCTTACTGCTGCAGTTATCGGATCATGACCGTGGCCATTCCATCCTCTGCTTCTCTGCTGGTCTCCCTGTGACAAAGCTGATGGTGTTTTGGGTGATGTCAAACATCATGTTTGACATGTTTTAGGTGATGTCAAACATCTCGTTTAACAGCATGTGATAAAAGATGTCCAAGAAGGCAGAATGCAAACTCACCGAAGCATCCACCCCTTTCACCTCCCTCCTCCTCTCCCAGCTCCGAAGTGTTTGTAAACCCAGAGAGACTGATCACTCGCAAGCTTTAAAAGGCTTAAATCATCACCAGTAACAAACAGTTTCAGTCTGTCAGCTACCAGACCCAGTGTTAAACCGGGGAGGGGGAACAACAAAACCCAGGGACAAACCCCCTCTCTTACATCATGCTGCTTAAAATTCCCTCAGACTCTGCACTCTGGGATCTTCAGCCCAGAACTCAATTTGACTGCAGATGTAACATTGCAGCACTGGTAGGAATTTATCCTGAAGTATTATGTCTATGAGGAAAGTGATTTAAGGGCATTGGGGCACAGATTACAGCAATAAAGGAAAGAAAAAAAAAAAAAAAAAAAAGGACATTTTCTTCATTTATCTTTCCAGTCACAGAATATTCAGCTGCTGGAACTCTCTCTATGGACCTAGAAGCAATAAACCAGCTCCCCAAGTGAACTGAACTGAACAAAGCTCTACCAGCTTTCCTGGATAATGAAGAAAACTTGCTAATTACATAAAACCTGAAATCTTCAGTGAGCTGCAAAACAGACATATATCCATCTAAATGCATTTTATTCATACATACCAGTACACGCAAATGTATGAATATTCTTTTATGGCATATACATCTTCCACTCCAAGATACTGCACCTGATTTCAAATGTTTCACCTGTTTTAGATATTTAGAGCACTAAATACCCAGTGGAAAATCTGAGTTGAAGTACTAAACATTTGTAGGTGAGGTTACAAACCAAAACATGCCATTTCAGGCAGCAGAATCAGGGATGCTGTATTGGCCACTCCATTCAGGACTGTACGTGGGGTTGAAGTACATCTGCGTGCCAAGAGCACACAAAGAACTAACCTCTGCTGTTACAGTGCTACCACAGATTTTGTGATCTCAGAGTGACAGAACACCATCAAAACAAGTGTCCAAGTGTTACATGCATTCAGAAATTAATAGGAATGACAGGAATTCAGGCTGCTGTTATTATGGAGAACAACCAAGCCATATAGGAGCTGTGTAGATGTAGCTCTACTTGAATGACACACATGTAAAATAAGTCATCAAAAGGTACTGTTAGTTCTTACAGAATCATAGAATTGTTTTGGTTCGAAGAGACCTTTAAGATCAAGTCCCACTGTTAAGCCAGCACTGTCAGGTCACTAAACCATGTCACTCAGCACCACATCTACACTGCTTTTAAATCCCTCCAGAGATGGGGACTTCATTTCCCTGGGCAGCTTATTCCAGGGCTTCACAACCCTTCTGGTCAAGAAATTTTTCCTAATATCCAACCTAAACCTCCTTGGTGCAACTTGAGGCTGCTTCCTCTTGTCCTATTGCTTGCTCCTTGGGAACTCCAGCCTCCTTTCAGAGAGTTGTGGAGAGTGAGGTCTCCCCTGAGCCTCCTTTTCTCCAGGCTCAACAAACCCAAGTCCCTCAGCCACTCCTCACAAGACCTGTGCTCTAGATCCTTCCCCAGCTTTGTTGCCCATCTTTGGACACAGTCCTAGCTCTGCCAACTTAAGGCACAAGTTTAAATAGAATACTACAAAAGAGGGGTGAGACAGTGAAGTACAGCCACATCTGTATGTACTTTACTAAGAACAGCTTTGGCAACTACATAGTCAGAACGCAGACAGACAGAAGAAATATTAACCACTGAAATTACCCAGAACTATGATCTAGTAGCATTCTATACATAGAGCTGCTGTAAATCTGATCAGCTTCTAGCAGGTCACCTCCAAGGAGGCACCCTGCTTTAGGACAAATGGCACAACAGGCACAGAGGAATTCTACATTTGCTTTTCAGCTGGTGCTTTCTAGCGCTGGATCAGAGGAAACCCACACCTTGCCTACAGCAGGGCAAAGTCTGAACACTCAAGTCCCTGCTGGGTTGGCTCCCAAGATTACAGTAGAGTCTCAGACTGCACAGAGATTGCCTGAAGCCATCAGATACGTTAAGACTCCAAGAGAAAAGCAGGAAAATTAAGGTAGTAAAAAAGCACGAAATGTAGGGTGTTATTAGGATTAGGGATTAAAACAGACTAAGCAGATTAAAATAGTACACAAGGGGTTACTTAATACTCAGAGGATGAAAAGACAGAAGCTGTAAGGACTAAAAAGACATTAGTAGATACATTCAATCTTGAAGCATAGATACAATCAGGTTCATCTACAGCTGTCAACGCATTTCTGTTCTAGCAGCTGAAATCTGTTCCTATATGGCCAATAGCTTAAGACTTAGTTTGAAGCATCTTTGTAGGAGGCAAAGAGTGTCAAGTTTTGTTTTTATCCTTTTAAGAAATACTAAATAAGATTATCTTCACGTTTCAAACATATAATGCTCAGAGAATGAGATTTAAAAATAATCAGCTTACTGGGAAGATCAGCTTCTCTATGAGAGACCTTATAGATAAGTGACTTTAGGTTTTCTTAGCAGACGAGAAATTCTGCATCCTCTCTAAATTTTGCCTCCAGTATTCCCTTTATGGGTTCCAAAAGCAGCCCTACTTTCTCCATGCCCATCAGAACTTTGTTAAAGAGATAACAAAGCCAAAATTTGACACTTTGTGAGAAGTTTAGGTTTCATATATAAAATCTTCTACAACATAAGCGGTCTAAAGGGGGTGAGCTTAAGATCCCAGCCTCTCCAAACCAGTTATTCTTACTGTGTTTCCCAAGCCTGCCATCCTTCCAATCGCACCCTGGTCTTATTTCAAGAGGCACAAATACTTCTCAGCTGAGGAGCTGAAGCTGCAAACCCCAGAAAAGGCAGAATTCCCTACAATGGTCAGATGCAGCCCTCTTTGTATCAGGTGCCCGGGTTCAACTATTTTGCCACTTCTTCCCTCACCACTTTCCAGTGATCTACACATTCTGCTCTGGTAGATGACAGAGCAATTTTCCCACATATACAGATGATTTAGGCTGCTTCACATGCTGTTTCAGCAAAACAAGGCAATGAAAAAGATAAAAATCTAAGACAACTGGCTTTTCAAGCAAAACCAGAAAGCACTGCTCATTCAGGCACAAAGAATTGGCAAGTACCAGAAAGAAGGTTCTTATTACCTACATAGAGGAAAAACCCTAAAAATCTGCGCAGAGAGAAAAATAGTAGAGGAGCCAGTAGGAAGCGAAGGGAGGTTGCACTCCAAGCTACACCTGAGGATCCTTCTTAAGCCTTTGGACTTAAGGTTGAAAACTGCAACTTTATAAATAAGAGCTGCCCACGATCCTTAAGCACTTCACAAACTGACTCGTCTCACCCAGAAGCCCTGACAGCGTTCCTCTGCGGACAATCAGGAAAGGGACTGTCTTCGCAGGCACCAGCACTCACAACAAAACCCAAACAGATTTCAGAACCGGGGTGGATATTTCACTGTCATCCAACAGTTTCAATCCAGTCCTTTTTTTTTTTTTTCATTTACAGCAATAAAAGCCTACTGATGAAATGGTCATTCAGGAAGTAAAAGTCCAAAGTTCAGCTGTCTCCTAAATTTATAACGAGCTTTGAAGTCTTATTTTATCACACAGAAGAGAGCTGTAAACACTAAGAAATCAACCACTGTTGATGCAGCCCCCTCTGTTCCTCCTGCTATATCAGTGACCTTGCTGACTGCTGAAAAGATTTCAGAGTGCTCTCATCACACTTCAGGCCACAAAGTTATCCCTAGACCAGTACCTATAAAAAAACCGATTACACTGCATGGAAGAGATAAGTTGCACTGCTTTAGTAGTGATACATTTTATTGTTCTCATAAAAGAACCAACTCAAACAATAATTTCTCATGTTGTTAAGGGCAGCAAAGAGATGCAGCCTAGATATTCTTTGAGGGTTTTTTTGCTTGGCAACAGAAACGTTGATTTAAAATCCAGGCCATTTAAAATCAAAAGTTCAAAGTGCAGTCAGATACGGCACCTGCAAACACAGGATCTTCTGTCAGTATATTGTGTTATTTCAAAGTCTGTTTAAAGAAAACTCCTTTCTGTTGTTCCATATCAAAGAGTTAAATAGGAAAGGTTCAAAAATGGTTTTGGTGTTGTACATCACCAGTTAGCGTGGTGCTTGTGGATCTCCAAGTGAGTTGGGCACAAGCACAGGTTCTGATTCTCTATGCTCTCCTCACCAACAAACTCCTACTGCAAAAATACAAGCGACTGTACAGGGCAGGCATCCCAGAAAGAGTCAATAAATGTACAGGGAAAGACAGGAAAGAAAAGTTTATTTCTAGCTTGCTAGGTTCAAATCCTCTGAAGTCCTTGGGCAGAGAGCTTCCATTTACTTCAGTGGGAGATCAAGCACCTAACGTTGCTGTGTTTAGTAGGTCTCTGGATTCTCAGCCTCACCCTCTTTTGGATATATCAGCTATTGCCACAATACAGGGAAATGTAAACAACCAAGTTGATTGTTACATTATACTTTTCTTTGTATTGTGTGACTTAATTGTGAGTAATTACTTTTTAAGCAAAGTTCACTGCTACTTTACTAGGCACAGATAAGATCTCCTGCTTAACAGGCTTGGTACAGTGGCACAGGTCCCAGAACCATGTGAATTTATTGCATTGATAATCAAATATGTTAATATTCTCACGTTCTGGTCCCTATATTACATTTCTCATTGATAAACTGAGATGAGAAACAGAATAATTACATAAAATACAGCGCTGCCACCACATTTATCAATGACTAGTTGCCTGCTGCTTCCATGAACTTGCCTGGAGAGATGATGGCTACTAAATGATTCAGATGTGGAAAGTTTAAACTGAACAGTCCAGACCTGACATATCTGATCAAGAGAATCGTTCCTCTGTGTTTGATGCAATTTCCTCACTGGTATAGCCAGAGCAACAGAAAAAGCTAACTTGTTGAATTTTAGCTTGAGAACAAGATGTTCCTGTGTCCTCCTCAAATGCTGTTGGCAAATTTACAGACTAGCAAAAGTAGCCCTGTAGCCATCTGCCACATACCCATCTGCCAGCCAAACATTTACACCTTTTTCACAGCTAAAATGAAGGTTTCTATAAAACTTTTACCTGGAAATGGCCTGAAATTGAAATACTAAGTAATGATGGTCTCAGATTGTAGCTAGACTTATTCAAGTAACTGTAAGAATCTAACAGCACAGGCCCAATTTTGTGCTCTCCGCATAAAAACTGTGTGCTTCTAGGCAGGATTTTTTGTCTGCTTCCACAGAGAGGAGTGTGGTTGAAGACCACTCTGAAGAGAAGTAGCATGGCAGTTGCTAGAGCAGACCACTCCTTCTTGTTTTATACAATTTTGAGAAAATAAAACTCCTAATGAGTTTGGAAAGTTGGCTCTGGCCACTGTATATGCTGACCTGATAACCTTGCACTTGACAATTAGAGAGGTGCTGAGGTCTTGCATATCCTAGAGCACTGGTGCTTCAGGCATGTATGTGCTGCTTTGCATCTGGCTTCTGGCCATGCAGATGTCAGACATCAGCATTTCTGCATCTTCAAACACAGGATGCCCACACTTGGTGCATCCTTAAACCAAGATGCACAAGGATCTGTACTGATGCAGGAGCTTTAAGTCAGCATATTCAAAGTCATTCCAAAAGTAACAGAATAGCTTTAACCAAATAACTTCTTTGAACTTTACTTTCAAATTACCCTTTAAAAAAAAAAATAAATCTTTTAGTAGATTAGTCCTCCTTCCTGGAGCTATTTTAAGGTTTGTCCTGCCAAGGAACTGCAGCCTTGCATTCTTGCAGCTGAATAAAATTAATACTGCTAAGACAACACAGAAGGGCACACAAGTCCCAGAACCGGACGCAGTCTGCACCGTTAGACGAGTGGCAGGCAGCACGCCTGCCTTGGCCGCTCACCCCAGCAACTGCCAAGTGACGCGCAGCCCTTTGGGACTAACAGTCACTCTGTGAGACATGTGGGAGTGAGGGGGACCAAGAGCTCCCTGGGAACCAAAACACTCACACTAACTTCAGCAGGGCTGGGATCCTACCTGCGGTTAGACACCAAACCCCCACAGGCTGAAGGGAGAGGAGGGGAATAAGCACAACAGGAGCGAAACTTTGTGAGAGGTTGGATAGTTGGGAGCCCAGACTTCCCCAGAGGAAGAAGAGAGGGAGAAGGAGGTTTATTCTGAAAGCCTTAGTTAAGAGGCTCCTGCCGAGGTAAGTACCTTGTAACTGAGCCGAGAGGGACTCTTGGTGCTGCTGGTACTTGAGCGCCGTGGCCTCAGCCCTCCTCAGTTGGCCCTGCAACTCGTAGTAGAGCATCGCCCCGTAGAGGAAGCCGAACACCACAGACAAGAGCAGGAGGGTCTGGAAAATCCGCTTCTGTTTTCGGGAGCACATCCCGTTGCCCATGTCCCCGGCGGGGCCCCGAAGGCCCCCGCCCCTCACGGCTCAGAAGCGGGCGGATGGAAGCGGCGGACGACGAGGCGGCGACATCGGAGGCCCCGGGGCCCGCGCCGGGAGGAAGAGGAGGGAGGGATGGAGGGAAGGAGGGAGGCACCGGCCGAACGCCTCGGTCCCTGGGCACCGCCGCGGCCGCGACGTCCCGGGCGACTTTCCCCTACGTGCGGCGGGCCCTTCGCGCCGGAGCGGGGCCGGCGGGACTTGTCGCGGCGCGGGGTGGGCGGGCCAGCCGCATGCTGCGGCCGCAGGGCTGCCCGGTGCTGCCCGGCCCTCCGGGGACTGTCCCCAGCTGACCGATCCGGCTCAGCTCCGCCGGGAGCTCCGCCGGGAGCTCCGCCGGGTCCCCGCAGCAGGGGCGGGCAGCGGCGCTGGCTTGCGGCGGCCTGCGGGAGAGGAGCTGCAGGGCGGGGGCGGTTCCCTGTTCGCCTCGGGCGGCGCCTCTGGCCCGGCCCCACCGCGGGGACCCGCCCGGCCGGTGGCTCCGCTGCCGCCACCCGAGAGGAACAAAGGCAACTTCCCCGGCCCCGCACTTACGTGTCACCTCCGCTGTGCCGCGGCTCCCCACCGCGGGATCCCCGAAGGAAGTCCCGCTCCGGGCGCGGCCTCATTGGGCCCAACCGCGGGTCTCTCCCCTCCCTTCGGGGCGGCAGCGCCTGAGCGCATTGGGTGCCC
>WUAM01000160.1:11630693-11662355 GCA_024336885.1 Actenoides hombroni
GGGCGGGGGGTGCCCCGCGAGGGACGGGGCGGACGGGGCCCGCGTGCTAGCCCGGCCCCGTGTGAGGGGTCAGAGGTGTGAGGCACCGTGTGGGACAAGGCAGGTGTGGCGGGTGTGGTGCCGACGGGGCCGGGGGTGACGAGGCCTGTGCCGGTCGGAGGGTACCCGGACCCCGCAGCCACGCCAGGGCCCACGGGGCCCTGCGGAACGCCCGGTCTCTGTGAGTGAGGGGTCTCGTACTGAGGAAGCAGAGTCCCAAAGAGCCTGTTCTTATAACCAAGCACCTGATTATTTACGCTATTCATTGGGTTCATTTATTTTTTTCGTAGGTCGTTGACCGTGCTTTGGTTCGGGGTGCTGGATGCACCCGAGAGGTACCGTGTGGCACAGTGTTCGTGCTCTTTGCCTTTGTTCTCTGCAAGAGCCGAGTTCAGGCCCCTGGTGAATCTTAATTAAGGCCCAAGGTACGTCTGTGCTAATGCTGCTGTCGTCCGTACAAAGGTGAGACAGCTCTTAATGGCGTTTATCCGTAATCGGCGTGATTTGAGAGTTAGCATAGCTGAGTTCTCTCCACTAGTGTGCTTTAGTACAGGGAAAATATACTACAACCAAGACTCAAGTTAGAATAAGCAAGAAAATGAAAGACATACTCCAAAGTCGTTTTCTCTAAATATATCTGACTCATTGAACTGTGTTTTTCCCAGGCGTTATTCTGGCCTTAAAATAAAAGCTACATCAGAGGCTTAAAAAGTTGTTATTCAAATATTCTACATGTACCAGTAATTAATAGCAGTCAGTACCACAATCTGGTGTGACTTCTCTCTAAATGTAGTTCAAATACATGTTCATTGTCTTTTAACGGAATTCCTGCTCTCTGTTTGAGGACTGAAATGCTCAATATTAGGAGTTAGATAGCCAGGAAGAAACTGTAATTGCTTTGAAATAGTGATACGTTAAAAAAAATGGTACTCTTGCCTTTAAGAAGCTTCTTGGAGCTACATTTAAAACCTTTTGTTCAAAACCATAAGTGTTTCAAATTGACTTCTCTTCATGCAGGTTTACAGTATCCATTTCTTTCACAAAGTAGTCCCAGTAGGTTTCTTAGTATCACGCAAAATCCCTCTTCCCTTCCTCTTCTAGACTCCTTCAGAGGTATCCTGAGCGTTTTTGCATTACCAGGCTCCTCAGGCTGAGCTCAGTTAAGTAGCATGAGACAATTCTTTATTTCTAGACTGAGCCCTTGAAATCACTGCATTTGATTTATTCTTCAGTATTGCAGCTATTCAAATTATTTAATTCCTTACATTTCTACTTATTTCTTACATTACCTTTCTTAAAGCCAGTCTGCGCCTTTAGTTTTAATCACTTTGCACTGGAGAACAATTGGCTGACGAGTAACTTCATCTGTATATGGTAGTCACTTTGGGTTATCATTATGATGAATAGAGATCATAAATTTAAGAGGACACTAAACTGACATCGTTATTCAATTCCTATTCCAAATACATTTAATTGATTGTTGTAAGTATACTTTAGCAGCTCGTAGAAACGGGCAATATCATTAACAAATGCTGGGGGAAGAAGCAAATTAGTATCGCCTTTTGCTTAATCAATTATTACTTCTATTCAGTAGTAGCTAGTGATGTATCTCCTCTTCAGCTCATGTAAATTGTGATTCTTCATGAGCAAACCAATTAGAGTTAAAATGAGGAATTTATTGGGAGCGAGGGACTATTATGTGAAGCTATTAGGCAAATTTGAATTGGAAGTCCAAAAATAGAAAGGTTTGGACCTAAAATAGACTGTAATATATTAAAAAGCATTAAATTAGGAGAGGAATGTTACTTTGACTAATCGCTGAATAAGTCAGTGATGCAATCAGGAAAGGTGGGGGATAAGTGCTTTTGGAGCCACGTGCCATGGGGAGCGTGCTTGGAGGCTGCAACGGGATGTTCATGGGCAGGCGTTTGCACACACCTATTTATCATCTTTAGCTTAATTTCCTAAGCAAATGAGGCTTGTGCAATCAAACCGTCTGTCAGTTTGTGCCTTGTAAGTACAAGCAGTTGGCCAACACAATTTCAGACAAATATCATCAGCTTGTAGAAGTGCTGAGCACAATGAAGTTCCTGTAAGTTTTGAAAAATTAGAGCAGCAATATATAAAGTATAACCCTCAAAGTTCCCTGACAGAAGAAAAGGTTACACATGCTCAGACTCATGTGGATAGCAGGGAAACTGTTCAGGGGAGAGATATTAGAAGTATCCCATTTCTTTGGGACACTGGTTCTCACAATCAACCACAGGATGTGGGAAGCAAGTCCTCACTAAGTCTGGACACTACAGAACTACATAGGGGTTTGGGTGTTGATTCCTTTGTTTGTTTTCCTCCTCTTACTGTCATTCTCTTATATTTTCTTTCATTTTCTCACTGTCAATTTTACCAAGCTTGCTTCTGTGATTATTTTCTAGCTAGGGATACTGGCTTCTAATAAAAGTGATCATTGAACAGCTTTAAGTTTTTCCAGAATGATCTAATGAACAGAGCAGTTAAATAGATCAGGCAGCGGGTCTTTTGTTTTATTTTGTTAAATCTTACCAATCAATGGATGAGGGATCCAAAGTGATGGAAATGTACAGTGAAGGTTGTCCCAAACATGTCACAGCCTCTTCACTGTACATTGCCAGAAGTTAAGGAATTTACTGGCAAGACATACATTATTACCTCTCCAGCTACAAAGTGCATTCCAACTGCAGATGTTTAGGCAAGAATGACCTTTTTGTCCAGTGACTGAAGTTTACTAATACATACAAAGAGTGTTTGAATTCTTGGTGTCATTCAGTAGTGGTCAGGAGCTGAAGGAATCAAAAGGTTGGACTTCAAGAGGTGTTAAAGTTGAATTTATCCTTGCCTGAGATCATGGTTTGAGACATTAGGGGAAGCCAGGCTTTTAACAGCTGACCTATCAGATGCCTGTGTCTGAGTGTCCAGCGTAAGTAAACAGTTGAACTCTGTTTGCTGATGTCCTAATTCGAGGTGAGGACAAGGAGGGCTGTGTTTTAATATAGCAAGTGTTTTGCTGCTTAATATTCTGAAAAAGAAAATTTAAAAAAATCAAGCATAATGTATCCCAAACTGGGCACTCAACGTGTCTTTGACACTTCTTTTTTGGTGCCTCAGTTCTGGCTGTAGAACAGCAGATCATGAGTGACTCCTACCTCATGGATGCCTGTAAAGGGATGTTTTTCTAAATGACTCGGCGTTCGTGGTAGGAACAGAGATAAAACACTAGTAAGAAAATTCTGCCTTGGTACATAGAATGGGTTAAACCGCATTCCATGCTGAGGTGAGAAATTCTCCTAGTGGAGATGAGTGAGGAGGCTACACACGGAATATCTTGTTCCTGGTGCTTCTTGACTTAAATAATCTTGTCATTTTGCTGGCTCCAAACCACTTCCTTTTGTATGTAACTAACATGGGTAAGCAGGTGCATTAAAAAGTACAGTTGTTTTAATAGGACTGCGAAGTGATGGAGCTTTGTGCATCACAGATCTACACGTTTGCTATAAGTCTGACACATACGGGATGTGCTTGGGATTGCCATACGTTACTTCATCTCACTGCCATCCAGTCACCACAGATGAACTTCCAGGGGCAGGATTCCAGGGTATCCTGTCTTGGAGCTATTAGTTGCCTATCAAGGCAGAACAATTTCTAAGGAACACTAGAATTTGATCAGCCTTTTGATGCAATCCCCAGAAAAAAACGCTCCTCGCACCATTACCAGCTCTGTTATTCTTAATATGACAGCTACCATAAAAACTGATAGTAAACACTTAAATAGTAGGATCTCATATCATTTGAATACTGTGTTAAATCGTGAAATGTCTCAAAACAATGCTCAGATGATCCACCTTATAAGAAACCTGCAACTGGAACCCCTGTGTTCCTGAGAGCTGGTGTTTTACAAGAAAGAAAAGTAATATTTGAGCACTAATGATAATATGAATACTCTTCTGATAAGGGGCTGGGTATTTGAGCCTTTAGGCACTTATCTAACAGCATGTTATTTGCATAGAACAGAAGTGCTCCGAGACAGGGATCTGTGTGTAGTTTGCTTCTGTGTGTTATGTTTAGACTACAGATCCATCTGAACCACTAAGTGAAATGCAAACAGTAATAAAGCTCAGCGTGCCCCATGCAGGTGGATGTGTTTTGCAGTACAAGCAACTACACATAAAAGACGTGGGGCTGTGCCTGCAGTGAGGTGGGAACAGGAGAAAAATCTAACTCCTGGAGGAGCACCATGTAAATATAAACCCAGTTTGGACACAGGAGCTTGGTGGTTTTTCCACGCAGCAGAGTGTTGAGGAATCCTGTGTCCTAGCTGAGAAATTCTGTGGGTGAAGTGAGCTTCCCTGAGTTAGTGTTTTGGAAGATAGCAGTTGCATTCCATATTTTATGAGTTAGAGGAAAATGTTGAACTTAGGAACGCAGACTGCAGACATTGTTTTTTTCTGATACATAGAATAATCCCCAGTGATTACATTTTCCTGGTGCATTTCCCATTGGGCTGTCCAGACTGCAGGCCATGGCAGATGGAGGAGTAAATAGGTCAGTGAATTCTGAATTGTTCCATCCTTTGCTTTTTCCAGTCTTGTTGGATTTGTCTGTTTTTTTCACAGTCTTGGTTTTCCAGCACCTGAATACAAGCCAGGGTCTGATATCGTACAGCTGTAAAACTCTGTGGCCTTCCAGGAAAGAGAAATCTCATCTTCATAATTGTTTCCATTATCATTGCACTGTAAGATAAGGTAGAGACTGATGAACTAATGTAAATGGCATTGATGTTTATGTCCATAATACCTTTGTGATTTTTAAAGGATCTGAAATGGCTACTTTTAAGCAGAGTTTGGAAAGAACTGTTTGCTTTGTAGAGTTAATTCGAGGAGAGAAAACAAGCACTGAGGAATTTATTTATAAAACCTGGAGAAGTGTAGATAAAGAACTCTAAATGAGATTAAAATGACCTCAGGACTTCAACAGCCATATTCACATTCATTTCCATCTTCCTAATTGTTAGTCTTGGAAGTGCTTTATCATTACATTACAAAATAAAATCAGTGCCAGTGCCCAGGAATTTTACAGATTTGTTTGGGAACATACAAGAATATAAAGGAGTGGAGACAAGAGCTGAGTTTGAGGAAGACCTGTCAGAAAAATCTTAACCTCTTCTGAATGATTTGTAGCATTTTGTGTTTCAAGTGTCACTGTTGAACTTGGTGTGATTAGTTGCACTTCAACACATAGGTACTTCTTTGCAGTGTCCGGGCCTTAACTCGTAGAAGACTGTCTAGGAACTCACTGAGCTCTTGCTAAAGAAAAGAAGTCCTCAATTTAAGTGAAAATTCTCTTCATTTGTTGTGTTTCAGAAAATTCTGCAGTTTCCTTAGTTTTTTTTCCTTAGTCTTCACTGTGCGTGTGGATTTGTTGTTGGTCTGGGGTTTTTTATTTTTGTTTGTTTGGTTTGGTTAGTGTTTACTTTTCGTGCAATTTCTCTTACTAGTAGCTCAAATGCCTTGAAGAATTTGAGTGGAATTCTTCTTTCCTGTGTGAGCTGCTGTAGGGTTAAATTAACATGGTCCTGGTGTTCAGATGGCTTGGTGCACGTGACCGGACACCTTAATTAAGGTGATGTGATGATCCCAGTCTCCAGGTTTGCAAACCTTTTCTGCATTTCATTGATACCAATATGGCTCTTTGCTGTGTTTTAAATCACTTGGTCTTGTGCACTGTGAATATCTTAAATCTGAGATGTCCAAAATTACTTCCGTCCTATTGGTGAAGAATTTCTCTTGACTTCTTCCTCTAGAGACAGTAATTTTTTTGTTTGCTACCAAAACCCATTTGAGCCACATTTTGCCTGACTCAGTTTCTGTTTGAGTTCCCTTCAAAGGGTTTTGGGTAGGAATGTCTCCCCCTTCTCCCATTTACCAGGACATAAATTCCTGCTGGCAGGTCTCAGTCACCACATCAGTTTTCCTCATAGCTTTCCCTGTTTGACCACCTTGTCAGTCTGTCTGGGATAATGGATATTCCTGCAGAGGTTCAGTTTACTATGCATGCACATGTGATGATGGCAAAATAAAGAACCACTGAGCACTTGTCTTATGAAGATGCTCCTGAAAGAAGTAATTAATGGATATACCAGTGAGGTTCTTGAACTAGCTGTAGAAATGACATTGGAAATAGATCTTTTTGTCTGTGAAAAAGCATAGCTCATCTTTTGGCTTGGATCCGTGCAGCACTGTAAGGACGGGAAAAAAAATCCCCGGAGCTGTTTGTTTTTGCAGTTATTAAACCCGATGAGCTCAGTGTTTATAAATGTTGCAAACAGAGAGAGAAAACCTGGAGCAAAGCAAGGGAAATTCATGTGCAGGGTGGAGAGAAGAATGTCAGATAGTCGGTGCCACCTAGTGGGAGCTCTCCAGAAGATGGAGTAGAAACCAGGCTGCTGCTTTGCACCTTCAAGAAGTCTCGTAGAGGTCAGGCCATGAAATAAAGAAATCATTGATGAGGGTGTGAGTGCTCAGCAGCGTCAATAAGCAAGGCAGGAAGCGTGTGAGATGAAGGCAACAGCTTGTGGACTGTGTGTGGGTGAAAAAAGTACAGTTAATGAAATCTCTGATAGAGCTGTGTTACAAGGGAACTCATGTCTTTAGAGTTAGGTAACACCCCCCTCTCTAACAACACTTGGAGCTCTTGGCTTGTGACGTGGCACAAACTAACCCAAATATTGCCCTGAGAGGTTAAGGAGAGACAGGAGACGGTGTGCACATAGGTGATTTAGGAATCATACCTGAGTTGTAAGTGCTTTGAGGTAATGGAGCTCATAAACTTTTACAAGCATTTACACAGCACATTTACACTGTGAGCGAAGCAGTGCTATGGCTGCTATTAAGAAGCTTTGTATGGAAATAATGCATAATAAATAATGAGCCTTGAGAGAAAAACCTCCTCATTTATGTTACCAGACATTCTTGTGTTCAGGCCATGAGGGTGAACAGCCTCATCCAGCTCCATGCATGACTTTTTTGTCTGATTTTTTTTTTTTTTTAAATTTAATTTCCTTAGGAAATGATGCTGCAATCACCCAAGGATGTTGTGTTTCCATGTTTTACTCTCTAAAACCTCGCAATTCATTGTCTGATTCGAGCAGACTTATCAGTGGGCAGCAATCTCAGATATTACATTCCTGAAAGTTTCATGCAAATAGGTGGCTGGGTAGATGAGAATGAGTCATGAAGGAAAGGCTGAAATGTGGTATCAACTAGCATCTAATAACATGGAAAAATACTTTATAAATACTGGAAGCACAGGAAAAGCTACCATTACTTTCCACAGTAAACTATAAAACACAAGGTTTTCAAAGATAAACTTTGATGGAACAATTTGTTTAGGCAAAAAATAACAAAGCTAGTAGTAAAACAGGAATGTGAACAGGATTAGGATGTTAAGCAGCATTGGTGGTTTTACTCCTGATTACACTCTTTGAAGTGGAATCACATTGCTGGAGTTCAGTCATCACCACATCCCGGCATGTTGCCTGGTACTGTGGCACCATGTAATGCTACAACAGTTCATAGCTGGAATACATTTCTATCCTGGCAGAAATCCAAAGACAGTGTTTGTCTTACCTGAATTTCTCTTGCTGTTTCATAATAGCGTACCCATGTGTACTGTGAACATATTCTTGCTGGTTTCCACTCATTCTGCTTTGTTTAAAGATAACCTTCTCCTCAGCTGGGCATTCAGAACTACTATGTGAGACCACCATCAGACCAAGTGCCCACCTCTAGTGGAAAGTGTCACTGCCCGAGTCAGGGGGGTTGGAACTAGATGATCTTTATGGTCCCTTCCAACCCAAAGCATTCTATAATTCTATGATTCTGTAAGTCAGGCCTGTCCTTGAGAAGGAGAGGAGCAGAAAGAAGAGATACCAGCAACCCAGTGGCCCAGATCCCTGGTGACAGTCCATGGCTTTCTGCAAATACCACAAATCCCCACAGCATCACGTACACTTGGGAACCTGATTCTCTGTTCTCTTTGGATATTTTATATTCTGGAGTCTCACTTATTGTGACCTGCTAGAAGGCTGGGACATGAGGTTGTGCAAAATCAGTTGTACATGCATGTTATTTCTAGCATGTGGTTTATTATCTACTCTTCAAAAGGAATCTCCTTTTCAAACAGCCCCACAGAAGTTCCTGTATTTAAAAATAGCAACCATAAAGAGCTTGTATTCTCCTTTTGGCTTTTCTTCCTACATATTGCATGATTCAAGAAAAAGCCTGAACATATAGGGAGGAAGTGACACAGACACATTGCTCGTGATGAGAGCACTAAGCAAATGGAAAACAGAAAACAGAAAATTGGCAGCAACAGTAGAGAAGACTGAAGTACATCTGGAGTAGAGCTGTGTTATTCCAAGGGGTGAAATAACCAAAACTATTGGAAATCAAAATACATTATTGGATACTTTAGCATTCAAGTACCAGCAATGAGGAGAGTGAATTTGCCAGATTTTGGTAAAATAATACTTAATTCTGGTGAGCTTTCTCCAGTGACTCAGTTAACTTCCTGGTCACTTAAAACCAGGTTGTTTTATCTGTAATGTGCCTCAAAGAATGGCAAAGGCTGCTGCAACAAACCAACATGGCCTTTGAGTTCATAGGGTACACGTTGAATAAACACGCTGCTAGGAAGTGGATGTTTTTCTCCAGATTCAGATTACAGAAATGTCCACATCTGAAGGTTAGGTAAAAGAATTCCTGACTTCCTACCCTTACGAATGGTTAATGGTTAAAAGTGCAATTCCTCATCAAATCAAGTATGCAGAGATATTTACCTAAGGTCTTCACTTATCCGAAGAGAAGCGTACTATGTAATGGGTCTTATGTAGCTAAAACAAAGACTTGGATTCCTCCAGGCAGCTTGCTGGGTGACATACTGGTCCAATTAAATCAACATCAGATTATTAAATATATTATACTCACGACTTCATTTTTCTTTTGACCTCACAATTTAATATGTGATTACTTTGTTTTGACTTGACATCTAACCTAATGCATGACTAATGCTGATATGCAACAATAAAACTTCCTGTTAGAGTAAATCCCAAGAAACTCAAGTAATTTTATTGTCGATTTGGACTCACACCAATGTTACAGGGGAGAATTTTTTCATCTTTATGTCCACAATAAAAGTAAGAGGCCCCAGCTCAACTATGACAGCCAGGCTGCATGTTGGAGCAGTTTAGGTCCAGAGCCAGCCCCATATTTTGAAGTCAAAATCTTTTTCTAATTAAAATACACTTGATCTACTGTTACAGTGTTGAAGAGCTTTTGAAGTCAGATTTTCACTTTTTCACTTGCGCAGGGTATTTTGAGGAGAGAGGCATGTCTTTTTTTTATGACACATAAACAAAGTCTGGGTAATAGATTATTGTAACCCCAGACTAGATCACGTTGTAGATTTCATAGCCCATTTCAATTTGTTCATCCTAAAACCCTGACATTTTTACTGCATTTATGAGGATGATACTTGGAGGCATGCTAGGTTTCAAAGCAGGCTTACTGAACTTTCTGAATCTACCTTTTTTTCCTCAGTTCAGCCTGTGCTGTCTTTTAGGGCTCTGTTCATGTGTTTCAGTGCAAATTTTGAAACTAGTTCAAGAAGTAGATTTTATATGATTTTCAGAAGACATAGAGCCTCAGGATCAGCCAGGATTACCCATCCTTTTTGGACACATCACTTGTGTCCAAATATACCAGTATTTCTCTATAAATATCCAAGGCACGTGACCTGGTCTGAAACAAAGTAAATTATTTAAAAAGGAAAGTAAATTTCCATATTTTTTTGAGTGGGAATTATGGTACCTATTCAGATCCTCAGAGAAAAACTAGAACTTTCTTCAAAAGCTAACCTGAAACATTAACATTTCCTGGTTCTAATGGACAAGCTGCTTTTATGGCGATTACAGGTTTTCTTACTCCACACCATCTATTGAGTTCTCACTGTCTCAAAGTTACCTCTCCTTCTGCTGCTGCCACAAGGTCAAAGAAGCTTGTGTCTTCCATTGCATTAGCATAACCTTAACATCCCTTCTTTTCCCAAAATGCTAGCACCCTCTTTCTCCCAGTAATCGATGAAAGCAGTTGAGTGAACTTCCTCCTTGGTGTAGGCAGCTCAAAGGTTGGAGCTTCTGGCTTAGCACGTGAAGAAAATGGAACTCAGTTAAATGAGAGGCAGTAAAGAAGCAAGCACGTAGGTATCATTTGCCTCCTAAGAGGTGTATGGAGAGTGTCTTCTGATGATAAACCTGTAAGTGGCATATGCTGAATATTTTTAGCTAGCACAGGATTTCTTCTGGCTATAGCAACCTCTATTCAAGGTGCCAAAACTGTTACCGCTACTCACAACTTCTATATGTGAACGTGTAAAAACCAGTGGAGTGTGTTCCAACTGGTGTTTACCCAGGTATGGTGCCAGACTGGAAAGCCACAGACTAATGTTTGATTTGTTTTATTTATTTAATTTTTTTTTCATTTACAAAGGAAATTATGCAATTAAAGCTAACTATAGCAGACCTATATAATAGGAAACTTCACCCAAGAGATCTGGCCCTAGGTCTTGAAATCATTGCAAATCTTTTTAGTACCGTATGGGCTCCAAACCCTCTATTTATAAAACAGATCCAGAACATGCATCCAAGCTTTCTGTCCTGTCTCCATGCCATAGGGCTTTGTTGGGACACAATTTAAATTCCTTTGAACTCAGATTCTCCTTGACTACAAGAAACATTGACTGGGATCCTGCCTTTAAAAACAGCGAAGTAAATGAGCCTCTATGCTCAATCAGGAATAGTCAGGCCTTTGTTATCTAAGCTGCTTTTAACATAAACATCTCCTACGCAAAACAAAAAAAGAACACCCTATTTGTCAAACCTCTGTGAGATGGAGGGATAAGTCTTGTCAGAATCCACAGCAAGGCAGTGTACAGATAAAACTTACTTGAGAGATGGGAGACGAGGGTTACAGTCTCCTCTGAGTCAGGGAAAGGAAGAATTCCACCGTGGCTTCTGCACACTGTGTTAAAACCCAGACCATTGGGCTTCTGCCTGTTTTGGATAACATGTTGAAAAGTCTTGATGTCATCCCAAGCCTGATGGGGATCGTACTGTAAAACTCCAGTTTTTGTAGGCTAGGGGAGAGTTTCTTACTTCAAATAATGAGCTGCTTTTATTGAAACACTCCATTAGGAATGTGCTCCTGCCAATGTAAGTTATTTTCCTTTGCACCTAAAGATTGAGTCTGGAAAAAAAATGGTTTCTGATGATGTACTTTGGTTATACTGCTTCCCTGTCCAATATCTTATAAATACTTTCTTCCTTGAAGCTTATGCAGACTACACTTTGAGACCATATTTACCCCTGAGATCAGGACCCTGTTGTTGAACCGAATTTGGAAAAGGGATTACAAAATACAGGGCATGAGCACTTCATTTTGGATGTGATAAATGTGTGGGAAAGAGCTTTTAACGAGTGTATCTCCATCACTAGAGTCCATCTAGCAATGGCCAATAATGCTGAAAGAACTGAGAAGAGGGGGAAGATGGGGGATGAAAAAGGAGAGGCAAACAGGCTAATTGATGATACCCTGCCCATTAGTAAGCTTTTTAAAAGGGCAAAACACACTGAAAGAATCCTTACTCCAAGTTCTCTGGTGTGTCTCATTTTTCATGTTCCTTTAGAATGCAGCTGTCTTTTGGACAAAGACCTCCTATGTTATGCCATATGATATGTTTTTGATGCATATTCATTAACAAGAAGCTGATCCAAGCTTTTTTTAGGAAACTCCATTTGGACTGAGAGGTGCGTGACCTGTGACTTCATCTTTTTATAACAATAAGCACCACAAAAGTAAATGACTCGAGTACATTTGTGGCAGTATCTGCAGAAACAAACCCAATAAAGCCTTTTGGGGTTCTTGGTAACCTCTCAGATGCTGAATAATAACTCCCTTGAAGTGAGTATGTGAAGTAATCCCTTTATTGAGCTTCTCAGTGAAATATGACTTCATGTTCCAGGATGTGGCAGTGATATGGAAGCCTGTCCATGCACATTGATAGCACCAATTATTTTGCGCCAATGAGAAATTGTTTTACTATTTAATGAGACAAGAAACACTGACTACAGTACAGTCATGTTATACACGAAAAAGGAGCAGTATTTTTGTTAGCCAATTTTAACACCTTGTAATAGAATATATAGCACCGAAAATATTTCTTACAAGTACAGCCTGGTGGCAAAACGCTGGGATGTTCTGGCTCTCACAGTACAGCTCTACTTGCTCTAGGTACGTGTGCTGTCATGATGGGCTGGCTGCTCTTGAAACTATTCAGGTGTGGTTCCAGTGTTCATTTTTACATTGTATTTATCCATTACAGTATAGGGATGGCACTGACATGTGACCTTCTCAGCAAAAGGAGAGCATCCCTGGTCACTACAACAGAAACTACTTTAATCAGAATCATTCTTAGGATCAGGGAATCATAGAATCATAGGATCATAGAATCAGAGAATCATGGAATGGTTTGGGTTGGAAGGGACCTTAAAGATCATTCAGTTCCAACCCCCCTGTCATGGGCAGGGACACTTCCCACTAAACCACGTTGCACAAGGCTCCATCCAACCTGGCCTTGAACACATGCAGTGATGGAGCCTCCACAACTCCCTCGGGCAACCTGTTCCAGTGTCTCACCACCCTCAAGAGTGAAGAACTTCTTCCTGATTTCTAATCCATATCTATTCCAGATTGAAGCCATTACCCCTCATCCTATCACTACAGGCCCTTGCAAAAAGTCCAGAAATCCATCTGGTGCTTCTCTCTGACATGAGGTTTTTTCTAGTGATTCTGTTTTCTGCCATTCAAGCATCCAAGCTGGGAATCAGTTTGAGATTTATTCTTCCTCTTCTTTCTTCTCTCTTTGTTCAATGTTCTTTAACTAGGACTTATTTAAATTTCTGTTCTACAATTCCTTAACAGCAACAGCCTGTGTTCTGCTTTAGCTTACTGCTGGAAGGAATAGAATCCTAAGGGTCAAGCAGGCATAATTCTGAAAATGTTGGTTTATGTGGCTGTTCAGTCAGTGACATTTCAGACTTTCACACAGGTCCAGGGACCTTGTCTGTAGACCTGCGGGCTACAGAAGACACAGGAGTGACACAAATGTCCTTCTGTCACAAAATCCAGTACCGAGAGAAAACGGAAAGGTTGGACCAGATGATTTTTCGAGGGCTCTTCCACCCTGGGCTGTGTAAATGATCAGTGCTGCTGTTGCAGGGCATGGTGTGGGCCTCCCATCTGTGTCCACCAGATGGCACCAGGTCACCGATGCTCACAAACCCGTCCCTGCTGCCCCGCGTGTCCCTAGAGCTGTGCCAGGCGCACCCAGCTCTGGCTTGGCTCGGAGCGAGGTGGCTGAACTCAGCAAGGTGTGATTTGGCTTCAGCTTTGTCTGCCTTCTGTCTGATAAAGCTAAGTCCGGAGAAAGTAAAACCACTTTGGTTTAGAGTTCAGACTTAATAAAAAGAACCAGTTCTCCAGCTGCTGGCTACAGAGCTTGAACTAAACCCTGAATATTCAAATTTCCTGAAAAAAAAATAAAATAAAATCCTGCTTGCAGAGTTCCCTAAGGCAGCATTTTTCATTCATGGGGATACATGGAAGGGCTGGGTCCTGATAAAGTCTCCTGGTCTGCAGGATCTTTGTGAGAGATTCTTTCAACTCATTTACTCTTTGTATTCCAGGACACCTTGCCAGAATTACAGCATGGTAGGAATTTGGAAGGGACCTCTGGAGATAATCTAGTCCAACCCTCCTGCTAAAGCAGGGTCACCTTTGAGGAAAGGAGGTTTTCCTTTGTGGAAATCCACTTGCTCTTACCAACCCATTCCTGGCTTCCTCATTCTCTTGTGCCACAGATTTCCTACAGATCTACAGCTGAAAAGATTCTGCTCATTCAGTGATCATATCTGCCCCGTATGACAGCTCCTTGCTGCTGCTGGTTTTCTGTTCCTTTCTCCACACACCTGCTGTGCTTGTGCAGTTCCAGGTCTACGAGGAACATTTCTCAGCTCTTAGGAAAGGATCTGCAAGATGCTGTAACATGTTAGTGCTTCTATTCCACATGGCTCTGATCCTTTTCTGACAGCCTCCGTAAAAATCCCAGTCTCGAAAGTGCATGCAGTTTCTACTGGCTTGAGCTGGCTTGAGAGTTTGGAGATGAATGAATCAGTGTGCTGTCACAAAGGTGTGCTGTCTTTAGAGTGTCACCATTCGGTGCACATGTAAGTAAAACAAGATTTTTGTTTATTATGATCTTTTTGTTATCTGCATTGGGCAGATTCTGGCATTTTACACAGCACTTTGGCTGAGGAGGTTAGTTACTTGGAGCAACAGCGTTTCCTTCTCCCCAGAGAAGTAAATAAGATATTGATGCTCTTCTTCCACTTCACTTGAGAGTCGACTCTGGCCAAGAAAACTCAAAGCCAGTTGGGTCCACTTGTCCACAAGCCCCAAAAGAAACAGTGAATAGGAAAAAAAAATAAATCCTTCTCCGCTTGGTTGAAATTTCATCATAGATTTCAAAGATGTTCATTGTGTCACTAAACTAGAAACTGTAACTGTATGTTAATGGTCATCTAAACTTCCCATCAGCTGATACACTTGCATGTATTAGTTACGTGCCTTTACTGTCTTAAAAAAGAAAATCATATTGTAGTATGCTTGTGGCCTGAGCCTCAAGACAACTATGATCAGAGCATCCCATCTCTGCTTCTGCTTGACTTCATACATGTCACATATTGTCCTTTTCTTCTCTGTGATTTAAGGGTGGTCATTTGCTTCTTCCCATGTGTTGTCTACTTATGCTGTAAAAATTTAATCTCTCACTGTATGTTTTTTCACAATGAAATTTGCCTCAGTGGGTATCCCTGGATGTTAATATAATTGAAAAAATATTTGACTGCTATGATTTTTTTATCACCAATTTTGTTTTTTCTTTCTGCCTATAAATGGCTGATAACATGCAGGAAAACTTTTCCAAAATTTTGAGGCAGTCTTCGCCAGAGGTTTATAAAGTGTTTTGAGATCTGTGTTCTGTGATTCTGTGACCTGCAGGACGAATATGCTAAAGAGCTGCCAAGTGTGATGATAACAGCCTCTATTTATTACCTTGATACAATCCCTAGAGTTTCAGTGGAAACAAGTACCCAGCAAACTGGGGTCTTACAAAACTTTGTATTTCCCTTTTTCCCCCCACCCCAGCTCTTCATCCCACTTTTCACTGACCTGCTGTTCTCAGTGTGCTGGTGAGTTGCTTATTTTCAGTGCATCTTTGATTCACACAGCCCCAAGTCTGTATTGGAAGTGAAGTACTTTGTTTTATGTCACCTCATTGTTTTTCTTCAGGGTACACCCTGACATAAGGGTGTCTTTGCAAAGCTTAATTGAAACCAACAGGTACCCGTCTGACCTGCACTAGTTAGAAATGACCTACTAGGTATCAGTTGGGTATACTCAGAGTGCTTTTTTGGCTTGTACACAAATATTTATGGCTAATTGGTTTAAAACCTATTGTAACAGAGTTGCCATTGCACCATGGGATTATTTATGTCTCAGAATTTCATCCTTTAAAATCCAGATTTTATTTCACAAGTAAAAATGCATCTGTTCATTTCTGCTGGGTGGACATTTTACTGCTGTGCAGTCCCACATTTACTGGGAAATGCTTGAACTGGAGGCCTTAAAAGGAGAGAAAAGTGAAAATCTGTGTACATGGGGGCTCAACAGAGCAGCTCCAAACAGGGCTTTTGGTCACTCATTTTTCTTGGGAACAGCTTTTATAGGAAGTGTTTGTGGAGGAAAAATCCTAGTAATTCTAAAAGCATTGGAAACATATTTTTCTTTTCAATGGACATCTGTTGTGCTAAAGAGAAAACAGGGCTTAGAAAATGATGATGACTCTGTAGCTCCGTATTATTTTCACTGTTTGTACATACCCAGAACAGACCATATTTGTCAAAAGTTTTGCTAAGCATTAGTAAGTGTTGATGTAAGTACAATATGCTGAAGTGTGCTTGTAGAAATCACATAATAATTCATAGAAATATAAGCAACAGACAGAGCATCCACAGCGGCCTGGAGTTCACAGTGCTAGGAGGGAGCTCATAGTTCTCAGAAGAAATAAATGCTCCTGGAGTGCAATTTCTGCAACTTTCGTTTGTCATCTCTAAACTCATCGACTGTGCTTATTGGCAGCTAAAAGCAAGTCAGTTATGGCATGAGGAATGTGCTGAACAAGGTCAAGAACACTTTAAGGCAGCAATTTCTTTCCTTGGTAACATAAGGCAAAGACCTTTCAATGGCTAAGTAAAGGTCAGGATGATTCAGGGTCAGCCTTAAAAGTGTTAGCTTTAAAAGAGTCATAAACACACAGTGGCCCAGAATTTTCTACTGTTCAACTGCTTTTATAGCTGATTACTCCAGAGTGAGCAGAGGTTTTCAGTAATCATAAAAAGTCTTGTTGGGTTTACATCTAAAGGGAGGAGAACATTGTGAAGGATGTTGGGTTTTTTTAATACCCATTTTTTGATGTGTTGTAAACATCCCAGAAAAGCTCTTTTCAGTATGAAAATTTCTTCTGGAGTTCGAGAGATAGAAATTGGCTGGACTATGTAGTGACAGGCTTCCTTCCAGCTTCAGCAGAAGCTGGTCACGGTCCCTTTTTCTGGAAGATAAGATTATGGGAAGAAGAAATTTCATTGTGTAAGAATAATTCACGTTTCCTAAGTGTGCAACATTTCTTTAAGATGCCTTTTCTACAGGCAAAATGTGACTGTGTCCTGTCCATCAGCTGTCCTAGAAATGGAAAAATGAGTGACAGAAACTATTCCTTTAAAAATTGTTAAAATTCCACAAATGCTACAGG
Source organism: Actenoides hombroni (assembly GCA_024336885.1). Taxonomy (NCBI): domain Eukaryota; kingdom Metazoa; phylum Chordata; class Aves; order Coraciiformes; family Alcedinidae; genus Actenoides; species Actenoides hombroni. The sequence continues at coordinate 11,647,746 of WUAM01000160.1, forward strand.
AAAGCTATGTTGTTTACGTAGTTGCACTGTGGTTTATATACTTCGAGAGCAATATACGGCGGGGGGGAGTGGTGGGGTGGTGTGTGGAAATGGTCAGTGGAGTGTGTTAATGGTCTTTTTATTTGCATGGATGCTTCACTTTGCCAACTCTGATTTATAAATCTGTGTATTCTGGAACTGTAGCTAAATGTCAGTGGGGTAGCATTTGCCCCATATAACCACATGATAGAACTGGAGTTTGCTCAGCCAAAGTGTCATCCCCCACCTCCAAACATCAGAGACTTTGTTAGCATTCTGATCTAAGGCTTTATAGTAAGAAATTTGTTTTACATCGCTAAGGCTAATAAAACAGAATTGTTGCAGGTGAAAACATTCATGTTCTCTGAAGTTTAGACTGATATATCACAGCAGATACTGATTTCTAGAGACTGATACTTTATTATTAGTTTATTTCTCATAATTAGTCTGTCTGTGTGCTCACATGGACTTCATGAGTCACATCTCAGCTCATTATCTTGGGAAACAGACCTATTATTTTTGAAAGCCATCCAGTCAATAAATTAGTTTAGAAGAAATGATAGTCTAAACCACCTTTTCAATAGATTGCTGTCATGCTTGGTTCCTATCAAAGAGAAGCCTGAATTTTTTGTCGTGGCATATGGATTAACTGAGCCTTCCCTGCTGTGAGAAGACAAAAGACAATTGGTGATGCATGGAGCAAACTGATCTTAAAACAGAGACATCAACAAAGAAACATGACAGCATGAAAAGACAGAGTACAGTCTGCTGTCCACATTTACAAAGTCATTCTGTCTGTAACTCCAACATGCACCCGTTGTCAGTTTTTCTCTCAAATTAAGTGACAGTGTTCCTTAACTACAGCACCTCCAAATCCCCTGCACCTCAGACAGAAGTAGGGCATGTTAACCAGAGTTTCTTTTGGTCCTGATCATGCTTTCATGCTTGCTGTTGAGCCACAATAAACTCACCCAGTATCAACAAGGAAAAATTCTCCAAGATCAGCTCCTTTCTTTGCTCTGGTTTTCATTTGCTCTTTCACGCTACTGAAAGCATATGGAAATTTCAGTGTGATACAACAGAACAAGCTGATTTGTCATGTTTTTCCCTCATTACTTATGCATGAATATGCCTTTTACCTGATATATTTTTATTTTTCTCTTCTGTTATGCATGCTTCTGATGTAGTTAAATAGCTCACTACATACCATTTAATGTGACTTTGTAATTGCCAATTACATCTTTATGATGCATCTAGATATAATTCAGAGACATAACGCAGCTGGTTCTCATCTGGTTGAAGACAATGGCTCTGGATCAGCTCACATCCTTCACCAGACACTGAGGATCTGAGGCTCATCAGACTGTGGATGAGGGAAAGTCCTTGTTTGACAGTAGAAGTGACACAGCCATGGTAACTTCCGTCTAGGAGTGCAGCGTCGTGAATTTAGAACTACCTGATGTGACTTGTAAAATTTTGCTTCAAATGGATCTTGATCATTATCTAATGTCCTCATTCAGGTGGACTGAATTTCTATGTTGGTTTTTACCCCTTAAGGATCGAAGTGGTTTTGTTTCGATGTCTTCAGTAACAAATGCTTAGTATTTTATTGATTTTTAGAGAAACGGATATTTTATTTCCTATCCCTTTAAAAGTATGTCTCTTCTCTGAAATTCAGGATACTTCTGTGAAAAAATTATTTATCCATTGTGCAGTTGCTGTCATATTGACTATTGCTTTTAAGTGTGATTGATTCTTAAAGAAGAGCTAATAGAGCTCTTCGCCCACTATCCTCTTGTCATTGTTGTAGATAGAAAGAGACCTTTCAGCAAGAGAAACTATTGATTTTATTACACCTTGTACAGACTGTCATCAAAATAGAACCAGAGGGCTTGATCCTTCCCTAATTCCTATTTTACATTGGTAATTCCTCTAGCTTGTTTCTATAAGAAATAAGGGAGAGAGGCTCACACAGCCTCCTGCAGATGGAAGGATTGGAACCATCATCCCTTAAAACACTGTCCCTTAAAATTATTCACAAGGAAAGCATATGGACTGTGCACAGGAACCCCGAGAAGCCAGAAGAAGAAAATGGTCACATTTTACTTTACCCACTAACCCTTTAATTATTGATGAGGTCTACCTGCTTACATAACTCCCATCATGTAAATATACCTGAGTATCACATGCATTAATGGATTTGTCCTTAGGCCACCTTGGCAAGGCAGGGAGAATTTAAAGGCAAATTTGAAATTAAACCACAACCCCCTGGTTCCTTAGGGCATTGAGGTGAAATACAAGTACTTAAATGCTGGCAGCACAGTGAGAATTGCAAGCCGAAAACTCATAATGGCCATGGTTTTGATAGTGATGTTTCCCTAATGCTTAACATTCTGCTTCAGCTTGTGTCCAGGACTGTCTGTGTCTTAGCAGGGCTCAGCAGCTTTGCCTGTCCCATGCTGACATCCCTCTGTGCAGGCTGCTACCTGAGATAACCTCTCCAGAAGACATGAAGCCAGCATTTCTCTTCCTTAGAAATTATACTGAAGGATACAGGTTTCTTGCCTGACAGTTCGAAAGAAGAGATTTTTCTTCAGTGTTTCATAGAATCATAGAATGGTTTGGGTTGGAAGGGACCTTAAAGATCATCTAGTTCAACCCCTGTGCCATACGACACCTCCCACTAGAGCAGGTTGCTCAAAGACCTGTCCAGAGTGGTCTTGGACACATCCAGTGATGGAGCATCCACAACTTCCCTGGCCAACCTGTTCTAGCATCTCACCACCCTCAGAGTGAAGAACTTCTTCCTCTATGGAAGCACCTGACAAAGGAGAAATATATATATGAGAAATGGCAGTACTTCTGAAGAAATACTGGGAGAAAGAGGAAGCCAAGACAGGAATGTAGATGGGTGAAGCTTCTTTGAGTAGACTGACATCTCAGTGTGGTGCAGGAACAGAAGGAGGCATTGAGCTGAAAAAAAGATAACTTAGTCTTGAACCCGCTTCTGAAGATTGCCAGTTAATCTGGTGATAATTTGATGTAAAGACCAGACTGCAAATTCCAAGCGGGCGTAGTTATTTTTTCATAGGCCAGTATTTAAGTCCAGAGGAAGGAGAGATTTAGGATACGTATTTGTTGTTTGTATTTTTCTATAGGATGATTTATATAGCTTCCTTCTTGGTGATGCTGAGGATCCTTTTCTTCTCTGCTGCCAGATTAGGTCCTGCAATTCTATTTCAGGAGCTTAATAGCCTAAAGTTAATTTGCTTACAACTTTACAGCTCTTCTCTTGACTTGTTTCAGGTCACCTATGAACTTTAGGAGCAAGAAAGTAAACCCAATATCCCATATAATTTTAATGCCTGAACTATCAAATTCTGGTTCCTGTGCTGATTTCTAAGTAAGTGAAAACAAGCCTTTAAGATGGACAGAATCATTTATCAGTTAATAATGTATATGTGGATGCTATCAGTGCTGTACTCAACACTTACAGAGCGCAAACATGAAAAACACCATTAATTTGAAGATTCCACCTCAGTAATGTTGCAACAGCCAAAATATATCAGAGCAGTTCAGGAAACAGATTCCATCGTCACTGAGAATGGTAACAAAATGTATACAAAGATCAACTGCTTTTCAAACTAGATTTTAGTACATTGCTGTAATTCCTAATAACAGGAGCAGATGTCCCGGGGGGCTGTTACCTAGTTCATAACACACATAGTTAAGTGACAGGGGAGGAGCAACCAGCCGCAGAGGCATCTCCCTTTATCCATATCATGTCCAGACCGAGCTCTGAATGTCAACTGCATATTGCCCTGCTCCAAATTATCAGCTAGAATACAAGCTAATTGATGTTAAGTGAATGTTTTCTACCATATCATTTTAATGAAATAAAATGTTTCTGTCAAATTTTCCTATCGTGAGTTTGGTACAAAAGTGGGAAAAATGCTATTGCAAATAGTAGGAGATATTTTGTTCTTCTGCAATTGTTTAGATCTGCAAAATCAACTTTGCAATTGCTGATCAATCACCCATCTTTTTCCTGCATCTGTCATTGCTGGAGATAAAGGTCTCATAAAGAAAATTTAGGAGGCAATGTGCTGATTGTGGACAAAGATATAACTGACGCTATCTTGTTCTTCTGTTAGCCCCGCAGTGCTAACCTTGGTAGATCTGGCTTATCAGTAAATACAGGGTTACAAAAGACAGTGCTGCTCTACTGAAAAGGAAGTTGACACATAGCGTTTTTCTAGTTCTAACTAAACTATAAAACTGGATCATTTCCCATTGTCAGTAACACTGGAAATAAACTCAGATAGCAGGTCTGGACTACCTGGACACTGCTGGTGTAATAACTCGTGCTATCATGATAGATCACAGAATCATAGCATGGTAGGGGGTGGAAGGGACCTCTGGAGATCATCATGTCCAACACTTCTGCTAAAGCAGAGTCACCTAGAGCAGGTGTCCAGGATGGAGTCCAAGAGGGCTTGGAATCTCTCCAGAGAAAGAGACTCCGCAACCTCTTTGGGCAGCCTGGCTCTGACATCCTCATGGGAAAGAAGTTTTTTGTCATGTTCCGATGGAACTTCCTGGGTTCCCATTTGTGCCCATTGCCTCTTGTCCTATCACGAGGCACCACAGAAAAGAAACTGGTCCCCTCCTCTTGACCCCTGCTCTTTAGATATTGATCAGCATTGATCAGATCTCCTCTCAGTCTTCTCCAGGCTAAACAGCCCCAGGTCTCTCAGCCTTTCCCTGTCAGAGAGATGCTCCAGTTTCCTCAGCATCTTCATACCCTCCACAGGACTCTCTCCAGTAGTTCCCTGTCTCTCTCCCCTGGCTCTGGAGAGCCCAGAACTAGACATAATATGCCAGAGGTAACCTCACTAGGGCAGAGTAGAGGGGAAGGAGAACCTCCTTTGATGGGTTCACGCAAATTTGCATTTTGAAATTGTAGCTGGCCTTTGCTTTTATTCAGCCCCTAGATGTTTTTCTGTCATCTAAAAGACAAATCTGCTTCTCTCCTAAGAGAAAGCATGATAGTATGCTATGATGTCAGGGATCATTTGCCATTTTCTGGTTATTATTTAAATTACCATAAGGCTAAAGATCCGCAAGGGGGTTCAGGATTCTATTGCACAGAAACACAAACCGAAAAAGATTATTCCTACTTGAAGGAACAAAAGCTTTAGTTGTTGAAAGTCACTGGAAATTAGTTAAATTGGCAACTGCCAAGGCTATTTCATATTGTTAGCTGAGGTAATGTAGGATTTACCCCATTTTTAGCATAGGAGTTACTAGAAAAAGATCAGTGTGTTGCTCTTGTACCAGAGGCTGCAATACACTGTGGTTAAAGTGGTAGGGTTCATGATTGAAACACTGAAAACCAGCAGGGAGCATAGGATTGAAAGGCACTGCCTGGTAACCAAATCCAGTTCCCTGTTAGCACATTAAAACTTATTTTAGAATTTTTTAAATGAACTTACATATTTCCACCATGTAGCTAGGATTTTATTTTGTTCCTGTTGCTTGTTATTAGGAGGCTCTTCCAGACGCTCGCTGCTTAGACCTGTGTGTGTGTGTGTGTGTGTGTGTGTGTGTGGCTAGTCTGGGCTGGCTCGTTCTTATGCCAGCATTGTCTTTCAGCTTTGCCAACATTCTTGTGTATCCCTGATATTTATCCTGTCCCACCCGCCTTTTCATAGTCTGCTTTAAGAGAGCAGTCATAGAACAATCTCTCCTTCTGCCCCAGCCTTCATTCTGCTAGTTTAAACAAGCCTTATTTTGGCTCGTCTAAACAGATCAAATTCTTTCTGGTTTCCTGACTGCCCGTTCTCCTCTTCATCCTAATAGACCTACTCCATACCTGCATTAAGTTGAATTCTTCACACTCCTAAATAATCAGAATTGTACGTGGTATCTCAGAAGGCCTCTTTGCAGGAGCAATACATCTTTTCTGCTGATGTATCACTATATCCTAGGAGCATAATTACCTTATCTTTTTTTTTTTGTTTTTTAACTGCTTTCTCACATTACTGGCTTACAGATCGTGTGAGTGACTCCACTTCTTCTCTTTGTGTGTCATGGCAGATACAGTGAAGGTTGTTGTCAGTAGTCCCCAAGTGGGGTTTTAGATTTCATCCAAATCTTACTTTAGCCTGAAAGTCATCTTGTTTTTCCAGTATGATATTCTCATTCTCTTCATCACCTCTCACCTTTTCACCAGCAAACTTCATGAGGTTATGCCTATCATTTGTGCCACGTGCAGATAGTACTATTTCTCGCCCTCCCCTCCTTCCCCCCCCAAAACTGATCCTTAGGAGATGCATTAGTGAGCTTCCCATAACTAAGCAATTCCCTTTTGAACACAACCCTCCATGATATCCTCTCTAGCTTTTCTTGTACAGTAAGCTGCTTGAGGTTAAACTGTTTTCCACACATAATAAATGCTTCGCTGAAGTCTGTATAGATTAGAGTTTGCTTCTAAAAAGTCAATAATAGAAGAATGTTGAGTTAGTTTGGCATGATTTAGCTCCATAAACTTTTTAGGATTTTATACCATTTCCATTAATCTTTAATGGCAGTAACCTTCAGAAATATTTTTGATTTTTAGACAAATTTTGAGGTCAGTCTAAAAAGCGTGCAACTGCTGACATTGCCTTTTTCCTCCATATATCTAGGTGCTTCATTTATTATTGTGTTGATACTTGAATTAATAAAACATGTTTGATTTGCAGCATTTAGTCCACTCAATGCTGATATTGCTGGAGACTGCTTTTGTGACTTTCATATATTCATCTCAGACACTTCTCCTGTAAGTCTTTGTAGCAGTGTGGGTTTCTGCGCAAGATAATAATAGGCACAGAATTCTTAGTTGGGGATTCCATTCCAAAACCATTTTGCTGTTGGATATGATCACAGTACAACCCGTTAAGCTGTAGATAAACAGACATGCAGGCATGTGTGAAATATTTAATTGCCACTTTCTTGCTGCAGTCCGGTGCTTGCTGCTTCATGAAGCACGGTCAGCGTAATTCCCGTACTCAGAATGATTTTATTTGCATTTAGCAACAAATACTGCTGATGCTAATATCTGTCTCCTTTAAGAATTTAAAAAGAAAGCTTATTAAACCATTTTCAGTTCATCAGCTCCCTGTAGACAAGAGTGTTTAAATCTTGCCTTGTAGTACGTAAATCCCTATATATACGTGCATGGCAGCATGAGGTTACACTAGGTATTAAAGGAGCAGGCATCATCTTCTAGACTTGACATTTGAAAAGAGATGCTACTAAAAGTTTAGGAGTTAGGGAAAGAGCTGCAGCAAACTGCTTCAGCACCACAAGGGAAAAATATGCTTCTATGATTATTATTTTTTAAATCATGGACCCTGACGAGTACTTTTGGAATATAGATTTTAGCATGAGGCATTCCCCTTCCTCATGTCTTTGGTCTAAGTTCAGATGAATTGGTGGTGTTTAAACAGTATGTTCGGGCACCTGAGCTTGACCCATTTTGGTTAAAAATAAATCAGGATAAATTTTTTGGGTTTGTAGTTCATATGGGTTTTTCTTGTCTCCAGAGAGGGGACACAGGAGGAGGGAAGGAGGGAAAAAGAACCTCCTATTGAAATACAACAAAGTTATCTGAATTTTAAAACATCTGGTTTAGTCCTAAAAACATCTGAAAATATGGGCCAGGTCTTGCAGTTTCTATTCATTCAAAATCATACTGCAGTCTCTAAGTGTTAATAGAGAAAAAATAAATACAAAATATTAGATTTTCTTTTTTTGCTTATTTTATTTTTTCTTTTTCTTCGATTTCAGTTTCACCACTCCCATGAAATGAAATTCTCCTGCTTCCTGTTAATAGTTGGTAAATAGATTTATAGTAGGTGAACTCTCTCTCAAAGGAGCACAGACAAATGCTCTTTAATGCCATGGATAAAGCACCTTTCAAAAGCAACAAAACCATGAAGAATAAGGAAAAAACTCTTCTCTTTCATTTCATCCTTCCCTCCCTCTTCCCTCCAAGCCACTACATTAATTAGCTGTCTGACTGATTACTCAGTCAAGGACTTACGAGATCAATGGTGACAGTAGCCAGGCAGGTAATTTAGAGGAAAACCCAGTAAAGTAATGCTCTAATGTCTTTTAGAGAATGAAGTGTGGTCTAGTTGTGTCAGCAGAACAGACAGAGAGGAAAGTTATACAGAGAAACACGCTATTGAGTTTTGGTTCTGCTGTGACAAATTACCTGAAAGTGTATTCCTGGGCTTTCATTAGCTCCTAATTGGAAGCAAACAAACAAAGCATTTATTCCTTTGAATTTTAGTATTTTAAGTACCAGTGATGTGCTTAGTGATGTATTAGACAAAGGAGAAAATAGAGGCTTTCCAAGCAGCTCACATCTGAAATACAAGAGCAATTCCAAAGGGACAGGGAAACCCTGAGGAGAATTCCACTTCTTAGCACTTTTTTTCTTTGATATATTTTGCAACTGCATTTTCAGTGATGTAGATGAGAGTTACTGGTTTTAACATCTAAAAACCAAATTCTGAGTGGGCTGCCTACCCCAGAGGATAAATTTCAAATGCTTGAAGTATTAGCACTAGTGTAGACTGTAGTTTCACATGCAGCATTTGCTGGAGTGTTGTTATTGCTTATTTTGTGTGACTGAGTTCATCCCTTAAGTATGGCCCTGACAGTCACTGAATGATGCTATGAGAAAATCATTAGGTGAACTAGACCTCTTTTATCACACATTTTTAATATTTTTTTGCATTTATTTGTTTCAGTTTTCTTAGAGAATAACTCTTTGAAATTTCCTACCCTCTGGATAGATTAAAAATATTTGGAAATCAGATTGTGTTGTCTACCTCTGGCTGGTTTGCTAAGTCTCAAGGGTTCTCTGTATTTCCTGACATGATGAGCCTTTTAAACACTCCTAGCACGAAAACCCCAAATTTGATTTCTCTGAACACATAAACATGCAGGTACTCTGCCGAGTTTTTGAATGAGTTGCTTGTTCAGCTACTTGCAGACTTTTTTCAGGTGGATAACAGCATGGCCAAAAGATGATCACTGAAAGAAGAATTGTTAATAAATACAAAAATATTTCCTTCTAGGGAAAAAAAATATAAATATTTGCTCTGTAAAGTAGTGGCTTGCTCTGAAGTTTCTAAAATGTAATTATTTTCTTTCTATTGTGATGAGGCAGGACTAGGTCTGTTATTTGAGTTACATCTGGCTCTTGCAGATGTAGGTCAGAGAAGATGTGAGTACCCCTCAAATGAGGGGTTTTAATTTGACTATGCAGAAGTACACTAGATTAGCCACTCATTGCAGTGTTGTTATCCCACATCCAGAAACAGATAGAAGTGCTCCAAGTCGTTATTGCCTGCCAACATAAAACTTACTTCAGGATTAGATTGTCAATAGCGTGTTCTTGCTACGGTTTTGGTTAACTAATGTTAAAGAAAAAAGCTATGAAATGAGATCAGTGGTCTTTCTATATGTAATTGTGAATGTGGGTACCATTTTATTTTCTCAATCAGATGTAATAGCTCCCTACAGAAATATACTCCTGACTTGAATATAAATGGATTTCTACTTATTCTGTCAAAAAGAAGTAACTTTATTTGAACATTTTTTCCCTTTTAGAGAGATTGCTATGGGCTCAGATTGTTCAGCCCCTTTTTATTTTCCCTCCTTTCCAAGCCCCGCTGCCCTCTCCTCTGAATGAATCCCCAACATCGATGAAAACCTCAGTTTCTGTTATACCAACCAAATGGGAGAGTGTAGTTGCTGACTGTCGGATGAGGAGGGTGGAAGTGACTGGGGAACCAGTAGGATGTTGACGGTGAAGTCCCACACCAAGCAAACTCACTGAGCCACACATGCCCTGGCACTTGGGAAGCGACACCCGCTGCAGGCAGGGCCCTGGGAGGGTCCCAGTTCCAGTCCCGGCCAGCTTTGCTCAAACACCCAGCGAGTTTGTCACCACGCTTTGCCTCTCGCTGGCAGATAATGTCGGTGCCTGGCTGTGCTGCTACCAAGTAATGGAAGAGGGGGTCAGAGAGGGCAGAAATGCTCAGGAAGATAAAAATGAAGCAGGAATTTCAATTCAGAGCTAATGGATGGGGTTCGGAGGCTTCTATTAGCAGAAATTATCACTGTATTAATGTATTTCAGGCAGCGTATTTTACAGTTGAATACAGTGTTATTTTCCTCGTTATCCATTCCCTGACAAGTGGTTATAATCAAAGCTGTCTGTGAGCACTATTATCAGAAACTTACTATTATGTGCTGTAGGAAAAAATACTGGGGAACGATGCAGTGCCAGAAAGCTATTATATGTTTTAAAGATCTAGTGCAACACCGAGTATTTATTTATGTACTACTTTTACTTCCTGTAGATGAAAATAATTTGAACTTAATTTTCCCGTCTTACCCAACTGTTTTAGAAAATGTACCTCCCGAAGTAAGTCCATAATTACAATTAACAACGTGGGCCAGATCCTCAGTTATTGTAAATTAGTGTTCCCCTATTCATTGCCACGGAGCAATGTCAATTCATTGCCACAGAGAAAGCTTCCAATGGCTTCCACATGCTGCTTTACATCTTTAAGGGTATTCAGGAACCTTCTTTAATACAGTACTGTGTGGAATTTACTCTGGGAAGAATGAACTTAAAGAAGGGATAAATCTAGCATTGTGTTCCTAAAAGTCTTTAAAGTCATCTTCTAAGGAAAATGGATCCTTTCAGTATATTCTGTTGATGAATTAAGTCAACAAAACTGTGATTGCTCTGTGGAGGGGTCTGCCTTTATAGAGCAACTTTATTTTCATCTTAAATTTCAGGTTAGCCATATACTTAAAAATATTACTGTAATTCTGGCATAGCTCTTACTGCTTACTGTGGAGGAAGGAACTCCAGTGAGAGGACAGAAAGGAAGTAATTACCTAAAAATGTTTATATCTACATAGCTGACTACGAAACATGGAGAAACCAAGTAATCACAAGCCATAAAGATTTTCAGGTTAAGGATATGAGTTGACAGTGATAAATTCTGCACTTTTCAATTAATAAATCACCAAGAAAACTAAAAATTAATCAGAATAATTTGAGCAACAGAGTAATCAATACACTTTTGAACACATTCTCTGTTTCAGGCTGGTCTGCCATGCTCTCCATCCAAACATGGTCCAAGACTAAGGCTAGCAAAGAAAAATTCAGATTTCCCTAGGATGTGTTGAGAGACAATTCACATCTGAAAACAGGTAATATCCCTGCAATTTGTTCTTTCCAAATCTCCCTTCCTCAGCATCCCCTCTTTTTCATCTTACACCTGGGAATTGAACAAACAAAGTCCAAATAGGTTTTTGGAACAATCCTAATTCAGGGGTACTGTGAAGACAAATGGTAAATGTCTGTTACCCCAGCTGCTAAGTTAATTACTGTAATGGGAAACATCTTGAGAGAAGCGTTGCATATGGTTATTAGCAATTAACCCACCACTCCAAAAATCACAATTCCTGCTAATAACAGAACACAGCACAGCCTTCCTAATTACGATCTCGGCACGAAAATTTCTTTGTATCAGAAGGGAATGTTAAATCCTATAACTGGCTACGATTTAAAAAGACTGGAAATTGAGATGTTGAGAATTAGGCAGAAAAATGAAAATAGAAAAGGGTGGTGTGTTCCTGACTCACAGTTGTGGGCACGCTCATTCATGCTTGGGGATACACAACAACTTGCATGACATCTTTGTAGGAAGACAAAATCATAAATCAAAATTAAAATGGTAATGGGGAAGGAAATATGCTTTAAAATGGAGAGGATAGGATGGAACTTCATCAGAGATACCAACTTTTCTCCAGAATTCATGATCTGGACAGTGTTGTAAACAATGTGCTGAATTTGGATTGCACTGGAATCTGTCGTAATAATTTTCTGATCAACAAGAATGGAGAATAATGAAAATTATGTATTTTCTATCCCATAGAAATTCCTTCAGTACTACATGGAGGGCAGGAGCTGTTTGTTTTGAACAGTTTGCGTTCTATGCAGTTAGGTTAGATTATAGCTCACCTGCACAAAGCCACTAAAGGGAAATGGCCCTGTAGCTGCTCACTGCAAAAAGTGGTTTAGCAGAGCAAGATGCAATTGAATTTATTCCTTTCACCAATCAGGAAGGGAACTCTTGTCAATGTGTTCAGTGCTTGGATTGGTGGTGCCTGTGACGTGGTTTGTAGGTGTTGACATCAAAGAGACACAGTCATATATCAAATAAGTTTCATGGCAGTAGGCACATGTCTACCTGGTCATGGCAGAGCTGTGGAATATGAAGAGGTCACTAATGTTGTATCCACTACCCTTTCTCTTGATGTAGCCCACTGGTACCACTAGAATAAATGAATCTGCTTTTACCTCTGTACTATCTGTGTCAGGTCTGAGGATTTAACTTGGGCACAGGCACATCAATTATCCCAGTGGGCTTTTGAAACCGCTTTTGCCAGTGCTGGTTCCCTGCGACTCTCACTCATGAGAACTGTCCCATTATAGTCAACAGCTTCGCAGGATATTCTCAGTTAAAGCACAGCTGAGGATAAAACGTTAGATAATTTTTGTAAGAAGGGCACATTGCACAGGCTGGGTTTACATTTCAGTTCAGGAGAATGTCAGTGCCCCAGTTGTTAATGGGAGGCCTGCAAGGCTTTCTGCACAGATTGCAAGGTGAGTTTACACTGCTCCAGCTTCAGAGTTTAGCTGCAGCTGTATTTTGTTGTGTGGCCCCCAGGAAAAGGTCTCATCCCTTACGTGGCCTTCACAGGGTAAGATACTCTGCACTTCAGTACCTCCCAATTTGTGTGCTGCTGTTCCATTATTCTTCATAACTGGGTGTAATAAATTTTTTAGACTGTATTTTTTAATGATCACATGCAGGTTTGAAAAAGAACATCGAACAGTTTATATCCGAATTCCTTGAGGTAGGAAAAAAAAAAAAAAAAAAAAAAAAAAGAATTTATTTACCTTTCCCTTTCCTGGAAAAAACAGCTGAGGAATAAGATCCCTTGTTATTTTGCCATGATGTGATCCTGAAAATAATCCAGATTGGGATGGCATCTCAGGACATACTGAATGCTCAGACTTGACATAATGAAGGTCTATTACTTTATGCAGAAAGATTTTCTGGGGTTTAAGAAATAAAATGATTAGAAAACTATGTGCTCTGCAGGAGGTAATGAGATTAGCTCAACACAAGGTCCTGCGGAGTTAAAACTACTCCAGACGCAAGAAAGGCTTAGCCATTGAATGGAAATTTCAGGGTACAATTAATCTGCTTTAAGGTCAGATGGGGGCTATATGTTTTCTTTACCATGAAAAAGAAATCGGTTGATAAAATCTCAAGGGGATCCTGTCAGTGCAAGCTTCAAAGCAATGAACAATATAAAACCAGCTTTCTTGTTATGATTGGTAAATGTTTACCTACTTTAGCAAAGGCCTTGGAAAATAAAAACCATGCAGGAAGCTGTGCTTGTGAAGTGTGTGTAAAGGCGAAGCTGGTGTATCTTGTTACAGGGCTGAAGGGGAGACAAATTAATGCACTGTACAAGCGAGGCTGACCCCTAACCCGTGAGGATGTTAGTGTGCCCATGCAGTTCTCTCCAGCACAGATTCCTACAGAAGCTGATTTGGAGCAAATTGAGACAAAGCCCATTCCACTGGAGTGGAAGGAAATCGCAGTTGTCTTCAGCATCGGTTGGCTCAGGGCCCATTTGCTCATTCATAGCCCAGCGGTTGGTTAGTCGTGGGCCTCTAGAGATACAAAAATCATGGTGTAATGGACCCTGAGTCCTACGTTAGATCACTAAATGCTTAAGGTGTGTTTTGCTCATTTTCTTGTTGCTACTATGCACAGTTCCCTTTCCAGGTCAGTTGGTTTCCCTCTGTCACCAGAGTCTCCTTTTGGCAGCAGTAGAGGTCTGGAGAGATCACAAAAACGAAAGGATGGATGGTCCAGAGAATAGCAGACAACTGTGGGATTTAGGAAACCACTCCTCGGTTCCCAGCTTTACATTCCTGCTGTCACTAACCCTCAGCAGCAGTGGTGTTACACCTCCCTCATGATGTTAAATGCATTTATTTTCACGGTTACCTCTTTGAAGTGCTCAGACGTGATTGCAATGGACGTCACACACAGAACAAAGAAGGACCAGAGGAGAAAAGAGTAGCGAGGATGCATCTCTCCCGGTAAAGCAGAAACGGAGAGACAGGAGAGCGTGCAGGGGGTGGTCAGCTCTCCCAGAGAACTGGTCCCCGGCATCACCGTGAGGTTGTATGTAACTCGATGTATTATTCAATGAAAATGAATCCCTCCTAATCTCCACCTCTCTGTGTCATACCCAACAGGAATTTGGACCTCGAGGAAAGTCCCTTTAAAGGAGAGGAACCGAAGAGCCGTCGCAGAGGAGGAGAAGCGAGGCGGTGGGTACACGGACGGAGCCGGTCCGGAGCGGACCCAGAGCCCGGCTGGAGGAGGAGGGAGGGGAGGAGGAGGAGGAAGGGCGGTAAGGGGA
>WUAM01000160.1:11662483-11677660 GCA_024336885.1 Actenoides hombroni
TGCTGCTGCGCTGCGGCCGCTCTCCGCCTGCCTGCCTGCCTGCCTGCCTGCCTTCCTTCCCTCCTTCCTTCGGCGGGGCGATGGGAGCGGGCCCGGCGGGTCTGCGTCTGTACCTGTTCCTGTGCTGGGCGCTGGCCGCCCGGGCGAGCGGCGCGACGGAGCCGCGGCTGCAGCGGGGCATGTGAGTGGGTCCGGAGCGAGCGGTCTGGGGCGGGGGGTGCCCGGGCTCCGGGGAGGTCCTCACGGCACAGCCGGGTGCGCTGCCTTTGTCTCTCACCGGGCAGGGTCCTGGCCGGGTTCCCCCGCTGAAGGCAGCTCGATGTTCATCGTGTTCAACCCCGCCGCAAAGAAAGTTTAGCTGGGCGCGCCTTTAACTTACCCGAGTTATCCCCTCGCAAAGCAGATTGCTGCTCCGGAGTTATTTTTTTAATGGTTACTCGTGAGACTCGCAGCCCTAGAGGGAAGGCGGGCGGGCTGGCTTCGCTTTGATTCCAGATCTGAAGCGAGCTTCAGAGGGAGCATCAGTATCACCGGGTCCGTTTCTTCCTTCTCATTTAAAAAGCGAACGGGTGGCAGAGCTGAGCCTCGTACAGCTGCACTAGCCCGTGCTTTCCGAGGGGCTGCGGTGAGCTTTGCACGCTGGAAAGCGGAGATAGAAAAAGCGGAGTAATAAACCCGTAAATCTAGTCAGGAGGACTAGAAACCAAGGAGCACGGCGAGGTGAGAGCCCTGGCAAGCATCCGTCCGCAGCTGTGAGCACAGCTCGGCTGCAGACACAAAGGGTAACTCCACATGTGTGCGGGCTGCTGCTTCTGCTGAGGGAAGTTTCTGTGGGCTGGGTTTCGTGGCATGAGCAACAAATGTCCTTTTGTTGTAAGTGCAATGTAACGTGTTTGTCAAGAGGTAGCTTGCTGGTCGGTTTCTAAAGCAGAATAGCTGACGGCGTGCGTGAAATCTTACGGTTAAAGTTTTTGCTCATTCAAATGGAAAATAAATTTTCTGGAAACTGTGCTCTGCTTTGTGCTGGGCACCTCTTCCTCTGCAAAGCTCCTCTTGTGTTTAAGGAACGTGTCTCCCCTTCTCCAAGCAACCTGACAGCAAGCAGCCTTTGAGATGTCTCTGTGTATACCCTAATTTCTAACCTCTTTCTTTTCCGAATTATTTTACTTAATCAACTTCATCCCACCCTTTTACAATTTATTTGACTTGTATTTGGTTTCAATTTAGTTATTTCTTCTGTCACAGAATTGAAATTTCTAAGCCTATTGCTCAGGCTTTCTATGCAATGCTTTGTATGTATTTACTAGGAGTGCTTTTAAGGTAGTTTATATTACTCCATTTTGCTAGAGCACTGAGTATCCATCATAATGTTTAGAGAAGTCAAGTTCATACTCTGGTGAAGCATTTTGCTTTTAAAAAAGTGCTCTATGTTTTTTTTTCAGGTGTCCTTGCTCTCTTTGTAAGCAGTTAGTCTGCAATTGAGGAAGAATGCAGTTGGCCTACATTAATCTGTTTGCATTTGACACCAGTAACAGGCATATGATTCTGCACTTCTGAAGCTGGAGGTGGTGTTGACTGCGACTTGTCTCCAAACAACTTTTTTTTTGCTTTTACCTTTTTAAAGGTAGTGTCACTGAAAGAGTACAGGAAACATTCCATTCTGGAAATGACACTGTATGAGGGCATTGCCAGTAGGCTCTAGTCATTGGGAGCAGCAATGCACTGTTAGCAATCAAAAAATCCCCCTCAAGCCCTTATACTTGGGAAGAGCACTCAAGGCTCTGCAACAAGAGGGATGTTTCTGCAATGACTGGATTTCTTACTGCTTTTCCTGAGTTAGGGCAACTATAAGTATTACTCCAAAGTTACTTTGCACTGTTTAGAGATGTTACCTTTGCAAACAGAAATATAAGAAGTCATTACTCCTTAGGAGTAAGCCTGCCAGCTTTCACCAAAATGCAAAGCAGTGAAATGTACAAAAGGATGCTTTTCATGAATCGCCTTTTTTCTTCTTTTGACATTGGTCATCTGCAGTAAATGGGATAAGAATAACAAATGTATCCCTTGGAACATGCTGAGTGCTTTCTTCTTTAGCATTTGCTGTTGATTTGATTGAGATCTTATGTAGCTGAGGCCATACAGGATATTCTTCATAATTGTTTTTGTTCTGCTGCTAACTTGAGTATTTGCTCCCAGCTAAAAATGCGAAGGATCTGTGTGGATGTTGATATTCTGCTTCCAAGCCCCCTGAGGAGACTTAATGTAGAACAGATTATAGGATGACTAGCTATTTCCATCAGCTATGTTTCCAGACAATTAGCCCTTGATGATCTCGTATTAGAACTTTAGAGAACACTGGAATGACCAGAGAACAAATAAGTGTGCTATTTAGGCCTTGAAATGAGGAATTAACAGTCTCTCATCATAAAAAGCAGATTTTGAGCATCTCACTTTACATTGAGCTCTGTGGTTTGAAGTTGGGGTATGTAGTGACATTGTGTGATGTGTGGTTATCTAGCATTGCATTGACCTTCAAGATTGTGCTTCACAGAAGGCTGAGGGTAGTTGTGGGACAGGGCTTGAGTTGCTGCCAGTGGTGGGAAGTCCTCTCCTAGAGAAGTACTCCACTACAGGTTTTAAAAGTACAGATGTTTGCTTGTGGTCAGCTATATAGGACAGAGCAAAAGGCAGGAGTGGTTATGAGGTATGTGCTGGGAAGCCCCTTTGTGCAATAAATATTACCTTTCAGGACTGAGACACGGTTCAAGCATGGATTCTTCTGTTCCCAGGTGACTCATGAGTGAGAACTGATTTGAAAAAATAATGAAATGATCTTTGTCCCTGTCAACATTAAGCCCATTGACTTTTTTTTGCAGGTCCAGGATGACATCTAAAGCATCTGCTGTGGGTTTAAAAGATTCAGTCTCAATCTTGCAATAAAACTATTTTGTTTAGGTTTTTGGTTGACTGCTCAAATGTTGCAGCTGCATATTTTCACTCTATCCATAAGCAAGTAAATTTGATCACATTCCAAGGAACACCTGGATGTAGAGCTGGATTCCTGTCTGACTAGCTGTTTTTTTCCAGCTTCTTCGATTCTATGGGCCCCTCTAGGCTTACTTATGTTCCTTCTGGTAAATCATATTCCCCAAAGCAAAATCTGCTATTCAGATGGTTCTGTATTTGCAACACTCAGGTAAACTTGGTCCTTTAACTGTACCCATTATTGCACTAGAAAGATTTTTACACTGTCTCACTGCAAATAGATGTGGCTCTGGACACTACTTGAAAGTGATATCAAAAAATTCATTTTTTTCTGAATAAAATTAAAAAGGTGAAGTCCATTTTTTTTGGAGGACTGGAATGTATTTCCATATGAACTACAGTTGTATGAAGCATGTCCATACAAAGAGATGCTTCTGAATTTTGATTGCTACAATGGAAGAAATTGGACATCACTTTGAATATGTTGAAATGTGGTGTGGAAAATGAAGTAACACAAAAAATACTTCTAATAAAGTATATGATGATGCAGCTTAAACTTGGAGCCTGGACTTTTGTCATCATACTGCCTAAATGCTGTGAAAAGTAGTTGTCATCGTTTCTTGGTGAGAAGTTGTCTCAGTATATTGGTTGTTTATCCAGTACACTCTGATTGTGCCTCCAGTGATGCCAGTTTGCAGGTGTAATGATTGTGTACCTAGTGTTAAATAAGGGCTCAAAGTATGTTTAATTTTGGAGCTGAAATGAGTAAAGTAGTAGAATCTCCTTTCATTGCTTTCAATGGGTTATCTTATGTTCAGAGATTTGACAGTTAAAAAAAGATTGCAGGTTTTCTAGTGAAAATAAAGACCTGGTTTGCCACTGGTGTATTTAAATTTATATCTTCTATTATGCAAGGTTGATTTAAGTCTTTCTTATCAACTCTTCTTAAACCTTGGTTGAAGTGATGCTGGCAACCCAGAGTCACTGCCAAATTCTGATTTTGGAACACCTAATTTTACCTAACAAGATTTTTGTTAGCTGAAACCTCAAGTACTTCTTCCCAGTCCTGTCAGCCTAGAATTCATAAGGTTGCAGTAAACCCTCAGTGCTCTTGAATAGTTGTTCCCTCCAGCCTTTGAGGTTTATCTGTGACTCCACTAAGCATGGTCGAAATGCTTTGGCATGAAAATGATGTCAGTCTCATCCCCTCATTCCCACTGTCCCCACTGCAAATCCTTTAATATCCAGTAGTTCTTTCTAGGAAAAGAAAATAAGTGTTGAAGACTGAGATGTTTCTCGTCTTTGTGAATGTGAACATCATGCTGAACAAAAAATACTTTTTAGCCTGTGCACTACAGTATCTTGCCACCAGATAGAGCTCATGCTGGTCAGCATTATAATATAGAATCGCATTTTTCAAGAGTTTGCACTTAAAGCCTCTGTTTCAGAGTTTCTGGAGGAAAAATAATTTTTAATGTAGTCCTTTAACACATGGTAAAGGATTCTCTTTTTTCCTCCCCCAGTATATTAATTGGAAAGAGACTTAAAGATAATGTGTCATCATGCCAAAATTCTGTTCCCGATTTCATGACATTTTCCTGCTCTTCAGTAGGAAAATGAGATCAAGACATCTTCCAAAACTCTAAAATAGCCGTTAAGGCTATGAAAATACATGGTCATAAAGTATGATAGGCTGAAGTTGCTGTGTTTATCCAAGATGAACTTGATCTCATGACTGATTGGAAAATATTTTGCAATTTTATAAATATCTGTTGTCATATCAGTCACCACATAATGTAGAGGTTTAAAAATTTTCTGCCTGTAATCGCCATAGTTTATATATACTCTATGATTCTTAAATCTGTACGTTTAAGGTAGTTAAACCCCTGCTGCCATTCCCTTTTAATGGGATTTGGCTTCTGAGGTTACTCTTGAAGAATGTACCTTAAGAGGGGAGAACTTGTCAGTATTTCTTCACGTTCAATTGTGCTGCATTATGAAATGCTGATATAGTTTAGCTATGCATACGTTTATTCTGATTTCTAGGAAAACTGTTTTTTGCTTCCGCTTCTGCATTGTTTATATCTGGTAGTGCTTATTTATTGTAGTTCTAGGCATGCCGTGATCTAGGTATGACACAGAACATGGAATATTTTTAATAAATTTGTAGAAACCCCACAGTGAGGAGGAGTAAGATTATCTGATAGTGTAAAACCTCATCTTTGGATGACTTGTCAGCAGATCCTCCTTTGATGGAAGCTACACTTTGACTCTTAAAGAGTTAACAGACCATCTTGCACACTCCTATTATTCATCAATTAAATACCTTTTCTCTTTGAACACAGTTTAATAGATTTACTCCTGAAATTCAAGCCTGTTATTGTTTACGTTCTCTCTCAAAATCTATTGCTTTTAATTTATTTCTGAGGGGAAAGAAATTTCCTTTCATTACTGCTAAATCAAAGCATTTTAAAATTGCATACTGAACACATGTAGTCTTGGGTTTATACTTTAGCTTCCATGCTGGTCTTCATTTGAAGCTACTCATTAACTGTTCCAGAGGTAAATTTGAGACTTCCCCTTTAGCATAAGATGATGGGCACTTTTGGGTGTAACACACAAGCTGAGCTCTACCCTTGACTGTATTTCTCTGTGCCTTTGACCTATGGATGAATATTTGACCTATGTGTGTGAAAATGGGAATGTTATTCAAGTCAGAGTGCTGATGTTCTTTTCATTGTATTCTTTAGTAGAAACACCCATCCCACTTTCCCTTTGAGTCAGAGCAGAACTTGCTTCAAATTGTTGCTTAGTAGACAACACCATGGCCAGACTGATTATGTACACAAGTTAATTCAATATTGAAAATATATCATGATATCTCGAGCTATGCCTGAGAATGAGCCTTTTTAGGGTACTTTGTATTGTTTTCTAACAAAAACATAT
The DNA here is from genome assembly GCA_024336885.1 of Actenoides hombroni. Lineage (NCBI taxonomy): Eukaryota > Metazoa > Chordata > Aves > Coraciiformes > Alcedinidae > Actenoides > Actenoides hombroni. The sequence continues at coordinate 11,668,415 of WUAM01000160.1, forward strand.
CTCATTTTGAAACACTTATGAATTTTGTGCTTAGTCTTTTCTGGTGAGTATATTCCTGTAGAGGAAATGAATTTTCATACACCTCAACCCCTACAATACCCTTCAGTGGTTATCCTTCTATGTGTAATTGCTGCCTGACAGATGCATTACCAATGGGGGAAAAATAGTTACGTGAACTTATTTCTTAGAATTGCATTCTTCCTGAGGCAAGGCCTGCCCATCTTTTCTTTTGTCTCTAAAGTAACACCAGGAATTTGTGAGTTATTTAGAAGCTCAGTATAAGTTTCTAATCTGAAAATACAAATGCTTGGTGAGGATTTTTTCCCTCCGTTAGCACTGTTAAACACTGATCTGCTAATGCATGCTTGGTAGTTGCCATGGGTTTTTTTTGTGGCTAGAATTAATAAAATATGTAGCTCTAGCAAAATTGCTTATTGGTTAAGAAAAGAAAGACAGAATCCCCAAAATCAAGCACAAAATGGTTGTTTGCATCAGTGGTACCAAGTTAAGGGTTTATAGGGGAGTAAAGACACTGAAAACTTTGGTGTGTAGGGACTTTTTTTACATATATTGCATCTTACTTCAAAAATAAGCTTTCAAGAAAGAGGTTTTGGTTCTAAATTCTTAATATCTGATAACTACCAGAAAAGTGATGAACAATTTTTAGGTGCTTGTTGCCAAAGTGAGGCTTTAACTACCTTCCAGCTAGTTTTACTGTCATGCAATGTGGCACTTGCTGTAAACCAAAAGGAGCTTTTTCTCCTTATGACACAAGTGGGATGACATTTTCCAGCGTGTCTGGTTTTTTTAATATTTCAACATCAGGTTATCTTGTGCCTTCTTGCCTAAAGCAGCTCAGGTGCCGGTACCTGGCAGATTTACTGGGATGACTTTTTATTACACATTTGCCTGTAGTGGAACGATAATTGAGATGGGTGCAGTTAACGTGAGGTTTCCTCTAGAGGTGACTGCTGCTACTTGATGATCTCCTCTTATAGTTTCACCTTTTTTTAACACACAGTTTTGTCTGAATTATGGACAGTTATTTGTTTTGTTTTAGCGAGTACATGCAAGCTATTTCTTAGCCTCCTTATATGTTGATGCTTTGAGCAGCCTGATTTAGTGGGAGATGTCCCTGCCCATGGCAGAGGTGTTCAAACTAGATGATCTCTAAGGTCCTGTCCAAACCATTCTATGATTCTATCTGACCTCTGTATGGTTTTCTAATGATATTGGTGTTGAATCCTTGCGACAAATGTACTTAAACTGTCCATGAAACAGTCTGCGTGCTGGAAGGGTTTGTGAGTGCTGTGAGACTTGGCAGGCCTGGTCAGTGGCAGTGATGCTGACACTTCCCTGGTTGCTGTTCTCGAAGTCACTTGTTTAAAAATAATCCCAGTGTAGAAATCTGTGGAGGTGCGCAGAAGGTGTCTAATGATAAAGAACATACTGGATAGAGGATGCTAATATCAGGTAGTCTGCAATTCCTGTACTATTATTTTAGTAGTGATTTTTGTTTGCAGTAAGACTTATGCCCAAGCAGCCGTATTATGAGGTAATCAACTGTTTGCACACAATAGGTAAAAGTCATGTGCACACTTTCCTCAATATGCTTGAAGACAAGTTGATTTGAAGGTTGCTAGTTGTATGCTGAAGGGATGATAGTACATTTACCATCCTGTGGGTATGTGCTTTACTTGATGCTTTGCCTGATCCTGCAGACACCACTTAGTACCTGCAGAGGTCAGCCAGTAGAAGAAACTAACTGGATGATGCTGGGGTCTGAGGCATGTGAAACTTTAAAAAAACCAAACAAAAAACCAAACAAAAAAAACTGACACCCCACTCCTTGATTTTAAAGTGAAAAAAAAAGTGACTTGGCAAATTGGAATTAAATGATCTGGATGTGCACGTTTATATTTCTGTTTTTCCTGCAAAGCAAAATAGATTATTCTGTCTTGGGGGAGGGAGGTGGGTGGTTAAACAGGAGCTAAATGGCAGACGCTGCACTTCGATAACAGTATGAACTAAAAACCTTATTGTTATAATAGCTGAGTGTGTAATTAATCATCTTGTATTGATTTGCTCTTAGTCTAGATGCAGTGCGCAAAGGCTGAAAGAACTCTCATGTTGTTTGACTGCTCCACCTAATCAGAGGGGATGTGACTAAGACGCAGCAGTGCATTAGTAACCTGTGGCCTTAGGAGAGGGTCTTCTGTGGTGGACCTTCCTCCACAAATCCAGAGAAAAGTAGTGATGATGAGACTTAATCTAAATGAGCCTGGTGCTTGCAATCTGTATCCCAGAGGGCGTATAAACATCACAAATATTGATACAGGATCAGTAGGGAGCAGGGATTGATTAGTGGTCAAGGGAGCAGGATGTCCTAATTGTCTCTGGTACTGCTGATTAATTTTATCTGGGAAATGTGGGGAAATGAGCCCTAAAATAGATGAAGGATAGAAAGGGAGCTTGGCAGTTTAAAAAGGAAGTAGTGTTTTCTATCATTCCAGCCTTTGTGAATTATTCTTGCTATTAAGTAATTTATGTCTAGAGACAAAATTTATGTTTATCTTTGTTTCTGTATAAATAAATATATATAACGTGTTCTTTGGGTCTTTTGTTTCTGTGGTTTATTGCCTAATTTTGCCTTTATCTGTGTTCAGATGAAATCTGCTTTTCTCTCCTTTCCCCTTGAGATGATACTTTGAGCAAACTTTTAATCGCCATCCTGTTTATATGCAATATCATGTTGCTGACCTTTTCTCCGCTACAGCACGGCATGTTTCTGCACAGTGCCAACCTGCCTTTCAAGAGGTCTCTTTAATAACAAGCTGGTGATGTTTTTGCTTGGGTGGTCAGAGGCGTGAGGAGATTCAGACAATTTTCTAGCTTGAGAAATTTCTATCCAAAGCCACTGTAGCAATGTACAACTATGTTCTGATCAACACCAGTGTATCTCTAGAGCAAACCCACTAGTTGTTGTCACAGCAGTGGAGAATTTAGCCCTGACTATAAGCTTGGTTTCCTTAAGGAAAGTTGTTGTTTGATCTTTTAAAACTAAATCTGGGAAAGCATCTAGACTATGCCTTTCTAAACTTTTAATAACAGCATAAAGGGAAGGAGAGCCCACCAATTAGTGCTTTGAAAACACAGAATTCCGGCATGACTTATGACAGGTTTCATCTATTGACTGTTTCACAGGAAGATCAATAGTGTTCAGGCTGCAAATTCTTCAGCTGAGGCTACGCAGGCTACATCTCTTTTTTAGGAAGATGTTAACAGCCTTCTGGCTCAGTGTAAAAGGTGGTGTCATTCAGTTAGTCTCTGTGGAAAGTCCTAAAATCAGACAGGCAAATCATTCTCTGCTTCATATTCATTAATGTTTTGATTTAAAGTTTGTGCTGTTGAAAGAAACCTTTAGGGATATCTTGATGTGTTTGCTCTCTCACTACCATTAAATGTACCTACCTTTAGCTTCTTGATTTGAGCTGGAAAAAAAGTGGATTGATAGAATGAGAGATTTACTTTAATTGTCATTCAAAGAGCTGGGTGTTAGGATCATGCTAGACAGAGTAAGAAAATATCTCTGTCGCAGAGATATGAGACATCTTTTGAAATGGTGGAGCTGTTCCCTTTCTAGCTCCAGTTCATTCAGTTGTCTTCCCACCTCCTCACCTCTCTTTGCCCCTTTTGGACCACATGTGCCAGGAGTGTGTGTAGAAAGCTGCCTCTTGGCTCCCGCGAGCAGATGGTCTATACCTGTAACTGTTTCTACCTTTGTTATGTGAAACCTGTGTGCACTTTATCATACGTAAGAGGTCATCTATTGCTATAGAAAATTCCTTATGCTTGTGTAAGTGCATGTGAAATTGCTGCTGCTGATTCTCCTCAGAATCACGGGCAAGGATAAAGCTGCAGAGAACCTCACTTGGGAGATCACAGACATGCTGTTTCTATCATCTCTGCCATGAGTTTTGGGGAGGCTGCGGTCCCTTCTCAGGGGAGCTCTATTGAGGTGATACTGATGGTGACAACAGCTTGAGGTAGGAAATGTAAAACTGCATGTCCAGACGAATGACCACCATTGCCAATGACTCCTTGCTGCCTGTCTGTCCAAATGCTGTGAAGTGCTGGTTGGGGGAGGCCAGAGTCGACTGAACTTGTGGGCTGCATCCTGGAATGGGAATCAAATGGCTAGTGGGGAGAATAAGAGCGGTGTGAGGATGCAATGGGACTTTGCCCGAGTAACTGCCTCAGCCTCAGGAAACTGAGGCTCATAGACTCCCTGAGCCATCCAGGTCTGCCAACTTTGGATTTAGTAGACCTCCATGGGTGCTCTCTTGCATGTGTTTTTTTGTGAAGATACATACTCCTTTTATATTCTGAAGGCAGAGATGTATTATATCCCACCTGGAGGTGCTTTTAATTTTCTCTGAACTTATGTAGTGCAGTAGTTCACAGGTGTCACAGCCATATGATTAGCCAAGGCTACTCCCGCTTTATGTTAGTCCAATTATCTGTTCATTAGACTCTTAAGACTTGAGCTGGAAGTGTGTAGGGTGTCTTTGTTTAAAGGGCACTCTCCTAATGCAAATATTGAAGAGAGCTTTCTGGCTTGCCTGAGTCAGACTGACAAGCTAATAACAGCCTTCGTGTTAGTCTTGGCTAATAGAAAGCATCAGTATAAAAAGGTTTTAAGGGACTGGTGTATCAATCAAATCGTAGACCATAATATGCATTTGTGTGTTTTGCTTGTTTTAACACTTGAACTACCTTTAAGAAATCTTTTCTGAATGCAAAGGACATGGGAGTAAAAATGGAGCTCTCCTCTTTTAAATATACCATTACATCCACTCGAGGTTTCAGGGTAGTCTTAGAGGATCTCTGTTTAATAGAATACTGTATAAAATACATAACCCAAAACTGTATTTTTGAGGTCTGTAGTCATGTTCAATAAACTGCTTCTAAGTTCTATGAGTAACGTATGGAAGAGCAGTGAGTCAGATGGCTTAAAACCCGGTGTGTTGACTGCACGGGGGAGTTGTGAAGATGGCTAATTGTTGGAGAGGACACGTTTTATTTCCCAGCTTTGCCAGCAGAGAATTACATGTTATGCAATTGCTGCAATTTAATTATAGTGTAGCAGAGGTTTTGATATCTGCCTTTAAATTATCCCAAGGGCATTTAGGAGGAATGGCTTACTTTGAATAAATCTTAATAAACATATGACTTTATGCTGCTGGCTTGTTTTGTTCTGTGAGCGCCATTTGTTCCTATTAACTCTATGGTGGAAGTCGATACAGCTATTCCTGGAAACATGGCAATATCACATGAGTAAGAATTTATAGGATGGGCTCAATATGTCATTACAACAATTGTCAGCTCCTTTTTTTTTTATTTGTGGGAGAGCCATGCATATGAATGTACCTTTATCTGGGAAATTTTAGGCAATTCTAATAAAAGGAGATCTGCATGAATTATCAGGACATGATGTTCTATTCACTAGCTTCAGAGTCATTTAAAAAAGCCTGCTAAGTGAGGCATGGTTGCTAAGTAAGGCGAAGGTTTTATTAGACCAACTGACGTAATGGGAGGGGAAGTAGGCAAGATTTTGAGTGTACAAAGCTTTCCTTTGGATGCGAAACAAGTGGCAGACTTTGTGCTAGGAAGGGCTTGAGAGCAATTGCTCTGGACGTAAGCTGAAGATGTTAAATGGTAAGGTCGTTTGAGAGGAAGGGGTAGTTGGGACACGTGGGAAGGATTGCTAATTAATGGAGATGACATGGGAATGGTGGTTTCTGGATGAGTTTCAGGCAATCTGAAACTACAGGGCTGCTATCTTCTGTCTTGCTTCATGGTGTTGGCAGCTGCAGCAAGGGTGAGCTCAAGGGATGGGGAAAGGAGCAATATAGAAAATGGACTCTGCAGTGGAGGAGGAACAACACGGAATGCTGTCCACTGAAAGTGTGGTTTAGGTTGATGGAGATGAGCAGCTCCTCCAAAGCATGGGAGAAATAGGTGTTCCAGTTCAGGAAGCTAATTTCTGTTGGTTGTGTTTTTAAATCTGATCTGTTTCTCTACTGGCGTGTCCTTGTTGGGCAAAGATCCTCTTTAAGCTGAGGTGGATGTCCCAGGTGTTCCTCTCAGATGGGGAGCTGCGGTACCTCTGGGACACCTGACTGGATTTCCCATTCTGGGAGTGCTTTGCATGACCACCAGCCTATGCAGAGAGTCTTCTGGGAATATTGTCGAGTGGCTTCAATCGAGGCAGATGGGATTTCTTCCAACTATTTAGCTAAGCAGCAAAAATGATCACATTTATAGTATTTTCCTGTTCTGCATAGGCTTAATTTAATGATGTTTGTAAACTACCTGGAGACCTGTAGATGAAAGATGTACTTTTTTTTTATTAGAAAGGCTACCTTTGCTTGGTGTTCAGGCATAATAAGGAGCTGTAAACTACTTTGGGCCTCTGAGATAGAAAACACCATAAACCTGGAACGAGATATTAATGATACCCAGTGTAACTAATGATAACTTTAACTGCCAGGCTGCTGTTGGGCTACAACAGTTCTCCATCCTATTAATGCAAAAAACACTTCGTGTTTTCTAGCACAGGCTCACAGTCATACTGCTGATGATTGACAGGGGAAATGTGTGTATGTGTTCTCTGTGTTGCTCTCTAGCCCCAGGAGGGGTCTCAAACTGGAATTTGAGGAAGGACTTGTCTGCTACCCAGTATAACACAACTGCTGAATGTTGTTACCAGACTGGGCATACAGGGTCTGTGTTTTCCCTCTGTTTCAGTCATTGAGGCTTAACATTTTGTCAAGCCTCACCAGCTAGAGCAGGCTGTCTTGGGGAACTGATGACTTAATTACATTAACGAACTGTAAACTACTCAAAATGAATTTCATTTTTGATATCATAGCCTCCTGACTTAAAAGACAACAGAACCTTCCCATGCTCTGTGGCTTTAGTTAGACCCTGCATGCTATATGCAGTTACTTCCTGGCATGCAGGATTTCCTAATGCACACCGATCAAAGAAATTGGAATAAGGCTGGCAGAATCTCTGCAAAACCATCAACATGTGCCCTTTTTGTGACCCTTCATACCTCCTGAAATCTTGCTATTTTTGTTACTAGGGCTGGGTAGCAAGATGAAGATTACATATCATCCTACGAAGCAGCGCTTTTATTTTGGTCTTGTTATTTTAGGAATAATCAGCAGAGAACAACGATACTTCCTCTTAGGAATTTCACGTGCTTCCCTGAGGGGACTGATAGTGGAGGGGCTCTTACAGAATATACATTTTCCACAGCAGTAGTTTAGATAAGTCTTATTTGCCCTTGAATAGATGTAAGTCTTCCATTGACTGATGCGGAGCCTGAATTTCACTGTATGTTCATGTATTGTTTTCGAAGGCAGGTGCTGTTTTCCTTGCATAGATATATCTATATATATATACACACACACATACAGGTTGGCTCTTGAGTGGCTTTGAGCTGTGGAGGTCAGTGCCTCTAGTAGACAAGTATTTAATTATCACCCTGGTACATCAGCTGAAATAGGGGCTGTTGCATGTACAAGACCCTGGGGGGGAGGGAGCTTCCAGCAGACTCTGTGTAGGCAGAGCCTCTCAGGCTCCCTCACCTTGATCATCTGGCTGCTTCTCAGCTTGAGGCACCATCCTGTCAGTCAGTGCCTCATCTGAAAGGGCTACTGTTGCCTGGTGTTACTGAGGGACAGCGAAGTGTCTGCTGAGTCGTCAGTAAAGTCCTGCTCTCATTTTCTGGGAACAACATACAATTGTGTTTTGCTAGTGGGGCCATTGATGTAAAAAATTGCCATCAGGAATGTGGTTGTGCTTGTGACTTGTGCAACCAATACTTTAATGAAATCTTGGCTCCGTTAACATCTGTGGAACACTTGCTGTTCCGAAGTCATCGGATCATGATTTGTCAGGTGTTTATGGATGGTGTATTTTTGGCAAGAGAGCTGTTTGATCTGTGCAAGGTCATAGAACTACAGTATTGTTAAATAACAATATAAATTCTGTTTTAAGCTGCTATTAACACAGCATAATTCTGTGGATATTTCTCTAGACTTCTAAATTTTGTGCTAGAAATAATGTATCTTTTTCTTTCCTTCAAGGCCAAATGTCTGTCCAGTGTTTGAGTTGGCACTAGTAGGACACCAACAGCCATGTGTCCGAGCCTTTAATCGGATGGTCAAGATGTGGAAACAAGGATGCCCAAGGAGGAGGTGGTGTGTGGGCTACGAGAGAAGGTAATCTATTATCTAGCATTATAAATGGATTCTGTTTACTGAACTTAGTGCAAATTCGAGTTGTAAAATATTTCATCTGTTATATGCATGATATGGATATAGTTGATGTCCTGCTGAGACTTAAAAGTAAAATCTGGTTTTACTGAGTGGAAAATGTGACTTTTTTGTCTTGTTTTGGGTGGGTCATGAACTTCTTGGCTGGCTTTAAATCACAATTGTATACTACCAGGAAATGGTCCTGTCCTGTCTCATCCTTTTTCAGGTGAAGTCCAGCTGTCAAGTGATCTACTTTGAAAAATTGAACTTCTTTCTATTTCTGTCATATGCTTAGAACTGGTGGGAGATGTGAATCCCCCAAGAGCTAAAGCCAAAATTGACTGCAAAACAAAATTACTTACCTTTGACCAGCCTGAATACAAATTCATCAGAAAATATGTGGACATAATATATTAGAGCTATTCGGTCTTATTAGGATGTATTTTACTGTATTTGCTTCATTTTTAACAAGAACTACCAATAGAGGTTGATGATAATATATAGTAAATTTGACATGAGTACAGTTTGTTACTGATGAGCTTTGAATAAGTGGAATAGAAGTTGTGATTGTTCTCTTAAACTTACTCTCTTCAAAGGTCTGGGTACTACACAGTATACAAGCAGGTGTACAGAATGGAGCATCAGACTGTCTATAGGTGCTGCCCTGGATGGGTCCAACGTGACAATGAACCTGGCTGTTTGCAGTGTAAGTTGATGGCAAAGCTGTGGCAAACTGAGGCAGATGACAACCTTAGGCCTTACTTTACTACTTATGCTTTCTTCAGGAAAGGAGGAGTTGATTTCTTGCTCTTCATAACTGGGATTTCCAGTAGTTGGGGTTTCCAGTAGTTGGGGTTTCCAGTAGTTGGGGTTTCCAGTAGTTGGGGTTTCCAGTAGTTGGGGTTTCCAGTAGTTG
>WUAM01000160.1:11677760-11688420 GCA_024336885.1 Actenoides hombroni
GGGGTTTCCAGTAGTTAGTTGGGGTTTCCAGTAGTTAGTTGGGGTTTCCAGTAGTTAGTTGGGGTTTCCAGTAGTTAGTTGGGGTTTCCAGTAGTTAAGGGGTAATCTATTGACAGGGAACAACTTCTTTTCAAAAGACAAAGGCTGTCATATATAAAAGTACTGAGTATCTCTAATTTTAATTGAAACAGTAGAAATGCAATTTCTGACTATAGTTGTTGCAGCATTTTTGTGCCAGCCTGGCTTTGATGGGCCAACCAAGTTTATTGCTCTTACCCAAATTATGCAGAGAAATCTGCTGCAAGGCACTTGCTGCTTGGATGTAGTGCTCGTTGCAGAGCCTGACTGGTTTTGGCTTTTTCTCTGCTGCTGTTGCCACTGAAGCACTTGTGTTTCTACCCTGTGATTCTCCACCTGAGAACCCATTCCTATCAGTAATTCCGAGTCATGACTAAATTAAATTCCATCTTCTAGGAAAACATTCAAATGATAAGGAAGCACTTTAGCCATCGTTAACGAGATGAGTAGAAGATAGCAATCTACTCAGTGTTTAGTTTTGTTACTGTTTTGTCAGTTAATTGTATTTTCTGTATGAAAGTTAGCATCTGTTACTCTGCGTTTTCTAATCTTCATACCAACTTGAGGGCTGCGTTTGGAGAGTTTGCTTCTATGATTGTCTCTTTGTATTTAAAAAACAAACAAGCCTGAGAGGTATTACTGTTAGCTTCAGCCTGAATCCACATCTTTAGTGTGCACCTGTTTAGTTGTAAGAAGTCAAGGATATGTTTACAATCTGTATTAATCTCTGGTGTAAAAGAATTTAATGTGTTTGAACACTGATGGCAATATAAAATTATTTTCTTCCCAAAAGAGCGTGCAGAATTGCTTTGAATACTTTAAGGCACCAAAGTGGTTGAATTACTCTTTTTATATTTGATACTCTTTTCAAGTTTGGCTCAAGTATGTGGAATGTAACTTATTGTAAATAAATAATCCTCTGCATTGGAGGAAGGGAAGTATTGTAATTCCCTTGGACATATATAACATTTTTCAGTATGCCAGTGTTTCTTAACTGTTGCTGTGTTATTCTCTAGCAGTTCATCTCTTCTTTCCTTCTGGATTCAAACAGTGCTTTGAGTCTGAAGAAACTGTCTTCTGCTTCTGAAGCATCTTCAAGCTGAAACACATTCTCTTAGTTGTATTTTTATTCAAGTTAAATTTATTTATATCAATGCAGTAAGTTATACCGATGATAACAAGTTCTATTGCAGTCTAACCTTTCCACTTATATCAAATGCTAGATTTCTTATTTGGAAGCTCCTGTTACAGCAGGACTATGACAGGGAGAGGCAATTCTGGAGGATCCTTGGCACAAAACTAACAACCCCCTGTTTCATTCTGTTTGTGTCTCCTAGTGCTGTGCACTGTTGGCACTTGCTTCAATGGAGGGAAGTGTTCTGAAGCGGGATCCCAGGTGTGCCAGTGTCCTGCAGGATTTCAGGGTCCTCGCTGCCAGTATGGTGAGTCAAACATAGATTGTCTCAAAGGCATCTGGTGTTTGGGTAAAATGCATGTTTATCAGTATTTGTTACAACATGAATATTTTATTAACGCTGACTTCAAAATTAAAGTTTCTGCTGCATTCCAACTGAGTATTTTGGTCATTTACTAATTTTCCAGAATTTGCCTCCTTTGGTGTTGAATTTTAAGAAAGCAAGATGAAAATTTAATTTGGTTGATATTGCATGAGTTTCTGGATAATACCATTGAATATCAGTGGTGTCCATTGGAATATCTTTCTATGGCTTCTGGACTTGCACATTCTCATGGCACTTTTGATGAATTTCTCAACATTGCTTTTAACTTTAGGAGAGTAAATCCTGAGTCAGAACAGGCTGGACAGCAGGTGAAGAAGGTAGCAAATGAACCAAAGTATTTATTCATGGGATTTCTTTTGGTGTGTCTGAAAGTAGGAAGGTTGTTTTTACATATAATTTATGCACCAATCTTACATTTCAATAACTGTGTTCTGGCATATTATAGACTAGATTCTATGCAACTTAGACTGTCACCCAGTCTCAATGGGAATCTTTTCCCCTCATACACTGTTTCACAATCTGATAAACTCACAATGGGTTGTCTTGTTATTTCTGTGCAATAAGACCATCACATACTGTGTAAAGCTCTCCAAAATTATAAAACTGTGCATCTATTTCACTGCTTAAGGGGGGCTGGTGGGGGAGTCATTCCTTCAGAGTAGGCTGGGATTGGGACAAAGGATTTCTTTTGTATTAGGCAAATTATAATTTCCTTTTCAACTGAAGCACATTGTGTTTCGTTCAAAGAAAGGCAGATTTTTGAATATTTAGGCTTTTCCACTTCTGAATTCTAATACCTTCACATCCTCACCTGGCTTGTCTGTCATGAAGGGTAAGTGAGGAGGAATGAAAAAACTGTTTACAACAATACCTTTAAAAGCTGAAAAGCTCAGCTCTGTAGCTCTGTACTCGATACAGGGCTTGTGTTGTGCTTCCTTCACAACCTTTGTCATATTCTGATCTCTGGGCTCCGCCAAGTCTTATGTGACAGACTGGGTCTTGTGTGGGCTCACTGCACCGAAGCAGTGTGGGTAGGAGCCTCCCCCAGTTGAAGGTAATAAAGCAGCTGGAGTTGCAGCAGGCACGGTAAGTGGGAAATGCGGAGTCAGTGATTGTTGCAACAGGGTTGTTTATGTTGATGCCTGGTCAGAGATAACATTTTTCATTTATAAGCAAGCCTTAAATAAAACTCGGAGTTCTTTACAATGAAACTTCTGCTGACGTCAGACTGTGGTGTACCAACATCTGCCTTCAGACAATATTAGTTTGGCTAAGCAGACTCCAGGGGAGATGCTGTATTTATGTATTTCTTTGAAGTTTATATTGGTAAAGTGATAGGAACTAGAGTGGCACAAATGCTGGTCGCTTTGTTATTGACTTACCTTAGAGCTGCTGCTTCAAGGTAGGAGGGGTCAGGATCTCTAAGGAGCCCGTATAATCTTTTACCAAATGCAATACAAATCTCAGGAAATTCTGAACTGTCTTCGGAGTCTCCTTCTGCTGCTTGGAAATAGCTACAGCACTAAAGCATTTCCAACAGGTAGATTACATGGCTGCAGTATGTGGATAGCACAGGTCAGATCCTCAGACTGGAATGAGATTGTGTGGTCTCTATTTCACAGATTGGTGACTGCAGACACTGTAAAAACCATGTGAGGTATCCTGCAGTTCTTGCTCTTTGCACTTGGGTGGAACCTTTATCTTGGTGGTTTGTCTGCTTTCTATTGATTTCCAAGGTTTGAATGGAATTTCAGTAGTCATCATTTTCAAGTTTATACAGTAGCTGCTATCACAGCCTGGCAGGAGCGAGTTTATAAATTAAATTCTGAAGGGAAATAAACTCCTTTCAGACAAAATGTTATGGGCCATTCACCTGCCTAACAAAAGCAAGGTAATTTAGAGTGTAAGGCCTCTTAACCATGGCAGGCGTCTCCAGCGTGGTGCTTATGAGGCTTCTATCGTATTTGTTGCAAGCAAAACTAAAGAACATTTGCTGTGGACCTAGCAGCTGTAGCCTCTGGTTTTCAGTCTGATGTTGGAATATTGCTCCTTTAAAGTAGCTTGAATTTAATGTGACTGCATTACTTAATGGTTTGTGGTTTTAAATGATCATTAGGTCTAGTCTGTCCCCTCCTCCCTACTTGCCTGTGCAGCCTTACTATAAAACAGGTTTCCTCCCAACACATAACCTGAAGGAAAAAGAATGTCTTCTACCAACATCTTTTGCTTTCAGGGTTCAGTGGAACAGATGAGTGCCAGGAAAACCACTGTTTATGGTTTTTGGAATATGTGCTCTAAAATCTTAGTGGAAAAGATAAGATTTTGATGCATGAAGCTGTCAAAGGGGACTGTCTTTGTAGAGAGGCACATGTCCTTGGGCCTCTAGACTGCACCCCTGAACTGTCTGTGGCAGCAGTGTTCCATTAGCCCTCCCAAGGGCTTTACAGCGAAAGGGAGGCTCTAACGGGATGAGAGACCACAAGCTACTGGCAGAATGCTGTTTGGTGAGCTTCCTTGGTTGTAATCCTGGTATCTGTTACTTTTCATTTTTGTGGTCTCCTGTCAGCCTCCTGACAGGAGGAACAATGGGCATTTTATAGCTGTGCTTGCACTCATTTGAGCAAAATTGCTGCATGTATCCCATTTTATATCTCCCCCTCTCCAACGTCTCTGCTTATCTTCTTTCTGTTTCTGTCATTCAGTGTTGACAGGTAGTTCTGAAGCGCAGTGGCTCCCATGATTTCCCTGCTGGGCACTACAATCCACAGACAATCCACAAGAAATTATAATAATAATAATAATAATAATATCAAAATCAGTTACTCTAAAAAAATAAATGGGAACATAAATCTCAAAAATCTTCTAATCTGGCTTTTCCTGTTAGAGTTTCTACTTGTCTTTGAGTTAACGAGTAGGTCAGCCTTCTGGAAATCAGATTGCTATGTGCTTTGTTCTGGTCTGTCCTGCAGAAAGTTGGTGACAGATTGGGCTGTCATAAGTCATCCTTGACAGTGTATCATAGCGATCTGTAGCAGCAATGAGTATTCACAATTAATGTGATCTCATCTAATGACTTTTTGAAGATATCATGTGGTGTTTTAGCATCCTATAGCACTGTTATTTCTGATTAGATGCAGAAAGGCTAATGATTTCTGTAACAAGGTGTGTGTAATGGTGGCTAGAAATGTGTTACTGCATCTCTTGTATACTTCACTCTGTACTCTTGTTATTTTTCCCCACACATGCAGCAATAAAAACTTAGAAAGATTTATGAGTGAAATGGTCGAGATCTTCATATAGCCATTACAAGGCTTCAGTAACAGATTGAGCTGTCTCTTTCATTGTCTGCTGCAATTTGTCTTGTAATAATAGACTCATATCAATTACAATGTAAACTTGCAAGCTGCATTTCTATTTTTGTTTTTAACTTGTTTGGAAGTTGAGATTCCTAGTTCCCTTGGGCCCAGTGGACAGGGAGGGAAGACTTGTAACAAAGAAAGAGAAATGCTAAAACCCAGCACCAAGAATAAAATCAGCTGCAGTGCTGGTTCATTGTTATTCACTAGTTGTCCTGGTAATCTTGTTCACAGCCTGCTAGCCACCTGAGCTGGACATGGAAAAAAATTAATTTCATTACACTTGTTTAATTCAGTCCTGGGACCTGTACTTGGACATGCAGCTAGTGAAAGCATTCCAAATTCTCCAAAGAAGGGTAACTTTATTTCCTCCTTGTGTTTATAAACATCATTCCATGCAAAATGAGGGGTTCATTTTGACGCTCTAAACATTTTGTCATCAAACCCCAAGTTGTTGCTGGTTTTGATAAGTGCTTCCTGCTGGATTAATACTTAAGGAAAAGCAAGAGTGAGGACTGAACAGACTTTATAATTTCACGACTGAAACACTCCCAGCATTATAAAGGTTTTGCAAGAGGCTACCATCATTAGGAAAGAGTAACTACAACTGAGCATCTCTGAGATGATGGGTGTTGTCAGAAGATGTTTAAAAATAGGTGAGGAATGACCAGGGCAGACTTGTCAGGAAAGTCATCTTATGATGACATGACATTTGTCATCTCAGCTTAATCATTTGAAGAAAACTGAACACAATATTCCAGTGTTTAACAGATTAAGTGTCAATGTATTTAAATTTTACACTGTAATGTTTGTCGTGACACTGGTGGAATCGCAAATTCTTTTACACTGCCTGATGTAGACTACTAAAGATTGTGTGCTGGGAAACATTTGCCACATCTTGAGAGGCAGTGTGGTCTACTGAATACAGTGCTCGCCTGATATGTGAGATAAGAGCTTTGTTTTTTTTCTCTACCTGCCACTGACCTTGGATATTAGCTCAATAACTTTGAGCAAATTATATACCACTATGCCTCAATTTCTTTGTATATGAAATGCTGATAATGATAGCTCATTCCTTTGTAAAGTGCTTTGAGACCTAAGTAATTAAGTGTAAGATAATAGCATTGGAATGTGTATATAAAGGCAAAATGCACACTGCATGGGTAGCTAAAATGCTTATGAGATAGATATTCATCAGTTCATTGACTAGCTGTCAATCTCTTCCTTAGCTCTGGTCACACACTATTAAGATATTGAACTATATAAAGATTCTAGTCAACAAAAATGTCAGCACCTCTTAGTCCAGGAATTTTGGAGTTTTCAGAACTACTTAAAACAAAGGTGGTGGGGTTTTTTTGGGTTTTTTTGTGGGTTTTTTTGAAACCATTGATTAGAACAGCATGAATTCTGGTGTATCTTCTAGCAACTGAAAATACACTCTCATTCATTGTGAAAAAGAATTTTCTTCCATTTTCCTCTAGGAAATATCTCTTTGTGTAGAGAATGATTTGATAAAATTTCTGATTAATGTCCTGCCTGCCATTCTGGTCTTTTGTAGAGAAGTGTATTTCTTCTTCTTGGAGGCTGAAGACCTAGACAAGCCTTACAGGGCAACATGTATCTGAGCCAGTGCTACAAATCTTCATTCTTTGTAGATCCCTTGAAATAGCAAACGGCAAGATTAGAATTTTCGTGGCTCTGTTACCCATAGAGATGTCTTTAGTTTTTGCGGATCTTGGTTTCCCAGTGGAACTAGATAATGTTTGAGTATTTGTGAGGGTAGATGAATTCTCCAACATGCTTACGCAGTGCTGCTGATAGCAAGGCCCTCACTGTTGCCAGGGATCCTAGCATTTTATTTTCATATTTTTGGCTATGAGTTCCATGCAGTTTTACTAAAGCCAACATCTTTAACATTGTATTTCTCCATTAGCCCATAGAGAGAATGGAAGAAGGTGGCACAAAGATAATTTACATTCAGATTGCTCTAGTTTAATGCATATAACCTCTTAAAGATTATCAGGGCTTTTTTTTTTCCCTTACCCTAGCTCAGTCATTCTCCTACTCCAAATGACCAGTGAACTGCTAGTGAACCAGTTGTGGCAAGGGAAGCAGAGATGACTGATTAGGCTGCTTGGGATAAAGGTACCTATCTTCTGGTAGAAAGAAACTGTCCTCATCCTTTACTCCTAGTGGGACATACTTGTCTGTTCTTCCTCTGCTCCTTTTCAATGATCCATCAGTCCTGTACCTTTTTCTTTGGCTACTCTACTGTTCTGTTCTTGTGATTAAGAAGCAGTGGCTGACAGAAAATATGAAGGTGTAGGTGCTTTTGGTCCTTTATATGGCAGGAAGGAACACCAGTGATGTGTGAGCTCTTGACAGCTTGAGAGCATCCTGTTGGTTTGGTATATGCTGAAGCACTTCAAAGTTGTGCAACCGCTTGTGCCTGCATTAGGGGCTGCGGTAATGAACGTCTTTTTTAGCTCTTGTCAAAGTAATAACAGTGCTGTTGTACTAGAGTATTCAAAACCCTTCCAAGCCGTGAAATTTGAAAACGTTGAGTGTATCTTAAACAGCAAACACAGCTAACACGGTGTTTCATCAGAAGTTAAGAGTAGACCCTGGCACTTCCTTTCTGTTCACTGTGTGAATCACACAGGAGAGACAAGCAGCATGAGGTAGTTTCATGTGGTGGTGCTTTACTGTACTCTCTCCAACACTCAAGATCTCATTGTTACTTTGACTGTTTAAGGTGAATTTTATTCAGTCTTAAGTGTGTTCTACTGCCCAACATGCATTTGAAAAATGCTCCTCTTTTAATTTATTTTAGATGGTTTGGGATTTAAAGTCCTATTTCAGTTAGCTTAGACAATTTTGACCTTCCTGAAACTGCTAGATGTCTTTGTAAGGCATAGCAAGTTGGATGCTTAGATTGTGTAGAGTGGTCCTGTAGGCAAGAAAGCCAACCTGAAAGGAGATCTAGAAACCTGCTCAGTCCAAAATAAGGATGACCTTTTCAAACTTCTCTCAGTAGGTAAAAATCAGTACCCTGCTTCATATGAAGGTACTGCTGTTACTACTGCGTTTGTCCTCTTACTCTGCATCTCTTCAACTTCCTTGAGGTTATTTGTAGCACACTGGCATCAGGTGAGTTTGTACCAAACGCAGCCTTTTTATCACTCAGTGTAATCCTCAGTGTATCATCAGCCTCTGTCAGCTTGCAGTTGTCAGGGCTGCACTGGTGTCCTGCTGTCACCACTTCCTTCATCCTGATGCTGCTTGTGCCTTGGTGACCTTGGGATCCACTGTTGCAGAACTGTTTCTGCCTTGGGTGGGGGCTGTGAAGCCTGACAAGATATACAGATCCAGTTGTGGCCCTTCCAGAAGCGATATAAAAGCTTGACAGCACTTAAAGCTTCCTTGATGGTGCAAAAATCCAAAGAGCCTGTAAGCACAGAGGCAACTAAAATAATGCTGTTCAGATAAAAACCTGGAGAGGAAGGTATGAATGATTGAAGAGAAATATGCTGTCCTGGCACTTCAAAAACCATTTGAAATCCGTTCCAAACATGACTTGTGTAATTTGTCAAGACAGATAATACTTGCATGGTTTGGAAGAATATTAGGGTAGGAATTAACTGCAATAGCAGGTTGGGGATGTTCAGCTCTGTCCAAGTAGCTTGAGAATTCCCAGGAACAAGAGGAAAGTGTTTGGCATAAAGCCAGCCCTTCCCTTGGACTGCCATAAGAGCTTGACACTGAACTTGGTCACTTTGGGTAACTGGGAAGTAGAGCTAGATAAATGCAATTTATTTTAAGCAAGTACTTGAATATGCTTTCCTTTTTCATGTGCTTAGAAATGGTGGATGATTTTTGTTTGGCTTTTTTTCTTTTACTGCACGATTTTGATTCATGCTTTGTCAGGAGCAAATTTGGATAAAAACTGAGTTTGTAAAGGATTTTATATAAACTAAATGCTTTAGGCAAACCTGTGTGGTCGATCAAAAGTATTCAAGAGAAAATATGCCAATAGACCTTTGGTGTTTAAAATTAGTATATTAATCAGAGCAGTTATTTATAGTTAGTGAACTGAATTGATTGTTGGGTTTAGGTTTTTTCTGTGATATCCTACACTACTGAGAACCAATCAATCTCATCCTGCCTTACTTGTAGGAAGAAGGGAGAAACAGTAGTGTCATGCTCTTTCAGTCTGTAATTAGTTTGTCAACTGAAATGAAATTTTAGCCATGGTAAAGTCTTCAAATGTAACCTTTTAGCAGATTCTGGTCTCACTGGATAGTTGGAGACCTTCAGCACTTCAGTGATCTAATTGCCTTGAAAATCTGAGAAGCGAATATATATATATTTTTCCCCCCCCTAAGCCTTAATGTAGAATATACACTTCACATTGGAGCTTTAAAGGTTTTAAAAGGAAAAGAAAACTGTTTTAAGTATTTTTTAACAAATTCTGTTTCTAATGTACAATGTTAAGCCTTACATGTAGGTCTATCAGAAGTCATCTGATGTCATTGAATAATACTTCTGGGTTTGGTCTAATGGTCCTATAACTTTCTCCACTCCATCTCCTATATTCTGCACTTTGATGGCAAATGATAGGTATCCTGATGCTTAAAATAGGTTGTGATTTGAATAATAAATTATAGACATACATAGCCACAAATTAATATGAACGGGATGTCGGACCTAAATATAAAATGTCATGGAGATGGAGCCGATTAGAAACTTCTGAGAAAGATGAGTTGAATTTTTTTCTGTGCAGAGACTTGTAAAAGACAAATGTAGTGCGCAAAACACTGCAGAAGGTCCAAGCTATCTATAACCTTTCAAGGGAAAAAAAAGTTCTTGTTAAGATAAAATGTCATTATTTGTTCTAATGATGGATAACAGTTGATTCGGAGATTAATTCCAATTACAAGCAAGGACTGAAAGGATCAAGGATTCAAAACCTGAAAGCATGGCTTCCTCCAACCTTTTAATTCTTCTTTGCCCTTCCCTCTGCACTTGCCTCCCTCCTTACATACACCTAGTCTTTGCCAGTGTTGTCTACTGCATCAGGGAGATATGAACCTCTACAGATAAAAAGCCCTTTAAAGTAGCCATTAAGAAGGTAGGAGGAATAAAAGCTTTGTCTTTTTTAAATGGGAATGGCAAAACACTGATTGAAAAATCATGACTGGCTCTCACCTAGATATGACAGGATATAATAATCAGCCCATCTTGCTGAAATGCTCCG
This sequence comes from Actenoides hombroni, assembly GCA_024336885.1. Classification (NCBI taxonomy): domain Eukaryota; kingdom Metazoa; phylum Chordata; class Aves; order Coraciiformes; family Alcedinidae; genus Actenoides; species Actenoides hombroni. The sequence goes on from WUAM01000160.1 coordinate 11,687,972, forward strand.
GGAGTGCCTGAGCTTCACAGCCATTAGTGCAAAGCGACAGGTAGACAGACGGCAAGTGGTGAAACAGCAAACAAAGATGTCAGAAGTAAATTAACCTAAGCATAACTGCTTGAAAGCAAATTTCCCCTTATTGTCTTTGGGACAAAAGGCTGTTTACTTTTTACCTGCTGCAAAAAATAAAAGTAAAAAAAAAAAAATAATGGAAGAAAACCTGCTTTCTAGATGCTAGCATTTACCTGATATTGGTTCAGGAAACGTGGTAGCAAAGCACGGCGAAGATGAAGGCAGTGCAGAGATGCTTGCAGGTCCATGTTTTCCCCCCTACCCCCCCCCCCCCCCCCCAACAATGGTGGTGGCGGCGCCTCGGGCTACCAGCGCACCCGGGTGCCGAGTGCTTCTTCCTCTGAGGCTCCGCTAATGCGCGGGGTCGTGATCTGGGGTAGCTGGGT
>WUAM01000160.1:11695268-11790484 GCA_024336885.1 Actenoides hombroni
GCAATTAACTCAGGTGCCCAAATTAGGAGCCTGTTTGTGTTAAATTGCCTCTGTAGTTGATGGAGAAATAGGAGATTCAGTGCAAACAGGAAACCTGCTAGGTTTTTAACTAATAATGGTGAAGAACTCTTGCCTACATAGCATACTGTATTGACAAATGTGCCCGTCTCTTCCTAATGACAGTCTGATGTCTGTAGGCTAGATTAGTTGATGACTTACAAAGCTTTGATGCAGTGAGGCATGAGGACAAAGGATGGGTGATTACACTTGTCCAGAAACCACATCCATGTGGCTCACATGTCTTACACTGTACACCTTCCTGGAGTAAAGAAAATAAATATAGCCTCGTTGTACAAAAGCAGTGTGACTGGAGGTTGCTCCGATGCTGTTGTCTTGGCCTCTCAGTTGAGGAATAGAGTGGCTCTCCATTCTCCAGCACTTTCTCCAGAAAGAATCCAGCCCCTTTCTGAAGTCTTTTTGCTGCCTGTTCAATTCAAGATTATCTTTTATCCACTGCAGTGTCATTCCTTGTTTTTCTTCTGTGTTTAATCTTGCAAGATGTTAGCATGAGCTATGAGGCTCAGTGGTAGGTGACTTTATTTGATAGTCCCTAGGACGTGGGCCAGAGTCTGTTTCAATCTCCTGTGGAATACATGTCTTCTGCATTGCATTCTATTGCACTGGAGTATGGATAAGGTCAGTACAGAAAGTCTACTCCCCAAACCAGGAAGGACTTTTTGCTGTGCCAGTAACACAAATCTGCAAAGGCAAATGCTACATGGCATAGTGTCCTCTGTCCTATTCCTTCCCAAGTCTTCCCTTCTGCTAGGGAGGATTGTCCTATTTCTGTATTCCTGTCACTTGGCTCTGTGGGATTAGTACAGAAGTGGTTCCTCAGAGGAGCTGAGTACTATATAGGCATTACTGTAGGTCTCCAGCAATGACTTCTGGGTATACCTATGAACAGAACTGCAGAAGTGTTTTTCCTTTACAAGCACTTGCCCAAGCTTTGCTTTTGCACAGCCTAGCATTGTATTTGGCTTCTCACACCCTCCGTTTGAAGATTGTGTGTCAGGTACTTAGCCACGTTTTAAATTCTATCTCAATTTTATTTTTCTGGAGAAAATGAACACTTAACATCTCAACAAATTATATATAAGAAAATGACATCAAAACCAGTATGTTTTTGAGTGTTGCTATCTACAGCTAGCTTGTAGATTGCAAAAATAGGTCTCGGTGATCAAAAGTACGATATGCGCATATTGACATGAAGGAAAGTCTGCCTCAGTTGCACATCAGACCTATGACAAATAGAGACAGTGAAGATGCAGTCCAAATGTAGTGTGGGAAGTATCAATTGACAGTGTTTTTCTGTGAGAACATGCTTGGTGTTGAGAATCCACAGCTAAAGGGTGAGGAGGATCACTAGGATGGAGGTGCATTTTTGGTTTTTCCGCAGGATGATGGTGGATTATCTTAATAGTATTGTGATTCCTTCTAGCTCATCAGAAAATTAGATGTTTAAGTGCTTTAGTATTCATCTAGAGACCTCACAAGAAAGTTGTGGAAAACCTGTGTCTATGGTGGGGGGAAAAGCATTTTCATGTTTGGTTAGATTTTCCTAAAAACCTGCTGCTTCATCCCATTTCTCCTACCTCTGTGCTCATGACTCTGTGTAAGTAACTGAGCCAGTAACAGACAGTCAGTCCTGGTTTAGTTACTAGGAGTGAATCTGAGGCACTTCTACAACTTTAAGGGCTTTTTTCACTGTTACTTGCTTTGGGTTTTCTTTCCCTGGCTCAGTTTCTTTCTGCTTTAAAGGTTTTAATGTCTGAGACTAGTGTATGGTATTTGCATTCCTTCATTAGCAGTAATCTACTGCAATATATTTTTTAAATAAAAAGCAAATTTTAAACCAGTGGTGAAATTCAGACATCCCCCACAATGAACCCGGTGATGAATATCAACCAAAAATATTCAGAACCCATAACTGTGGAGAAGTTAAATTAGTATTCCTTCCTTTTCCTGTCTTATTACTGTGTGATGGTGTCAGATGAGCACAATAAGCCATTTTTTGGGTTCTATTCATGCGTATCTTCCACCCTCCTCAGTATCCTGGATGGACTAATCCTCTCCTTCACTTTTCATAGTACTGCTTTTAAATGTTGAAATATAAGCTGGTCTTCCTCAAAGTTTCTTTTGACCTTTTCTGTTGGAGAGTCTGTTCTTATTTTGAATAAATGTGAAGGTTTTGACATGCAAAACATGTTCTAGCCAGAGATTCCCAACTGTCCTACCTGTTCATCAGAGCACCCTTTCCCCATCCTACTTACCCTAGTTGCCCTCCTTGATGCTCTGTCAAATGTGGTGTTACCCTTTCTGCAGTGCTATTGCAACACTTCATGAAGCAGTGGCATAAAGGTCCCTGCATCTGGGCTTACAGGCAGCAATAAATATTACTGAAAAACTGATAACTGATCCTACAAACTCTACTTCTGAGCACAGAGAGGCTAAAATCATTCCCTAAAACACTTGAGTTTATTTTCACGAGTGTGTCCTTGGCTTGTTTGGCTGGGGGCAAGCAGTCCCCAGATTTTTTTCTCATCTTGCTCATCTGGGAACTACATGTGAAATATTTGGTGTGGGTGGTTTGGGTTTTTTTTGTGTGTTTGGGTTGTTTGTTTGTTTTTAATTGCAAAGCCTTTCTGAATCTCATGTATTTTAATTTTTGTCAAGAGCTTTATCTGTATGGAGGAACGCTCATTAAAAGCTTATTGTGTTCACCATGAAGGGAGTAAGATTCTGTGGTTTAGAAACCACTCCGTTCAAAATTCTCTTTCAAGTATTGCAACAACTACATTAAAACTGAGGAGGTCTATTGATTTAATGCACGCAGCAATGTGGCATTGTGCTATGTTGGGTTTTTCTTTTAGGAGAAATGTATTATTGATTGTTTTAATTTTGACCAGATGGTAATGACTAGCAAAGTAAGTCTACGCAAGTTGCCAATATAAAAAAATATTTGAAAACTTTCTTGCCATTTTATTTGACTTCAATGTACTTGTAATGATCTCATTCTCTCATACTAAAGTAAATCATTGTCTTCATCTTGAGATGATTTAAGCTGAGAGGAGATTTAAGCTTAAAATGCAAGTTTACATAAATGGCAGTACTGTAACTTGCTGTTGAAAGTCATAGGTAGGAAAAAGGAGAATGCTTCAAAGATTTGAAGAGATTTTGGTTGAAATTTCCCGGACTTACACTCTTTTCAGTCCTGCTGACTTTGAGGGAGGGATGTGGAACAGCAGAGGACTTCGTGCACGGCTAACCGCAATAAAATAGAGAATATTCTTGATTCTTAGATACTTGTAGCTCCTACTGAAATTGCTGGGAACTCTTCATGAGAAAGAATGCAACTTCAGCTTAAAATGTGTGAACCTGAACCAAACTGTCCCAGCTGAATTTGGGAGAAGCAGGAGCAAAGTGGTAAAATTCTGTGTTGTGTGTGTGTGATGTGTCTGCCTGGCAGGGTCCCTCCTGACTGCATGGGACGTGAAGCGTCCATATAACTTTGGCAAGTGATGTGCTGTCACTGTGGAGTAAATGAGAACTGATCACTCTCTAACAGAGGTGATGTTAGACTTCACAGAGAGAAGGCATGACTGAACCTTTCCATCCAAGCTGGTGCCCAGTCAGCACGGCAGAATAAAAGTAAATGCTAGTTTAGATGGAGAGGATGAAAAATAGTCCCATAAAAGGGAAAAGAGGAGCTTTGACTTAAGTGGATTGCAGGGTTAATTAATAGGGAATGGCAGGTTCTGCAATTACATGGATCTTGGACTATGTAGGCAGAGGGAATAGTCCTGGAGCGAGAGGGGAAAGCTAGGAATAGGGGCCAGGAACGTGGATGATTGTTTCATTTTTATTCCTAGTATTTATAACAGTGATTCTTTATGGATTTTTTTCCTGACTGAAGCCAGAAAGTTAGTGGTTTCTGATACAAACTAAGGTTCTCATCTTGGCAGTGAAATGCAGCTATGGTCGTCTATCTAGGATTTTGGCTGAATGACTTGCTTAGCTCTGCCCATCTGTCATCAGCATCCTTTATTCTGTGGCAGAGTGAAACTGGGATTTTGACTTCAGAGATGCTTGTTATGCCTGGCATGTCAGTGCTCGTGACAGATCTGTTGTACTCATGTAGCAATTAATGGTGGTGCAGATTTTTTTTGGCACCATCATGTTTCATGAGTTTTCATCATGCTGTGCTTAGTTTGAAGTGAACAAAATGCTGAATATTAGAGATGGGGCTGAGGTTGCAAATGCTTTTGAGAATAGCATGAGAGTAAATGTGCCATAGCCTAGTGTTGGCCAGGCAACAATATTTCTGCCCTGTGATTGTTTTCAAGATCAGAGAGTTGTTTTCTTTTGATCTTGTTCTAATTCAAAATAGGGCACCAAAATTCAAGTGTTTATGGACCTGAAGGTCTCTGCTATTCTGCTTTGGGTAGAGTAGATATAAAACTTTAGAAGACACCTGCTCTGGCAGATGCTGAATAAACCCAAAATGATCTTTGCAGCTTACATCATATTCTTTAATAAAATGAACGAGTCAGTCGCACAGCGTGACGTGTCCCTGGCTCTGCACAAGACTTGCAGCTTAACTGCTTCAGGGCCCTGGCCAGCATGGCTTCTAGACTCAGGGAACATCTGTTGCCCAAGAATGTCTCACTTCTGTGGCTGAAGGAAAATCCTGTGGTTTCTGGGTCTGTAATCCCTCCATCTGGGCCCTTGTGGGTTGTTGCAGACCAGGGTTCTCCAGCAGCCACCTGCATGAGCTGCTGAGCAGCTCTTCGCTTGCATAGATCACCTCCACGTTTCATCAGGATTTGATTTCAACTTGTGCTTTCTGTAAGATGCTTCAGTGAATAATCTAAACCCAAACACACTTGTTTTCCTTGGAAAAGTCTCAATAGCCTTTATTGTATATTTAGTTCTGCTGGTATTTCTGGAAGATCTGATTGGCACGATCCACTGTAGTGGGCATCTTATAGATGGTCAACAGAATGGGCTTAATACAGCATTAAAATATCTTCTGCTGAGAAGATAACTCTACTAGTTTTACATTTAAAAAAAACCCAAAAAACAAACCAAGTAGACTATTTTGCCTCAGAGTGACATCGAGTGTACATATTTAGACTAAAACTTGGTGTGGTTTTAAGCAAGATAAAGCGTTCAACATCTATTCATGTAAAAGAAGGTAGTAAATCAAAGAATTTTTATCTTTACCAAATAAAAAAAATCTGCAATGCTGATCTCACTTAAGCCTGTATAAATAATTACTCTGAATTAACTTTGAGTTTCTGTTTATTCTGCAATGTGATTGTCAGACAGCTGTTTATATGCAATTGTAGCTTTATAGCCTAATTCTGCAGCTGTTGATGTAAATGTCAAACTGAGTTTCCTTCAGTGGAGGGAGGATTGGACCCTTACTTTAGATTGGAAGAGTGAGAACACAAACACAAGTTTTTACTTTATAAGAATAAATCATTACAGAAAACCTTCCTGTCTAGGTTTTTGGTGACTAGACTGATTCCCATATTCAAACTGTACTGAGTAACAAGGTGAAACTTGCATTACCTTTGCTGGTTTTATAGAGTGTTACAGCATATTTCCAAACTGTTTTATAGGCATCATATTTCAGGATTTTGCTTACTACAGTCTTTAAACTGAAAAATGGCCTTCTAGAGTTGAGCTGTCCCAAGTCCAGTTTGGCAGCTGTTCCACTGTAGACTTGTACGCTTCTCATTTTAAATCTTGTTGATCGAGTTATTCCATATTGCATTACAGATTTCTTATATAAATAACTTTAAATCTCAAAGGGACTGAAACAACAGTTGTGGTGGCCAATGCTGGATTGTGATTTTTTATTTGTATTTTTTTTCCTGATCTTTTTGTGCTTTTGCTGGCAGTGAATGTGCGTATTGGTCCTGACTCAGCTACTGCACTCTGGGCTGCTTTATTTATTTTTTTTCCCTTTTCCATTATTAATAACATTGAAGGATGACTGAGTCACTGCAGTCTGTTCGGAATACCCTATTTGCTGGTCATTTTTGGTCTTTCAGCCTGGAAGACCTGGATCATTTGGGCTTTAGAAAAGACTTAAAGTAGATCTTTAATATAGAAGAAGATTCCTTGAAGCTTGGACTTTCTTATTTTAGTCCCTGTCAGTATTGTGTGGTAACTGAAATATCCCATAATAAGTTTCAAGCCATCATTATTTAGGGGTTTTTTTCCAAATACTATTTAACTCCTTCTCAGTTTCCCTGATGTTGATAGGGATGGAAAGGACAGATGTTAAATGTGGTCTAGTCACTTTCCCATGTGCATAATAAACCCAAAAGCATCCACTAAAACTCACTTTCTTTCATACAATAATTTAATATGGGAAAATGAGCAAATATCTTTCAAATGTCTATACCTTTTTATTAGCAATGCTACATGCTAATAGTCTTGCAGTAAACATCCTCTGTGGAAGAAATGATTTTATTTTTTTGATGTCTTCTTTTGGGGTGTGGGGGAGTGGGTCTTAAGATATACTTTAGGAAAAACCTTTCCTGAGAGTGTACATATGTATCTGCAGAAAGGTAGTGGTGATGCATGTCACTGAATGGAGTGATTGATTGGTGGCTACGTGGCCTTCAAAATATGTTAGAGAATTTTCCTTTTCAATAGAGGAAGAAGGAACAAGTTGCTGTTAGATGCCGTGAGAAATTCCTAACAGCTTCTGAATTTTTTTAAACATTTTTATTTATTTTTTTTTCTCCCCAGACACCTCTGTTACAAGGTGGTAATTCTGTAAGTTTTGTTCCAATTTTTAGGATCACCAAATATACTTACAGTCAATATTGCTTGTTCGTTAACCTGACATTATAGAAACTTAGTGAATATGTAATTTTTTTTTGTGGGGGGGTGGAGGTGGTGTGCATGTATGTACACAAACATATACAGAGGGTAAGAAATCTATATCTTTAGAGTTTTTTAGTGAAAGAGTTTAAAGCTCAGTAAATAGTGTTTCTCCGTTTTGATAGGGAGCTTTGATTACATACATATATGAATAAACTCCAAGTTCACTATTACTAAATAGTCCCTGCATGTCACATATGCATACAAAGAAATGTTTTAAAGCCAGCCAGCCTCTTTCCAGCTAACCTTCTGACAAATCCTTACAAAAAGAGTAGAAGCTTTCAAAGACCACCTTTTTTTTTTCTGAGGATTTGTTTCTCAGCTGAGAGTCCTTTAGGACTAGTTCTTCAGCACTAGCCTGGATATTGAAATTTAGGCACCATTAGCTGGAGTGTCCCAATTACTTTAATTGACACAGACATAGCTGAGGAGAGAGGCTGTTTCCAAGGTTACCAGGATTTGAATTACAGCATCACTTCAAAAAAAAAAAAAAAAAAAGAAAAAAAAAGGAAAAAAAAACCCCAACCCTAAAAGCCATCCCTCCCTCTAAACTCCAGTCCTATTAGAAGTCAAAGGTATTGTAATAAGAGTGGAGTAAGCTCTTCTCAGTGCTAGTAAATACAGTCCTAAGCAAAATTACCCAACATCTTATCTTGTGGCTGCTTTTGATTTGCTTTTGATTTATTTGTGAAGTACCAGTGTTATGACTAAATGGTCTCAAAGGTTTGGTTTCTGGATCGTGCCTGCAGCCACTGGGGAATATCATGAGACGCTTTTCACAGTGTGAGATCCGTGTGCATGTCTGGCACTGAAACAAAACAGCTTCTCTCATCACCCAGTTTCTGGAGAAATGTGTGTTACAGTCAGTAGAAACAAGAGTTGAGCCTTCAGCTCTGTCCTATATAAATGTTTAGGTATTCATCTTATAATAAGTTGGCGTAGTTCTAGAAATATTGTCTTCCAAACACTTTTTAAAAATAATTCTTTAAAATAATTTCTGTGCTGTGATGCAACTCTTAGTTTCATTGCTGCGTTCCAACATCTGTTTCACTTTAGTGGGAATTTTGAACACTTATCCTCAATGTGGCCTGTGAAGTCTTCAGAATATAATTTTATCCAGTTTTTCAGAGACTAGTATTGGAAATGCAGCAGAGGGGGTGCAGGTTTTGAGGTTGTCCTGGCTTATAAGAGGAGGTACAAGAAAGGTTAATGCTTAAAACAGTTCTGGCTCAATATCTTATGACAGAATCATAGACTGGCAGGAGTTGGAAGGGACCTCTGGAGATTGAGTCCAACCCCTCTACCACAGCAGGATGTGGCTATGATTAGGGTGGTGAAACAACGGTCCAGGTTGCCCAGGGAGGTGATTGATGCTCTATCTCTGGAACCATTCCAGGTCAGGTTGGCCAGGGCTCTGGGCAACCTGCTCGAGTTGCAGATGTCCCTGCTCCCTGCAGGAGGGTATTGAGACTAGATGACCTTGAAAGGTCCCTTCCACCCCAAGCTGTTCTATGCTTCTAATATTCAATTGTCCTTTTGCTCCACTGCTGCCAACTTTATTGTGCATACTGCACCAAAATACAAAGAATAGGAGTTTCCTGTGACAACTGGAGCTCCTGTCCATCAGATTGGTGGCTTTCTTTCCTCTGTAATGCAGTTACATGTTCATCATTCACCCCTTTGCCCCCCAAGCCCTTTTCTCTTCCTCAGGTTCACTAGCAGTCATGGAAACCTTAAGGCCCTGGCAATGATGTTTATAAAGGAAAAGAAAGCATTGGAAGGATGGAGGTAGAATGCGGCTGGGGCAGGGGAGCATCTATAAACTAGACATTAATCTCTGTCCTCTGGCAGTTGGTTTTGCATTTCATTTTGGGGATGATCATTGAGGGAATTGACTCAGGCCTAGAGCTGAACACTTACTGTTGTCTCCCCTTCTGTTGTCTTGTAGATTAAGTTGTGCTCAAAAGTTCAGAGGATCATTTTGTTCTTAATTCTTCTGCAAGAGTCTAATGGAGAAAGATTCTCTGCCTGTAAGTTCAGCCAATTAACTTTCTGTGAACTCTTCTGCTAAATTTTCCTCTTATTTTCATCCTTTGTAAATCAGCAGCAGCTTTACTGGCCCTGGTCTGAAGCCACTTTTATGTAATTGAAACTGGAGCATTTGAAAACCAGTCCACAAAAGGTTTTGTGGCAGAAGTTGTTTTAAGAGAACGAGCTCTTTCTCTTGTTGCAGAGATACTATACCAAGTATCTAACCTGTAAGTTGTGGAACAAAGAAAGGTATCTAGTTAACTTATTCCTCAGTATCTCCTGTAGATGTGATACCTCCCACAGATTCAGTTTGCTGGTTGAACAGGTCCAATACCATTTTGTCCAGTGCTCTGACAGACCTGGTTTCCCAAAGGCTCTGATGGTCTGGAGCATAAAGCAGCAGAAGATAGTGAAAACCTCGTTCATTACTGGTTCAAACTTATTGATGACCATCTGAAAGTAAAATGAGAGAAATTCCTTGAGATCTCTTGAGCAATTATAGGTGTGATGAGTTTAAATAAAGTTCAGTAAAACTCACTGGACTCACAGCCCTTTATGATCATCAGTCATCTGTGTGGATGAGAGTAATTGTTATGGGCATGCTGTCAAGACTCTGCAAAACTCTAGTGAGGAACAGTTTGCGAGACTGGTTCATCGTAAATTTTGTCATGTAGAGTGAAAACATTTTTTTTCTTCTTGGACAAAACTGAAATATCCATGGACCTTATCCAGTGGATATCTTCTTTTAAAGTCTTTCTGGATCATATCTGCTTTATTAAACTGCAGCCACTTAAGAAAATAAAAGGCTGGGTTTGGAGCCTGAGATCTTTTCATTAGAGAATTGGAGAATGCCACAATAGGTGGGAAGAGCTTGTGATGAATTTCCTTTCTAGTTCACAGTTCAGGTGTTTACACCAGGAAATGATTTGAGATTAATCTAGATTTCAGACTGTTTGGCAAGGAGAAGAGGCATGAACATCCTCTTGAGTAGCATAATAAAATGAAGGCATTTAATTTTTTTAATATCTTCCTTCAGTAAGTGGAGGCTGCCAGTTCTAGACATATGTGCCATTACAGATTTAATCATATAAATGATATATGCACAGAAATGATACACAACTCATGTATTTGGAATTAGAGTTTACTTTATACCACTTCTGTGAAAAATAGCCATTTTTATAATCTTTTAGAGCTCTGAATAACAAATTGCATTCCTTAGTGGTGAACTGGACTTTTTAGTCATCATTACATGTACTGAGAGGCTTGTGATAAGGACTGGACAAACGCTGAGCAAAAGGACAGTACATATTTAGAAGGACTGCAAAGAGAAAAGACTAATTTTCTTTTTGAAACCGAACATATTTAGAACATCTTTTACTGAGTACACTTGTTCCTTCACTTTAAAATTCAGCCACCTTTTTCTTTCTATATTTTTGGTCTCTTTTCTGGTTTTGGTTCCCTCAGTACATGAAGGGCATTGAGGGGCTAGACTGTGTCCAAAGAAGCAAATGAAGCTGGTGAAGGGTCTAGAGCACAAGTCTTGTGAGGAGTGACTGAGGGACCTGGGGTTGTTAACGAGCCAGTGGAGAAAAGAAGGCTCAGGGGAGACCTCACTCTCTAACTCCCTGAAAGAAGTTCAGAGTGAGGTAGGGGTTGGTCTGTTATCTTACAGAAAAAGCAATAGGACAGGAAGAAATGGCCTCAAGTTGCACCAGGGGAGGTTTAGGTTGGATGTGAGGAAAAATTTCTTCCCTGAAAGGGTTGTCCAGACCTGGCCCAGGCTGCCCAGGGTAGTGGTGGAGTTCCCATTCCTGGAGGGGCTTAAAAGCCGTGGAGATGTGGTGCTGAGGGACGTGGCTTAGTGTTGACCTGGCAGTGCTGGGTTAATGGTTGGACTTGATCTTGAGGGTTTCTTCCAACCAGAAGGATTCTATGATTTTACATGGGACTGAGAACCTCAGATAATGTGTAAATGAGACTAGTTCATTTAATTGCATAGTTACACAGTTTTCTTCCAGTACTTATACTGGAACCAGTGCTGCTATAAGCATATTGGGCTAGGACTCAGTGCAAACTGTACCAGCACGGAAAGGTGTTGGATGCAAAACGACCATGGCAGTGTAGCCCTACTGTCCATACTTGCCTTGGATAAAGGCTCAGAAAGTATGGAAACACTTTGTAGAGGTCTTTAGTTCAAGGCCGGCAGAAACCCCATCACAAGTGTAACACACATAATCCCAACTTCAACTGAGAGGCCAAAGCAAAAAAAACCAAAAACAAAGTAACTAACAACAAAACAAAAACCTGCAAAACCAAAACAAAGTACAGCTGCAGCTAGCAGAGACCTTATTGCAAAACCCCCTTCAAAAATGATAAATTCTGAAGTGCTCTGTTTTAATACTGTTTATCTAAATATTGTCCCATTCTAGTAAACATGGTTCTGTGTAACACAAACACGTGTGCATGCTTCACAGACCTACTGTAGGAGTTGCTTATCAAATCCATTCAGACTGTTTAGTTATTCCGTGAGACACCTGCCCATTCCAAACACTAATGTTCTGCTTCCAGTTTCACAAAAATAATGTTGGGGATGTGGAATGAGATTACAGCCTTGTGTTTTGTTCCAAACTATTGAAAAATTGCTTTAACACACTTTTCATCATTTATCTCCTCATTTATATTCAACTGCTCTTCTAGGATTTGCCAGATTCAAAGATTTTTTCATTGTACTATTCCTCTGCTTGTGGGTTTTTCTTGTTTGGGTTTTGTTTTTTAAAAAGTAAAAATAAATAAATAAAAATGTAGTAGCTGGTTGCACTTCCTAACTGTCTGGAGGTGAAGTCATGGCTTCCTTAAAATTGATGGAAAAACTCTCAGTGAGGGTAGTGAAATTGAGTTTTCCTTCTGAAATTTGCTTTTAATTATGAAAACACACCTTTCACTTTTTTCCTTTGTCTCTCCTTACTTGACTTTTCATCCCTCCTCACTTGTACCATATTCTAGTGCATGAACTTGCACTTACACAAATGTGTGAACAAATGCACTTGCATCTTGAAACAGCAGCAAACTTTATTTCTTTTATCTCATCCACTTTCCTTACAAATACTTGTGCCTTTTAAAGAGAAGAAATAGCCCAATAGTTTTTGATGCTCACAGCAAGTACAACATGCAAAACAAGTCTGAAAAGATATACTTAGGTTATCTGTTCACCTTTGGAGCTGCTAGTGAAAGCCGAAGGATCTATATTCCTGACTGCAGGTATTAGAGTGTATCTAAGTCTTTAAGATCTCACCCTAGATGTCTTACTGAGCACTCAATCCTAGAATGGTTTGGGTTGGAAGGGACCTTAAAAATCATCTAGTTCCAACCCCTCCTGCCATGGGATACCTCCCAGTAGACCAGGTTGCTCAAAGCCCCACCCAACCTGGCCTTGAACACTTCCAGGGCTGGAGCAATCATCCTACTGATGTTAAAAATTAATTTAGCAGGTTTTATAAGTTCTTAAGTAATTGGCAGAGTTGAAGCCCATCTTACAGCTATAGCGTTGTGCTTCCGCAGCTAAAGCTTTTTTTAATGTCACCTTTGAAGAACTGATTCTACTTACAATGGCTGACAGGTATTTGAAGAGATCAGAGCCCAATGTTTTCCAAATGCATCAGTGGTAACTAAAGCACAGGCGTTGCTTTCCTGAGCACTGTTGTGTTGTGAAGCCCTGATTTTGTAGTGCCTTTGTAAAGAGGGAATTGGGTGTACAAGTCCCATTGTTAGGTAACCCCAGCAACCAGTTCCTGTGAAAGTGTACATGAAAGAGACTCGTGTCTCTAGACATTGCCTTCCTGCAATTGTGTTTCTATAACAACTCAAGGAATCATTAATAAATTTGAGACATAGCTTCTCCCCCTAAGCAGTTCTTGCAGCAGAATGGGGGTTTCTACTGGATTTCAAAGAGCATCATGTTTACTGTTTATTTCCTGAGTAAAATAAATTACTTTTTCAAGCAGAATTGAGCTAATACATTGTATTAAAAAACCCACTGCTGGCTCTGAAAGTTATCCAGGGGGTAGCTTGCTTAAACAAGTAATTTATAACATTCTGTAAATTAACTCCTTCAAAACATGAAAACATTTGTCTGTTGAACTGTTATTGTAATGTTTTCTCTTCCTGTGTTGTTTTTCTCTTGTCTTCTCTTGTATCTGGAGATTTGAAAATAGCTGAAGATATTTCAAGTTTTATACCCAATTATTTTTATTTTTAGTTTTTCTGTTGCTCACCTCTTAGAACAAAGTTTCAAAGGTTGCTTCTGAGAACTTATTAATGATGCTTTTTTAAGATGTGTATTTCATGGGATTATAAAAAGCAGCTTGTGAGCCCGTTTCTTAGTACCAATTTGTTCTTGGGGTTGCCAGTTAAGTTGTCTGTTCCTCAGTTTCTGAAATAAAACTGAGTTTATCTTGTAATGAGATGTTTGGCAACTGTTACACAGCTAACCAGAATGAGAAAGGGTAGTTGTGGAAAGATTATTTTTTTTCCAGAAATTCTAGTAACATTGTGCTTAATATATTTATGTTCTTATGGTTCTTCAAAAGTTGTACCTTTGTAGTTGCCATGCTTAAAAAAAAAACCTACCAAACCTAACCAAACAAAAAACCAAAAAAAACAAGCACACACACCCTCCTCCCCCCAAACCAAACAAAAAAAAACCCCAACCAAACAATAGACAAACAGCAAAACCTTTGTTGCATTGCATCTGTAAGTTCCCCAAAGTTTTAGGAAAAATAAACATCTTAAAGCAAAATGCTCAAAGAATTCATGCATATTGCAGCATCTTCCTGTCTGTGCTTTGACTTGATCATGCTATGTCCGTTCCCTGGTTATTATTTACGAAAGAATGCAATTTAGAGCTGTAATAAATATTGGGCAGTACTCATAGTAGCCTGATGTTCAGTTAACATTATTCTTCCACTTTAATCTTTAGGGATAGCAGATTTTCGTTGTAGATACATAGTCTTCCCCAATAATGGCAAAATTTCCTCAGTGAAAATGGAATGTTCTGAGAGCCTGTAATTATGACCGAGCTTTGATCAATATGCACTTCCTTAAAGATAGACTGGGAAATGATTCATTCATCAGTAGGACTGCTGTTGCAATGCACTAAGCACAGCATCACCAAACTAGATAAAACAGTTACTCCGAAAGTCCATTGTGGAATGACAGATATTATTATGGCCTATGTAGAATGGTCCTGTGTGTTCTAGAGGGCAGCTTTAGATGATTCACATTTCACATAGTCCTTATTTCCTTTACTGCTGTCTGTGATGAGTAACGGTGCGCTGTCTGGAACACTGGGTTTTTACAACTCCTTTTTGTGACAGTCTGTTGCTCCATGCCAGCTGTATCTGCTGGTATTTAAATGTCTCTGATATATGTGTTCAGAGGACAAAAATATACAGGCGTTGCTGAGTAGAGTTAAGAGGATCTCTCTAATTCTTCTCTTACATTCACTCTAGCTTGTTACTGAAATCATCTTGGGATGCAGAGCCCAAGTAAATCCACTTGCATCTCTGTTGCTGTAGAATATAAAATGCTAAGTCAGAGCTGTCTCTTGTTTGCCGTATAATTTTCAACCATTGATTCTGTTCTATGATGCCCTCAGGAGGCTATTAAGTAATTCCTTGTGGGAATACAAAGTGTAGTGATAATAGTTTGCCATAAACCACATAATGGAAGAATTTTATAGATTGTTAAAGCTCATTTTAACTTTCTTTATTTCATCATCTGCTTTAGATTAATGTGAAGACCATTGCAGACAACGGATGGATGATGGCCGCTGGATTCATGAACTTTGGATCAGGGTGTATAGGAGTTAATGAATAGAAGCAGATGGTTCCTATTGGGCGAAAAAGTTCTGGGAAATCAAATTAGTGTGTATTTTTACTGATATTTTTGCAAATAATAAGAGCACTAATCTTGATTTCAAGGCCCCTTCTGTGCTTTTACCAGGTGCTTCCAATGAGAAATTCTTACTCTTTCTCGATAAGATTCACACACGCTAGCTGTTCAGCACACTCCGTATCCTTCAGAGTTAGTAACATTAGAAGACAAAGTATTAGTTAAGTGTAATAAAACCACATTAGCATAAGCAAGTATGCTGTCCCTTGGAGCATGATACTGGAGAGGGTCAAGAGGGTTCATTGGAACATGCAGTACTTCATATATCAATGTGCAGTAATGCCAAAACCAAAAGCTTGGGTGGAGGCCAGAAGGAAGAGGAGCATGTTCCTGTTGATTTGAGGAAAGAGGTGACAAAATATAAGGATCATCTACCTAATATTAAAATGACAGCTGCAATGCAGTAGGTTTGTTTCTTACTTAACTCAGGGGGATAAGAAGTATTTTGCGTTTTGGACAGTATTTAACAGTATTACTGTAGAGTCTAGTTACGGATGAGATCTTCAGAGTGGTGAAAATACGAAGGAGTTTTGCCTATCCCCACCCAAGAATTACACTTTAAATGTAGATGACAATGGACACTAACAGACAGGGAGGTAGATAGCCAATGAGAATTTAAACTGTTTATTGATGTAGCCTGTAGTTTTGTTCTATCTATGACCTAATTGTTGAGCTTCTTGGTAACAAAGTAAGTTTTTAGAGGGGATTTTTGAAGGGAGGGATGGAGGCAGTAGTTTAGCTTTGTCCAGGGAGAGTTGTGTCCCTGCCTGGTCCTGCAAGGTGAGGGACAACATAAGACAATATGCAAGGAGAGAAAGAAGTTAAACTGTCCAGTTAAATACCCTGTTACTGAAGCTGGTAGGCAGACCAGATCCGGCAGTATGGGTCTGCAGACAGACCCACGATGTGCAGTTAGGCAGGTTACCTGACATGATGGTGATGTGGTACCCAGTAGAGGAGAGGAGACGTAGCAATAATGTTATTTCACTCCAAATAACACTCAAACAGGAAACATGGCAACCCTGTGCCCCCCTGCTGCAATTAATCCTTAAAGGAGATGGAGACTACCTTATTAAAATATCAAAACAATTTGTTAATTAGCTAGTCCATTCAAAAGCACATATCTAGGAGACCAATTAAATAATTGGACTGGAATAACTGCAATTCCAGTTTCTGTGGAAAAGCAGATTTAGAATTTTACATCTAAGCAAGGGCAAGCAGTAAACTAGTTCCTGGTTTGAGCAAAACCATTTAAGAACTAGAAAATTTCAGAGGAAGATAGTGATAAACCAAATCTTAAGCAAAAGGATTACTTGGAAAAGCTACCCTGGGGACTTAGATGGGTCTTAATCTAGAATTTTTTCCACTGTCAGGTGTTTGCTCCCTGTTATCTGCAGCAGGGTCTGTCCTCACATTTAATTTCTCCTTCTAATAATTTGGATTTTTGTTGCTAACAATTTCTTTTTGATCTTTCTTTTTCTGACCTTGTCAGTTTGAGAAAATTAATCAAATGCCTGATAATGATCACGGCTATTAATCTTTTGTGCTTCATCATTTAATTTTTTTGTATCATCTTTTTTAAAGCTACAATATACTTAGCTTTAGACCTGTGTGGCTAACGCATTCCCCCTCCATAAGGTTTCTCTATTTTGGAAGCCCACAGAGACTTTCAGATAAATTGAATTGACCTGTGTGTGTCTCCTTGTGTTTGTCTCTTGCCTGACCCTCCTCTCATCTGGCCAGCGTACAGGTTTGGATGAATATGATTATGTAGAAAAGCAAATTCTTTGTTTATAATTGCTTTTAATTGCTATTGCTTGACACTGGGAAATGTCTGCACACTCCTGGTTGGTTTTGCCTTTTTTTTTCTTCTTTTTTTCAGAAATGTTTTTTCTACAGGAACTTTTGAAATGAAGATGATCTCGCTTTAGTCTATTAACTATGCTGTTACTAGTTATGTTAATATGGTAGCTAATTGCAAGCTTTGCTTGTGTGCTGATAACTTAGTTTATTCAGAAACAAACATACCTTTTCTCAGCTGAATATGCTTCTGGCTTGGTTGAAATTAGTAGCTCGGTGTTTTGTTATTTTGCCCTGTGATCGTCAACCCTGCAAAAGTAGCTTTCCCTCTCATGTGCTATCTGTAGGATATTTGTCTTTGTCAGCAGCATTCTGCATACCCAAGGATGTTGCTCTGTTTTATCAGGTGCTTCAGAATTATTCTGTTGTGTGGGAAGTCTCAGAGGAGGGATTTGTCCAGTCATTTGGGTCAGGGATCTTTTCCCTGTGCAGTGTTTTCAATCTTGCTATTGCAATATTATGCAAACACTTGCAAACTGGAAGATTTAACACGCTGTAAACAAAGAGGATGTTTATTAATATACTTTGCCTGTGCAAGCTGTAAATAACAAACAACAGTTATGATGCAGTCCCTAGTCCACATCTGCCAGTAAATTGTTTGTTTGTTTTTTTTATTTTTTTTTAAAGTTCTAGATGGCATCTCACTAAAAAAGCAAGGAGTTTCATTTAAAAATTTATACATGTCCTATCTTCCTTGAATTTGAATCACTAGTTAAATCCCTATAATTCTTTTTCTCTGTCATTCCTGATAGTGCTACTTTCAGGCAAGTTTTTGTAGATGAAACTTAGGAGGCAGTCATTTTAATGAAAAAAAATTATTTGCTCTAATAATATTCAGTTTTGTTCTTTTTTCTGCATAGAGAACACTGAATTATTTTCCCTTTCAAGCAGCCAACTACAAAGCGAAAGAAAATGTTAAGTACTTCAGATAGCTGCAGCAAAGCTAAAGGTTGAATAGAAATCTCTGCCTCGCTGCTGACAGTGGTTCTGATATTTTTGTGGCAGTTTGTTTACCAGATGGAATTATTTCATCCATCACTATCTTCTTTTGTTTGTTGCAAAGACCAGAATTGGACTTCATCTCTTTTAATCATGGTTAGTAGAACTGATACGAGAAGAGTCAAACAGTGGTGCTGAGAAGGCTGGTAAATTTAACACTTATTTTTTAAAGAAAAATGAACTTGCATATGTGAAAATGAAACTTTTTTTCTCACCTTATCTTGATGTTTAATCATAGACTTTGCAACTCCCATTTTCCCTGTCTGGCGCTTACAGTTTGATACAATTACTCATACCATTCTCCAAACTCAAAAGCTCAAGGGAATGCCTGTAAGCACATAGTAATGATACAATTTTTCTGGATTAAATTCACTTATGTCATTCCTAAAAGAGGAGATAAGTTTGAATTGCTAAATATGCCCAATTTCTCTGTAGTGCAATGTCGTCTTTATGCCTCAGAGGGAAAGCAGGAGATGTGGCTTATATAAATAAAATTAATACTTAGGAAAACAGAGGTGCAACCAGTTTTTGTATGTCCTCTAGGAGAGGCACGTATTATTTCACTGAAAAGACTTGACTGTTACAAAGCACAAAGTTTGAAGACTGATCTGCTCTGATACTGAATGTACAGTGTTAATTTTGACTGTGTATATTTTTTTGTTCTAAGTGTTGGCTTGAGTTTTTAATCATTTGAGCCAAGAAAGTGCTCACAAAGTTCCTACTGCCATCTTTAAATGTTTCCTTTTCATTACCAATGAAAGTGCCCTATATGCAATATGCAAAATGATCGCAGTATTAAGTCCCAAATAGATTTAAAGCCCTCACTGTGCTCAGTCCATGGGTTTTTTTATTTTATATTACTTGTAAGCATGATTCTTGTGAAAATAAAAATGAAGCCATGTAAAACCTCAGCTCTGAATCCTTCCATGTGTCCCAGAATGGGGAGTAGGGAAGCTGCCTTCAAGTTACTGGACCACCACTGTGCCTTAATCATGGTGCTCCTGGTGGAAACCCTGCCAAGCAGAGACTTGTCTTTGTTTCCACTTTGGGCTTCTAATAAGGCAATTTGTGTAAATTGAGGTGGTTTACAGCATGGTGAGGTATTAGCTGTAACCTGGGTTAAAGCCAGTTGTGTTTGAAACTAGTATTGGGAGTAGAGAATTTACTTGACTAGGAACTGTTAATTTCAGCACGCGTAGAATAAAATAAACCTAACAAATGCTGGTTATCTTTATTTCTTACCACTATGTTACAAACAGCGGTGCTCTCAGCGCTACACTTATTTAAAAGCTTAAAGGCTGTTTCACATTAGACAGCTTTATTCTCTGAAAATATATTCTTGCACCTAGAAAGTTACCGGATCTCAGACCTCCCTGCTTGGTCATAAGTCCTCTAAGCTTCCATCACCTCTTTGCAATGATGCTGTTAATAGGACTCCACAGTTCACATCTGGCTTTTACTACTGTGAATGTGTGTCAGAGTACAAAGAGTTCGTTGTTTCAAAATGAAGACCTGAGGCTCATAAGAAAGCAGTAGGAGTTGAAAGTGACTCTAAACAAAATCCAGTTTAAATGAATTCAAGTGTTCCAAAGTGTTTCTTGTATATTTTACATTTCAAAAGCCTTCATTTCTTATTTATGAGAGGTAAAAACTGTATAGGCCATTGCTTGGTATTGTTTTGTCCTCCTTTCACTATATTAACGCTTGGTGACTTTAGGGTAGCATCTATTTGGTAAATCTATTTATCTTTCCTATCCATAAAGGGCCAGTAAGTCTACATTCTCTGTTGAGGAAAGTATGTTTACACAGCACCAAATACCATTGGCCTTTGGTGACAAGTAATGAATAATATTTGCAATGGAAACAGAATCACCTACAGAAGGGGTTGTGTCTTCTGGAAAGCTCCCGAGCACTCTGGAGAAGGGGGTAAGAGAGGGGCAGGTCCAAGAGGGATTTAGTGACTGATGTATCCAAGCAGTTGCAAGAGGGATTGCTAATCCTGCAAGCTAAAACCTCTTGTGTTTTTAAAAAGGAAAGAGAGCGGGCTTTTTAGAAAGTGCTTTTTCAGCTGAAAGCAATATCTGTGGAATTACTTTAATGGTGAACTGTAGCTGCAAAAAGTGTTAATGATCTTTTTTTGCTGTCCAACAGAAGGTACTTGGACAAAGCTCCTTTTGCAAAGTGCAGAAATACATTCACTTCAAGAATCATGTTTTTTAGCCCTTGGTTAGTATTCTTGCAGAATTTTACCATATATTATGGGATTGATACACAGGGCAAGCAAGAGGAGTCAGGAGGCCTGGCTCTGTGTTGGTGTTGCTCTGGGCTTGTTTTGCATGGTCTGTGTTGGTGGGTTCTTTTTGCTTTGCTGTGTTGTGGCTTTCCACCTCCTACAATTTCTTTCTGGTTCGTTTGAACTAATGCAGAATGGGGACAGTTTCGCCCTGCTATGTGCTCTCAGCTGTGTTAGCTTGGATTTTCTCCCAGACTACCTGTTGCTATTTTTCTAGCTAATTTAGCCATGCTGCATCTAGTAGCTGAGCTAACTCTACTCAAAGACTGTAAGAGATGCTGGAAATTACAATTTGCTGTGCCATGGAGGCACCTTGCTTGCTTTTGTAAGGCACTTTGCTTTTGTACTGGTTGTTACAGCTGATACCTCTCGATGATATCATAATATTTTTGCTGGCTTAAGGCAGGCTGATTAAGATAACATCAGGTTGTGTCTTTGTGTACTTCCTTTTGGTCTCCAATGTTACTTATTGGTCAGCATTACTTATTTCATACAAAGAAATAAAATGTGGTGGTTCATATGAATGTTCGCATCTGTAAAGCTGTGAGATGTTACTAAACAAATGATACTTTTGGAGAAATAGAAAATTTGTGACTGTGAAGTAATGTACAATCCTACTTAGAGTATACTGAAAAGCACAAATGATAAAGCCAACCCCAGTGTGATGTTTGAATAAAACAACTTTTTCATATTAATTTAAGGAATAAGGGTTTAATAAAAACGTTCATCTCGAGCTGATAAACGCGTTAGATGCTATCTCCATGAGATTCAGTGGCATGGTGGAAATAAAAAGAAAGGTCTTGAGTCATGTACATGCACTACTTTGTCTTAAGATAATTTTTGAAGCTGAAAACCAAAAAACTGCAGGAGAAAAAAAATATTATGACTGAGTTTGTAATTTATAGCTGGTTTTACTGAGAAGGTAGCCTGCAGAGCTTTTCTGTCACCATTGTGGGTTGCTAGGAACCCAGGGTCAATTTTAGCTGAAGCCTTTGCTTTGTTTGCTGCATGGGCTTGGTAAGTGCCCTAGTTGCTGTTGGCATTCAGAGGAGCATCTGTGAGGGACCTGATGGGATTTAGGGGGCAGGTAAGGTGCACTGCAGTTATAAAGTCTTTAGAAATTAATTTTAATAAGCTACTGTAGCCTTTGATTCATTGAAGAGCGATGAAGAAACAATTGATAGACAGTCAAGCAAAATATGAACAAATTAATTTCATTGTAAAATGTTGGTGTTTCTGTTTTTCACCTGAAAACAACTGATGGGCACAATTCGTAGGTCAGAGTGTGAATTTTGTTTGGCAGCTTGTTCACGGTACACTTGGCTGGACTGTAGTCCAGTCATCACAGGGCCTGCTGCCAGCTTGACCTTGGTGGGGCTGGCAATCTCCAAGTCAGCCCCATCTGTGAGATAGAAGGGCTTGTGTGTCTCTGTGTGCTCGCGGATGCTTATTCTGCTCCTTTTCAGTTTTCTGATATGACAAATGAGGCCCTGCAGTTTTGTTTTCTTGAAAATGACATTGCATTTACCTTTTTCTTCAATAGACATTGATTTACTTTTTGTAATTCTTGCCAGTAAAGGGAAATTTGGTTCTCTAGAGTGAAAGAAACCCCTGTGGTTTGGCATCTGAATCTACTCCAAAGCAAGAAGGATCTAGCCTCCTTTTTGGCTTTGGTCAGAAGATTATAAGAGCTTTCAACCCACATTGTAAGACTCGTTAATACAAACAGATTTCTACAAATGCAGCTTGCCCTTTTCTTCTGATGCAGGTATAGATTTTATTAAGTTAATTTTCTTAGGTACTAAATGGCAGAGACTTCCAGTATCAATAAATATTTTGTTGTTGTTGTTGTTTGAGTTGGTCTATTTATTGGCCAGCTTGAAATGCCAAGAAAACATTTTGATCGCACTGGTGTTCCTGGGGACTTTGGTGGTGCATACACTTTGTGTGAAATACTGTGAGTGAGGTTAGTGTAATCTGTCCTTAAAATTCAAGATAAGGAGTTTCGGCACCTCCAAGTTCTAAACAGTTGCTTTTGTAGCTCACAACATGATAAGAAATAGAGCAGAGCAATTGAATACAGGAAAGATCACCAAGGTCTGAAGGAAACAAATACAAGAAAAAGTACTTGCTGAACAAGCTCAAGGCTTCATATTGAACAGGCATGAGAAACTTTATCTTCTGGGGGCAAATTGTGTTATCTTAGACTGTTTCCTACTTCTGGAGCAGATAACTACTTTGGCCAGGAAGGTTTCTTTTCCTTTCATTCCATCTCTCATTACGTGGCCCGATTTTTGCCTGTTAACCTTCATGCTTACACAAGGTTAGAGCTTTGAGGATGTTTTGCTTTTCCTACTAAAAGCTCCAGTATGAGAGAAGTACAGAATATAGTTTCATCTGTTGCAGCTCCTCAGTTAATACAAACTGCTGCAGAACCACTGAAATTGCAGAGCTGACTGCCAAATTGTTTTTATCTGCCTATTCTTTCTCAAGGCTGAATTGTAGGTATCAGTAATGTTTTGTTGGGTTTTTTTGTTTGTTTTGTTGTTGTTTTGGGGTTTTTAAAATAGTACCCCCTCATCTGATCTCTAAGCACATGGCAGTTAAGTGATATAAACTCTGTAATAAATAAGAGAAACTGAGGCACAATGTTGTACGATGTTTGGGGACATACAACTTACTGAAAATCGCAATAATTAAGCTAAATTTCCTAATCTTAAACTATTTTTGTAACTCTTATATGTCCGTTTAGGCAGGGTTTATCCCTTACCATCAAAGAGTACCTATTTGAATGGTGATTTTCTCACCTTCCTGAGGAACAGTTAGCTACTGTAGCTTGATTTTTCAGAAATGCTGGCTACCTAAATCATTTGGGAAGTTGTTTGGGGTATGTGAGCTTGACAACTTTGAAAATAAGATTTCTGGGTTGTAAAATGTTGCCCAAAGTCTTCCAAAGTTCAGTCAGTTCTTTTACTGGTGCAATGGCAGTGGTAAAAATTCAAGTGTTTAGTCCAAGTGCTTTGGATTGTCTGAAATGCAGTGTGGCATAAATGAAATCCTGAGGACCAAACCTGTTCAAATCTAAAATACAGCTCTACCCTCCTTGGCCCTCCACCTCCAGATTAATGACACCAGAAATAGACAAGTCTGAAATGTGTATCCAGGTCAGATCCATCTTCAGCTTGAGCCAAATACTCTTAAGTCTTTCCATTGTCTGCTTTGGGAATAGGCCAGGCTCTAATTGTCCCTTTAGTGAGAAAGTTGACCTCTTGACTGATTATTTTTTCGTTTGCTGAATTAATTTCTCTTTGTGTTTGAAAAGAGACAGTGGATGCCACTGAAGTGACTCTTACACAAAGGCAACTGAGATTTAAAAAATAATAGTAATGAGAAGGCTTCTCTTGCACTTTTTTATATGTCGTATAGAAGAATCCTGGTACAATCGTAAGTGGAAGTCAGTAGAGTCTTTCCATTAACCTAACCAAGGTCATATGAAAAATAAATAGAATTTTTCATGACGCTTAATAAGGATGAGCTGTATCTTCACACACTTTTCTTTAATCTGTTCTATGGCAGATTGATAAAGCAACTGGCTATCAAGTGACTGAAATACTACTTTGTTGCAGCCTACTGTTTTTTTCAAAACTGAAGCATCCTTCTATTTCTTTTTTTGTTGTTGTTGAAGCCTAACAGCATGAAAGACCTTGGAGAGTTTGTGTGTCAATGAATGCATAGTTTTTATAAATCAGCATTAGAAGAGCACTCTTAAGAAAAAATGTTTTATGGATAACACACCTCTGTTGTGACTGTGACATCTTAATACTCTTGGTAATTCTGTTTTACTTGGGAATTCCAAGAAACTTCAACCAATATATATCAACCAATATCTATCTATCTATATATATATCTTTTCTGAATCTTTATATCCAAGAAGGATCTAGAAGTCACCCACTTCCTTGAAATGTCTTCCCTTCAGGTAAATCACAATCATTGCTCTTTTGAAAGAGCAAGTGCAGTAATGAGGTGCCGCCTTCTTCCCTAAGAAATTTGGAACCAGGAAAGAAATTCTGTGGGGAAACCAAACGTAACCATCTAATATTTTATGAAGAATGATTTCTTCTCTAGGGTTACTATTTCGTGTTTTTATTCTAACTGATCTTGTTAAACAATGAGGTAGGTAACTCTGTCCTTACTTTTAATGACTGGTTTCAAAAAAAGTGCTGCTGTTCATCAAGTTAAGTGCTTAATTATTGTTCCCTAGGCCATTTACAAATATGCCTTGAAACAGTCTATCACTGTAAAGATTAATTGAAGTAATTTTGTTGTCTGGGGGAGATTTGAAGTAATTTTGTTGTCTAGAGAGAATTTCAGAAACTTTTCTCGATGTTCCTGGTTCTCTAAGTAGGCTCCCAGGTAAAGTGTTGTGGATTTGTGTGGGGGTTGTCATGTGTGATGTAACTTTCTTTCTTTTCAGCTTTAGACAGTCTGTCACTGTTTCTAAAAGTACTTGCTTTGTTCAGGAGCTGATCCAAAGCCCTTATCTCACTTTCAATCAACCCATAGCTTGTGTGTTGGCTTCCCACTGTGACTCAGAGGACCAAAAGAGCATCCACTTCAGTGATCAACAGGTTATGATAATGAGAGAATGAAGAGACAGTGATTTTTCTTTCAACAACCAGCAAAAGTTACTTCATTAAACCAACATCAGTACAAAATATAGCTGTTCAAATAGGCAGTGCCTACCTGCTATGAAGTTGGCATCCTGAATAATATTTTATATTTGATGTATATTCAGCTTTTCATCAGTGCCTGTGGGCTTTATGATCAGTTTATGAACAACTTTGCTTCTCTCATTATGAAAATGCATTAACCTCCAGGCTGGAGCTCCTCGGTCATTACGTTACATGCTAGTAGCAATAGAGAAAACTGAGAGAGAACTTCAAAAAAATTTTGTCCTCCTCTTTTGATAGTGTATAAAGGTCCTGGTCATGCTTGGGCCCCTGTTTTGCTGAGCAATGTACAACTATGTAACAGGAAGATGGTTTCTTTCCCAGGTATTATAATAAGGTAGATATAAATGTAACAATAACAGGTGGAGGCAACAGATTGAGAGAGCATAAGTTAATGATGATATCACTATAATTAAAGTATTAGCAGTGGTTATTTTACAGCAGCTGCTTAGTTGTCTGGAACAACCTATCCAGCTAAAGTAACAATGATATAGGTGAGAATGTAGCTTCTAATAATAAAAAAACCAACTCCAAACTCAAGAAGGCATTACAGTTACCATTTTGTCATTAATGTAAACTCACCTTCCCCCTTATTTGCACTCATTAGTCATTTTCATAGAATCATTAAGGTTGGAAAAGACCGCTAAGATCATTAAGTCCAACCATCAAAACATTGCTGCACCTCTTCAAAATCTGAGCCAGAAGATGGTTCTTGTGATGGTTTTAAGACATCTTAACGTTGTAGTGAGATGTGGGTTTGCTCCTAACCCATATTACTTTTGACATGTATTTTTAAAATTCCTGTTGATAGCTGTGCTTTTTGAGGAGGTGTTACGGCTTCAATTACAAGTTTTTAAAGGCTTGTCCATTCTTGGCCACACTCTTGGAGTTTATCATTTTAAAAATTGGTGGAGAGACAAAGGCAATTCGTGTAACTGTGGAACCATTCTGAGTGAAACCCTCAGAAACAAGTGGAAGGTAAGCAGGAAGAAAGGGCATCCATTTCATTTTTGAAAAACGTGGAGATACGGTGCCTGTATCCAAATGATACAGTGGCAAACGTCCGTACACATATATTCAAGTGTCTCAACTTTGTTCAGACTTCTTTACATATTACTTATAAAGGGTGGGATTACATTGAAATAATATCAAGGGAGAAAGCTGAGGTTGCTGTGGCCAGAAGAACAGGAGTGGCTTCAAGGGAAGTACCCCTTTTGAAAGAGATTGGTGTTAAGGAGTTTTTCTTTCTGGCAAAGCAAAAACCCCAGTAACTTTTTTTTTTTTCAGTTTAGATTTCCAAACAAAATAGTCAGGAGTAGGCAATTGAGGCTGAGGGGCTGATGTAGATGAGGTGAGGTCCATAGTGCTCATTCACTGCTCTGGTTCTTTCTGCAGAAGTCTGGCCATATGGTTATGACCTAAAATGTTTCTTATTTTAGTCATTGCCCTTGTTCAGATATGCCTATGAAGTTAATGCCTTGCCATTAAGAAGACAAAGAATTTCTCAACGTGGGAAAGTTCCAGTTTCAAATAATATTTGGGAGTCTGTCCCCACCATGGCGTAATTGCTTTGGTCCTCAACCAGACGATTTGTAATAGACGAGAGGAGCAAACATACCATTAGTAGGTGAAATACTTATCATAGCTCTTCCTAAAGTAGTAGCAACAACTGGAACAGTATAGGGGAGCTGGATTTGCAATGCACACACTCCTTGATCTTTGCTTTGCTTCAAAGAAGTGCTGCCACACGTATCCACTAAAGATGAGTTGGAGAAGCTCATGACATCAGTTGGTGCCAGCAGAGTCAGCAAGTGTCTGTTAATCATCGTGGCCTGTTCAATCCTTGTAACTCTTTGGTGGTTTCCAGTGCTCCGAGCTGTACCTTGCCCCTCTGCAAATGGAATGCAGAAGCAGCTGTTCACTAAGAAGAATTTCCTGGGGGAAGAAACATGGTAGGTTTTGAAATAATTTTTCAGAAAAGAGTAGAAAAAAAATGCCATATTAGGAGAAATTTCTTGAAAAGTCCATCTACTTGGGCTTAAGCGATGTAGCCTTGCAACATACCATTTTGCAATGTAAGCTTGTATGACCTCAGATGTGCTGTCTTTGCTCAGCACATTGCATATATTAACTATCAAAGGGGAATTTCAAGGCACAACTGGGCTTTGATATTCAGCTCCTCTGCCTCTTGCCTTTTTTTTTCATTAGGGACCTTTGGAGTGAGAGCAAAAAAAGGAGACGTTTTCATTGCACTTTTGCTTTGTACAGTGAAAGGGCAGTTTTTGAACTGCATTTAGGAATTTATTTTTTCATTGGCCTTGCTGATTGGATTAGCAATACTGCTGGCTTTATTACCCCTGATTAAAGTCAGGGCACTGGGGATCTGACAAATGAATTCTGTCTGTAGTTCACCCGACACACACTGTTTAATCCTGTTGATTGCAAGGCTTACCAAAATTGTTTAGTCACAAAGCTAGTTCTGGAAGTCTGCAAGGAGAGGAAAAAAAGGTAAATAAAAGATGACTCAGGAGGAAATGAGTTTGCAAATTACATGCACTCATATAGCCTCTACTGAAAGTCCAGAAAATCAGAGTGTTAGAAGTTAAGAGCTTTGCATGACCTTTCAGTCATCTGGTCTATCCCTGTACTAATGCAGGATTATTTCTTATGGGGTTTGGTTTTTTGTTTGTTTGTTTGAAGTCCTTGTAGAAAGGAGACTAGGTCTGAGTTATCTCCCCATGATAAATATACTTGGTGGTGAACACTGGGAACATAGCACATATTCTGCTGTTACTATCTTCTGTGTTCCTTGGACCTCAACTTTCCTAAATGTGGAGGAATGATTAAATTGGTTTGCTTCCATTAAACACATTTATTTTTTTTTCCTCTATGATGAACAGAGTAATGGCTCTTCACTAAGAGCAATAGTGGCAGACAAATTAGTAAGCAACTGTTTTCAGTTATAATTATCTTTGAGTTTGGGTTGTCCTACTTCTCCACATGCCTTATGTCTGCAGTCCTCAATTTCTGCCACGCTTTTCAGGCAGCGGCCCTGCTTGTCTCCTGCCATGTGCTGTGAAGTAATTAAGTGGACTGTAGCCAGATGTAGTGGAGATCCTTCTACTTTGCCAAGATTTTTGCAGTGCACTGTTCAATCTGGCCTGCTCACCACTGCTCCTGGCTTCTCTTGTTCCTTCACCTCAAGGGCAACAGGTTTGGTTGAGTTTCCCAGGGTTCTGGTTTGTCAGCCTTTGGGAGCCATGAGAATAAGAGAGGGGTCCTAGTGGGGGTGAAAGGCTAAAACCTGCCCTGAGTAGCAGGTTGCTGAGACCGGAAATTGTATAGCAGAGATGATGTATTTCATGACCTCTTAAGGAAAAAACTAGTCTTGTCAAAGACTAGAAGGACATGATGAGGTTCACCTCCAAAGGTGAATGTGTGGAGCTCCCATCCTTCTGCAAGTGAAGGTCATGACTGGTGCCTCCTGCATGGGATTGTTTATGCTCCTAGAGTGTCAATGGGGGGAGGCACAGGTGAGCATTTGGACTCTTTGTTGTGTCCTGCTCAACAACACTGCTTTAGGAGTTGAGACTTGGCCTTGACTTTTCAGTTTTATTGCTTAATTCAGTACAGTAACATTGTAAATATTCTGTTAGAAAACACTAAATTAGCTTTAGACTGTAGAAGGAAGTTATATAAATGAGATGTGATAAATCAAAGCTTTTTTTTAAGGGTGTAATTTGTTCTGAATGCTCTTGGAATGAGTTTTGTGCATTTGGAAGCTGAATATTCTGAATATTACAATTTCAGTGTGGCAGAAATATGTTTTGGTGAGAATTAATTCCTGAGTAACAGAATTATGTTTGTCTACTCAGTCTCTATCCTCTCCAAGGCAGCATCTGGCTTATTCTCCTTCCCAATTTTTCATTTGGATAAAGTCCAAATAAGAGCACTCTGAGCTCTCCTGCAGTTCACCAAGTTACTCGGGGACCCAGTCCTGCTTAGATCCTTTGCTAGCTCTCAGCTCGTTGCAGTAACAGGTCTTGGAAAGTCACTGAGTGCTCAAATTGAGAGTTGGTGGTTTTGTGTCTCTGATTTTCCTGACTTTTTGTGAGAATTTACTGTATAGCTTGACCAGATTTGCAGATGATGGGCTCAGTATGGACCTAAGATCAAGGAGAGCTTTCAGTGCAGCAGCTTCACCTGGTACTTGGATTTGTGTTGCACTGTGGGGAATGGGCTCTTCTACCCCTTACTGTTGCCTCACCAGATGAGTCATGGGGAAGCTGGTAGGAATGAGGTGCCTGGGCTTCCCTTTGTGCCTCTACTTCATCAGGAGCCACTGCATATTTAATAATCCTGCGGTGACGAAGCAGGAGCGCTGGAAGCAGCTCTATTGCTGTTTAGGTGGGGCGTGGTATCGGCACAACAAGCTTATTCTCAGCACTGCCTTGTTAAGTGCTTTTTCCATTGCTTCTCCCTGCCATGTTTTGGGGCCTGGCTTCTGTATTTTTGTTAATAAATTGAAGATACACAGTGGTACTCAAATCTTGTTAAATGATGTTTGGGTTGCCTCGTAAAACAAGATAATTGTGCAATCACAGAATGGTTTAAACATCTGATTTGGATTTGAAACAAAAATGCTGTGTAATTGCTCTCTAAAACTTGTAACTCACGCATGAAATGGATGTTATCAGGCAGATGTTCTTTTATTCACCAGCACGCTCAGTATCTCTGGCTTTTAAGTACCAGGATAAGTGAAACATTCTCAATTAGCTCAATTGTCTGTGGCTAACTATTCTGCCCAGCTTCTGGTTTCTAGGTATGGCTCTGCAAGAGCTCCTGACAATTTTCTTCTACACTTGATGGTGTTATACCAGTGAAGTGAGCCAGCATTACAGATCATAAAAGAACATAAAAGTTGTGGGAACACTGGTACTTAAAACTGCTCCCTGAAAACTGAGGATATAATGTTAAATAGGCTTCAGAGTGCATCGATATCTAAAATAACTCACACCTTACTACAGAGTTACTTAGATGGAAAACTGTTCTCTTACCAAGACAGAAAGGATTTTAAAATCTTAAATCTTTCAGGAGTAAAACTTGAAAACCTAGTTTAATTTTTTGCTGACCAAAAATTGAATACTTTCATTTTTGTGTGCAATTCCTTTCTCTTTGTTTCATGCCATTTGCATTTTCTGAAGTAATTTCAGTGACGTTTCCTGGGGGAAGGCTGCAAACCTCCCAATCAAATGCCATCTCTTCCACCAATCTGCGAGTAAATTCCAAAGACAACTTAGTCTTTAAGTAGGATGGGAGAGGTCTGGTGACAGGTCTGAAAGTATTATCCTGATAAAGTACAATTCCAGTTCTTCTTTTGAAATTTCTCTTTTGAGAGACTCTTAAGTGCTTAGAAGTTTTCAGGATTGTGAAGTAGGTAAAGATGACTAGAAAAAAACCCTTCTCACCAGAATTTCTTGTGGTACTTCTGGTGCGTGTTAGTGACTTTTTCCCTTGTCCTGTTGTGGGATTGTTGACGGGTCTTCAGTTCTTCCTGCACATGATTTCACTGGCTAAATAACTTATTTATTTTTCACTTCTGCTGAAATCCATTGCACTGTCTCCAGATTTGCAGCGCATATTGATCTCTAGTCAAGCACATTCTCATCCTGCCTTTAGTAGCCTCTTGCCTGTGGGCTGCCGCTTCTCATTATTTCTTCACTGGCCACTGTGTTCTCTGAGATATGTCTGTCATCCTGTTAAGTGCATTTGAAAGGCATTGACTCTGGTGTTCTCCTCACAGAAGAGCAGTAATAAATCTCTTCTCTGAAAAGCAATGCGCAATATTTAACTTGAATCTTTCTTCCTTTTGTCCTGCAGCTCAAATTATATATATATAAAAAATATTTTTAAACATACCATATTACAAAGCAGTCCAAGACTAGAAAAATTAAAACCAAGGAAACTTTACCATATAAGCTTGGAAGACTTGGTGCAGACAAATAACCCAACAGTGGCCTTAGTTTTTAAAGCTTCATTATGTCAGATCTGGTTTGCAGTTAGAAGGGAAAGCATAGGATGAGGCAGAGGTTGCTTTTAAAGGTAGTGTGGTGGGCAGAGACTGGATCTGGTTCTGTATGAATGAAAGCCTAATCTTGGAAGTAAAAGGCCTAGGATAGTAGTAGGTGATAAACTTTGGGCACCTTTAAACACAAAACTTTATTCTCGTTGCCCTTTTATGCAGGGTTAACCAGCGAAAATCTAAATTGGGATGTTTAATTTGTGTAGCTAAATTTCCCTTGAGGATTCAAATTAGACTCTTCCTCCCAGCTCTCTCTTGCTGATTGCTAGCAGATTTTTCTTTCTATCCCTTTGTCACTAATGTAAGAAGAAATGAATACCCTCAAACTCCTTCTTTTATTGCATAGATGGGACCATCTTCTTTCAAGTTCATTTTCTTTGTTGTACGTCAGCTCCTAAAGGCACCATACAAGATTCTGAAAAAACGAAGGCAGATATGGTGACTGAGTTCCACATTACTCATAGTTCTAAATAAAACACACTCCGGAGCTGTAGATAAGAGTATCTGTAAATGCAGTGAAGCAGCGCAAAATGTGCAGAGAGGCATCTCTGTATTCTTCAGGACACAGAGCTACCAGGAATCCTCCTTCCTCCAGGAGAACTATAAAATCCTGAATTAATTACTAGGAGAGGGAAATTTAGGTCTTAAAAGAAAATAAAATAACCACCATATAACAAAGCACCTCCCGATTTTATCAGAAATACTGATCACACTTTGAAACATTTATGGGATAATTTTTCAACTCAAATTATGAGAATTGGAGAAGAAATAATCATGTGCAAGCAAGGCTTCCAAACTAATTTTAGTAGACTAAACCAATGAGCAAATCCCACGGTGCAGCATAAGGCTGTAAAGGGAATAGTAACTTGTGTAGTTGACAGTCTGAGAATCCATGTGTAGTCATCCTGAAATATTGTTAAATTAACTTAGTTGCCTCATGATGAAAATGGATATTTTTTTTTCTCTGTATTAGACTTCTTTTCCTTCAGGAGAAAGAAAGCCAACATCATATTTGTTGCATTTCATATGTGCCTAAGCACCTCGAAATCTAGTCTGTGGAGTATGGTAAATTAGGAATCAACACTGGTTTCTTTCTGTTCAAACCAGAACTTGCCAGCTGAAATTTCTGTGGCTTTTTAGGGGTCTGCTCTGGCTGTGCGCTGCAGGAATGTCAGATGCAGGCTCTTATTAACCTGCATGGGATCTCCGAAATGGGCAGTAAGGAGATCATGGAAATACAGCATTTTCTTGCAGGACTTACTGGAAAACAGAAAACAA
Organism: Actenoides hombroni; assembly: GCA_024336885.1. Classification (NCBI taxonomy): domain Eukaryota; kingdom Metazoa; phylum Chordata; class Aves; order Coraciiformes; family Alcedinidae; genus Actenoides; species Actenoides hombroni. The sequence goes on from WUAM01000160.1 coordinate 11,727,454, forward strand.
ACAAAATAAAACCCCCCAGAAATACCTGTGCACTTCTGCAACCGAAATGGAGGATTTCACCTTCCTAGCAAATTCAGGTCTACCACCAGGCAGTGAAAATGGACCACCTCTTAAAAATCTCCATCTCTTATGTGCTGTCACAAGAGCATTACTCAGCAGGAGTTGAAGGTGGGTGCTGCAGGAGGCCTGTCTTGGGAAGCCAGGGGTGCTGGCTGGTTTGCTTTAGCATTCCTTTGTAGCAGAAGATGAATTTCTCTGATTTGAAGCTCACTGCTTGAATCAGGCTGCAAAACAGGAAGGCATTTATGAGTCCTTAGCAACCGGAGGACTAGATAATTTTGCAGCTAATTTTTCTGCTTTTTTTTTCTTATTTTTTTCTGATTACCAGTAAAGGGCTTAGAATAAGTTCAGTTTAAGCCACTCTGCTACTTGCATGAATCAAATTGTCTTCCTTTGGAGTGACAAGAAGAGATGAAAATCAAAACCCTCCACTATGTTGCAGTTTAGTGTTTTCAGATGAAAGACACCACTCAATAATGCTATTGGTACATCCTTAACCCAACTGATGGTGCTTGTATCCTTCAAGTGATTATGACTTGGCTGTAGATTAACCCAAGATCCAGATATTAATCTGAAAAGCTGACTTCTTTTGAAAGCTGGGTATTTCAAGATGGTCCGTACTTTTTTTCTTTTATTTCTGTTGTTTTGGTTTTGGTTTTTTTGTGATACCTGCTTATTGAGTAGTATCCCACAGAGAGCAGAAATGGCGCAGCCTACCCTTTACGGACTTAACAATTTGTACAGTATATTTTATATACCTATGTGTTCTTGGATGGATAGAGAAATAACTTGATTTGGCAAAACTAAACTGTACATTACACAGCAGTATTTAAATCCTTTCCATCCAAAAGCTTCTGCTGACTTGTTAATGAGTATGAAGGACTCGGGAAATAATTTTGATAGTCATATTGTTTGCTATAAGAGAGTTACACTAATGAGGGCTGACTGAGATTCATTGATCTTGGAAAAGGTAGGAGAATAGTTAATTATTTCATCGCAGTGAAGATGAAACCACATAGGGGAAGATGGGTGGTGGGATGAGATCGGTGTTGGTGGGATGAGATCGGTGTTGGTGGGATGAGATCGGTGTTGGTGGGATGAGATCGGTGTTGGTGGGATGTTGTCGCTACAGAGGAACACAGAACCCCTCTCAGAGGGTGGAAGGGGTTTGAAAATATGCGAACTCAGGGAATGCAAAACCAGCCAGTGTGAGCAGATGTGTTTTATTAATCCCTCTATAAACTTGTTAAGCAATTGCTTTAAAAACCTTATGTTCTAGTATTTGTATCTTTGTTTCAGATCTTACTGTTATTAAATATTTTTTTCAGTGCTGTTGCTGTTAAACCATCTGGCAGTGGACACCAGATCTCTGTTTTTTCCAAGGTTTTTTTCATCTCATCCTGTTGGACTTTGGTTTCCTCGTTTAGTACCAGACATAAATCCAAAGAAATGAAGAGCTGAGGGGCTTAAACACTATGAATTCTAGTATTTTATGACCTATGTGCAGGCAGCTCTCATTTAAAACACAGGCTGAAGCTTCAGTGTTGTGGTGGAAATTGTGCTTTTTCATTGTGTTTGGTTAAAACATTTCAGGGCACGAAGTATTACGTATATTTGACTTCTTGTGTAAAGGCTGGTTAGTTTTGTTTCAGGAAGTCAGCAGGAAAAAAAAAAAAAGAGGGGAAGAAATCTGATTCTTCTCCCTGTCCAGTTTGTCCACCTTCATGCCAATAGGAACATTTTTCTCAGTGTAGAGTTGGCCATGTAGGAAAATTCTAAATGAATGGTCATGCTAATGCAAACCATGGCAGAACACCTATGGGTGACTGACCAGCTTGTGTGTGGCACTAGATGGACACTAGAGAAGGAAGCTGTAGTAAATATGGAAAGGGGAGCAATGGGAAAGGTGAATCCAGTGATGTTATTGTAGAGCAACAACAGATGATCGTTAACGAATATCGAATATAAGCATTATAACATGAAACAGGAGAGAAGAAAAATGGAAGAGAGGACATACATAAAATTGTTTTAAGACTATTTTTTTTGTTACTGTGACTTTTCATTAAAAAATTTTAGAACGTGCTGCTGTAGATTTAAGTGCAAAGCATTCTAAAAAACACAGGCAGAAGTGTTGACTGCTTTGTATGACATGCATGCACACAAGGTACCACTTTTTATGTTGAGTTTTGATGTTTTGCTCTTTTTACATGTAACCGAGCCACAATATATTATTTCTGGATTTCAGAAAGCAGATTTGTGGCATTAATTAAACATTCCTTGGTTCTTTATCAGATGTTCTGTGGCCAAAATGCAAAAGACAAACTTCTTTGTTGTTGCATGTTAAAGCCAATTTTATTTGCCAAGGGAAAGATTAGCTACAATAGAAGACGTTAGCTCACGTTTTTTCCCCCCATTTGGGCCTGAGAGCAGTTTTTACCTCCTTTTTACTTTCTGGTTCAAGAGGAAGCAGAAATGCCTGGTGGTCTCTTCCTATTTCTCACCTCATCTTTTAATTGTCTGTGTTATTTAGGTTTGCTTTTACTTGGGTTAGTGAAGGTCACACACCTCTGATGTCGTTAGCTGGATGACTCTTCTTAAAAACATTCATTTCTGTAATAAATCTTAGAAATGTCAACTTGAATGCAGGATAAAGTCCTTTTGTTGTCCTTCTGTATTTGCATGCTGGTCTTTTGTGGACTGAAATTACACTCTCTATTTTCTTTACTTACAAGGTCAACGTGTGACCCTTATTTCCACCTTGCCATCCTGGTTTGAATTGCAGCTCCAGCAGCTAAGACTGACATAAGATATATCTGCTTCCCCTCAAACAGCTGTAAGAACAGAGAAGTCAACTGAACAGTAATACCAAGTTCTGTTGATGCCACTCTTTCTTCAGGCCAATTTGAATCACCCTAAACACTTCCATCCCAAGCATTTGTACATGGTTTCTGTCAGCATATCAACTTTTTCTTTATATTTGTATTCCCTTTTGAAATTTGAAGCAGAATTGGCCGTGAGACTCCGCCAAAACAAGTATTTTGTCCTCAAGTTGCATCTGTCCTGTCTACCACTCTGGTTTTTGGATCCTCTTCTCACACGTAACCCGCAGGCTTGATACCAGACTTCCAAGAAAGTCTTGGTGTGAGCCACGCAGCCTCCACCCTGGAGCTGTGATGTGTACAGCTGCACCGCTCCTCAGTATTTAGCAAAATGATCAATGTGAAAGAAGAGCCATCCCTGCGGCAGCTGCTGCTGTTCTGGGTTCTTGGCCAGGATGGCAGCAGAAGTGCACATCAGCATCCTTGGTGCCATACGGCTTGAGACTGTCGTGTCGCACGCCATGTGGAAGATGAGAGAGAATAATTTCAGCTGAGTATTTGGGGAAGGCTGCTGGGTATTTTGGGTACCTCTGTGTCCTCATATTGACCCTTTCTCTGCAGTGTGTCTGCGTAGTTAATTCTTGGCAGCACGAGGGTTTGTGACATACACTTTTCCTTTTATTGGGTAAATTAGTCTGGTGAGACTATTACTCGAATAATAAATTTTTCCCTGTGTCTCCCTCTCCTCATCGCTCCTTCCTGTTGTGAGCGGGCTTTACATCCTGACATCCCCTTTAAGTGTCTTTACAAATGACTGAATTAACTTTTTGTGACTCGTCTCCTGCACATTAGACAAGATTGGTGTTGGCGGAGCCGCTTTTTAGCTAATGGCTTGTATTTGATATCAAAAGCCCAATTTTAAATGCAACCAAAACATATCCTGCCAAAAGAAAAACAAAGTATATTAAGCAAAGACCAGTCACACAGGGCTTGACTGATGTTCAGAAGTTGTTTTTGGTTTTGTTTTTTTTTCTCTGTGAACTCTTGTCAAAGTCTAGAATTCATGAAAGCAAAAAAGAGCCTTGATTCACTTTGCATGCCCTTGGGGTACATATAAGGCAAAAAAATTTAAAATTCTGATCCAGCAGCTTCAAAACCATGGCATCTGAAATAAATTATTTTCACTATATAGCAGCAAGTGAACTTTTACATGGAAATTATTCCTTTTGAACTTCTGTGTGGTGTGCAACAGGACTGTCTCGAGCCATACGGCACCAAGGAAAACGCCGTCTTTCAGTGCTGTAACCTTTCCCACTTGGGTTCCTACCAACAGCTGTCAGACTACTGTCTCTTTTTGTATTGATCCATTTGACTGGGAAATGAAAAGATAATTAACAGCCTGATATTTAATAGGGCACTGCTTTAAGAACAAGGCAAAAACCTAGGTGGAAGAGATTCCTGATGGAAATCACCTGGAGATTGCGTATTTCTCTTAACTGCAGATTTGCCTCATAAATCTTAACGGTTCTGTTCCATATTAAATGGATTTAGTGTCAGCAAATTTTAAAACTGTCTGAAGTGTCTAATGAGTTTATAAGCCACTAGAGAAGATAGGATGCTTTGCTTGCAGCATGGAGCTTAATTTGATATTCAAGGTCAGCACATCAAACTTCTTAATCAAGACCATAATGAGGAAAACATTTCTAGTCGAGGAAAATATTTCTAGTCAAGCAAAAGAGCAGAAAACAGGAACAGTACAAGAAAGAGCATTTACGCAGCTGATTGACGTGTTCTTGTTTTAGTCACCTGTCAAAGTTGAACCAAAACTCTTATAGTCTCTTCTATTAAACTAGTGCATTAAAAAAAAAAAAAAAAAATTAAAAAAAAAATATTACCTTAGTTTCCAGGGGATTGGTAAATGCATGTGAAATCACTTCATTCCACTTTATTAGCAAGGTGACAATGTTCTGGTGCCCTACATTTCAAATGGAAAATTTGAAGCCTTCAAGATTTAATGCATTAAATGTTCTTTTGAATTTTGCCACAATAGCAGCAGAGCATGGGGATAGAACTTGAGGAAAGCTTTGCAAAGGAGCTGAGAGCTGCTTTGGGGAATTAGTGAAGGTATCCTGTTTATATTAGCAAATGAAGGTAAGAACTTTTCAGTTCTTTAGCAGCAGAGTTAAAATCTCAGTCCTTAGGGCATTCTTTTTGATGGAAAAAACCCGTCTGGTGTTTTAATAATTTTATTTGTACAGTTGATAACAGGAATTGTTTCTGTCCTCACTAGCTGATGACCAAGGGTTGAAGCAATAGTGTTGTAGTACAGCAGCTCTTTGTGAGTGCTTTAGGCATTTGACCTTCACTTTGCCCTTCAACTGGATGTTTTTTGGCTCTATATCTGCAGACTACAGAAGCGGAGTGTCCAAAATTATTTCAGTCTGAGATACTGTCAATATGTCATCAGCTGTAACCCTACTGGGAAGTTTTAAAATTCTTTCCAGCGCATAATGGATATATCTGTTTAAACAGCTCTTAAAATTCTGAGGAGATAGAGAAATCCGGCAGAAAATCAATAGTGTGTTGCTAGTGGCTCTATTATTTATTAATTTCAACACAACCCAGTGTACCGTTAGGTGAATATCAAAGGTTAGAATTTTTTAGTACATTAGATAATATTTTAAGGAGGCAGTGGCTAATTTGAAACTATTTTGGCAGATAAATATCTTGAGAAGGTGCATCAACTAGACTCCGTTCCTTTTGAAGTCTAAGCCACATTTTAGAAGCAAATGTGGGCATATAGACTGATATCTGCATGGATTTCTGTAGAGATACCTTTCTTCATAGTGTTTTATTTTCTCTGAAATTATTGTTTAGCTTACGTAGCCTGTAGTGTGAACCTTGTGTCAATGACGTTCTGTAATCTTCCTAGGAAATGAAGTAAAAAGTCTTAATACATAGAAATATTTCCTTTCATTTATTGGGCTATCTGATGTGTGTCATAAATAAAGATTTAAGAAAAGCTGTTTCAGTAAGTATATTTATATTGAGAATAAATCTATTTTATCACAGTGCAGGCCATTATTGCTCAGCATGGATGTCCGCTGTAAATTGGCAATAGCTTAGGGCAGCTTTTAAATGGTGATTATGAAGCTATTAAAGCCTGGCACTATCCTGCAAATAAGTGTGTAATGATGACACCTTCTTACTTGCAGATCTACTTCCTGCATGTATTTACAGTCCAACCTGCTGATGGGAGAAACTAAAATAGATTCTGTTTGCTGATAGCTCTGCAGTCAGCACGCTCCTGGAAATGGGAGCTGGGCTTTTCTCAGGGCTAAGCAAATCCACCCATAGTCATTAGGAAAGCTCTCATAGCAGGATCTTCATGGCCAGAAATAAGTTCAGCACAGAAAAAAAAAAAAATTAAAAAAAAAAAAAGCTGGCAGGGTTTTTAGATTCAAAATGGAATTGCTGGGCTGATGGGAATCAATTGAAGGACGCTAATAAACTGATCAAGATAAATATAAAGATCTCCTGGGAATGGGGCAATCTCCTGGGCATCTCCTAGAGCACTGTACTTGTAAGAAAAGAAACAGTATTTCAACATTTGAAAAATTACTGGTAGTAGGGAAGTATACTTTGCTGCAAAAACATATGGTTGTAGGGAAGAATGGGGGGGGGTTGTGGCTTAATATTTTGTTGGGTTTTTTTTCTAAATGCAAAATGTGAATCTGATTTACAGGGAATTTTGTGTGGAGCCTAGTCAGCAGTATACAAGGTGAGAAAGGAAAACTAAGCTTTGAACTAAAAACTGGTTGGTTTGGGGTTTTTTTTGTTTTGTTTATGTATTCCTAGAACTGTGAAAGTGTGCTGAGGTAGGACAGAATGGGGCCTTTTGGGACCATGGTGGCTGATCAGATGTGCTTGTTCTGTGAGAATTTAGCAGTAATAAGTAATAATTTAGTGTTTTTAAGATAATTAAATACTGGAATTATCCTACTGTAGCCATCTTATAACCTTAGTCTTATACCATCATCTTCCCTCCATGTATTGAAAGTGAAAAGAAACTTGTAGAAATGTTTTCTGTCACTATAATAAACTGAAGCTTTTTATAATAAAACCACAGCACAAATTTTTAAGACTAGTTTAGAAGAAACTGTGAAATTTCTGTATTATATTATTTCAATATTACTTCATTCCTGCTGTTGGAGAAATGAAGTTCTCATTTTGGCTTCCATGCTTGATGTGTTATTTGTGTAATAGGAGTATAAATTCCTTTTGGACAGTTTTATGGATATGACAGGTATTGCCACTTAAGACATAGAAGTAGGTTAAACTATCTAAAACTAGTTTAATCTGATCCTAAAGTGTCTGGTCAAAGTCAGCTGCCAGTACAGTGAAAATGGATTTATTGTCATTTGAAATAAAAACATAGTAAGCTGTTGCGATAGTGGTTTATAGAGCCATGCTTTGAAGTTTGAATCTCAAGAGTTGTTTGTTAGTACAGTGAATCTAAGTAGGACAGCTTCATGATCTATTCCTGTGCTTGTATATATCTTAAAATGGTGTATGAATTAGGTCAAGTTTGGTCAAGGAAGAGTCTTGTCCAAACATGGTAAAGCAGGAAGCCACGCATGAGAAATAAGCTTTAATCCACTTAGTAGCCTCCCTGTACGAAGCTGTGTCCATTTCATGAACTGAGTGGTGGGCTGTGGATGTAGGACTTCTATGAGAAGATTATGAATGGATATTTAAGAGAAAAGTTATATGTTAAAAAGGTAGGACATCTCATTGTACGATTTCCTCTTGTTATTTTAATAATAATATACATGTATTTGTCGTTGTTGTTGTTTTGGTCTTTTTTTGTATTGAAGTGGATTCTCTTTACCGACCGTACTGTTTAGCTCTGTATAAATCTGCAGTGCAGTTTGTTTTATTTTGAATTTCAGTTTACAATAGTAAGTCATTTCTTATTGTAGGATTTGAGTTAGTAGCTTTTTCTGTAATATATTTGAGCATGCAAACACTGTGTTCTGGTTTATGGTATCAGAATACCTGTTAAACACACTTTTATCTTCACCTTCTCTATAAAAGTCATTGTTATTTGAAATATACTACTTTTGTTGAAGACAGAACTTATTTAAGACCTTTTCATTTTCAGTAATTTATTACATATAAATCTTTGCTTATAACTTCATGAAGCCTTCGGGCTGGAGGCTTTATTAGAAGAAGAGTTATCGAAAGCAGTCATTTTTTATATGCTCCTAATAAATGGAACTAGGCCAGGTAAGGGGGGAAAAAAAGTTGATGCATAAGTAAATGGTGCCAGTGCATTGCATTTGTGTTCTGGTTTGAATAGGAAATGGTCCACATGCAACAGAGAGATCAGCTAAAGTTTGTCATGCGTCTGGGGATGCAATAAATCCAGTGAAAGGAAAATTCTTGTTCTGAGCAAGTTCTTCCTTCTTTCTTTTAAATAGCCCAAGTAGTTTGTGTGGGTCAAGTGGTTACATTCCACTGCAACTGGTTATCTTATGTTTCAGACGTATAAATACCTCTTTGATCGAAGTTTGCAGGGAACTCAATTCAACATGCAGTTGAATTGTGAGTGTAATTTTTCACCAGATATACTTGAAACTATATTGACTGTATGAAGCTGGTTTTCCTCATACAAATCAGCTCACGGGTGCACAGGGACAGTTTTCTTATTCGGTCCCAGTGCATTTTGTCATGTGATGCCAGTTCCAGCGTTTGCAATTCTAACCTGAACAGTTACTGCTGAGTCGCAGGTGGCAGAGGTGATTGACAGGAGAGTAGCCTAAGAGCAGCCAGGATTGTAGAGCTGTGAGGTTATGAAATATGAGTCAGATTCCATATCCATATATTTGTATATTAGAAACCACACAGGGAACAACAAAAACTTCCACCTCCCAAACCTGCTTCCTCTGAATCATAGAGTGGTTTGGGTTGGAAGGGACCTTAAAGACAGAACCATAGAATTGTTTAGATTGGAAAACACCATTTAGATCTTCCAGTCCACCTGTTAACTCAGAAATGCCAAGTCCACCACTAAACCACGTCGCTCAGTGCCACAACTGTACAACTTTTAAATTCCTCCAGGGATGGGGACTCCACCACTGCCTTGGGCATCCTGGGCCAGGCCTTGACAACCCTTTTGGTAAAGAAATTTATAATTTTGTTCCACCCCCACCACACCATGGGCAGGGACACCTCCCACTAGACCAAGTTGCTCAAAGTCCCATCCAACCTGGCCTTGAACACTTCCAGGGATGGGACATCCAGAACCTCCCTGGGAAACATGTTCCAGTGTCTCACTGCCCTCACAGTGAGGAATTTCTGAAGCATGGCTGCCTTCCTGGCTGCTTCTTCCACCACTGTAATCCTAAAAAAGTTATTGATCGCATAGTCTTACACCATCTTAGTAGTCTAAGAGAAGCAATTAAGAGACTTCAGTGCCCATGCAGCTGCCTCAGATATAAAATTAGAGTCGTAGGGAGCACACAAATTGACTTGAACTGTGGTGCAGGTGTCAATGTCCAGTGGGAGAGCTGAAGCCAGGGCCATCACCTTGTTTGCTGCCTTGATGCATAACATTGGGAAGATACTTGGCTCCTGTAAATCCTCCTGGCTGCATTTGTTGGGGTTCACTTATTCCTGTTTACACTGCTTGAGTCCCTGTTGTACCCACTGCAGACCCTGGGTCAGCAGAATAGGCCTATTTGTGTGTCCTGTGGATCAATGGCAGCATCTGCTCCACACCTGTCACCACAACAGAAACCCAGCTTTGTTTTTAATGGCATTTAAAGGAGTTGAAGGATGCACAGTTCTCAGAATTCTCACTAGTGGAAATGCTGTTTTTTCAGTATATTACATATACACAAACACAATTTTCACAGAATGTTTGTGTATGCAAAAGAGAGCGAGCATCAGGGATGGGCTCAACACAAATACAAGTAGTAGCTGGGGGGGGAGTTTGAGGCTTGTGCTGTTCAATATGGAAACAGCAGAGGAAAAAATGAAAATAAACATAAATGTTAATTCTTCTGTCTTGCAAAGTGGTGGGAGAAAAAAGATGAATAGTTGTACCAAATCTAACGGCTGTGAGATAGAAAGAATGTTAGTAGTCACTTCTTTGACCTTCCCCAGTGTCAGGCTGAGAAGAGTGTCTCTGCACTGCCTGTGTCTCCCCAAGCCACAGCTGTTGGGAGGGATGCTCAGCCTGAGACACTACCTGAAGAGAAAGATTAATGTGTCAGTGCTGGCTTAAATTGTCAAGCAGGTAATATTTCTTTTTTTTTCTAAAAAAGTAATTACAAGTGAAGTAAAGGGTGGGTTTGGGCATCCAGAGGTTTAAAATGACATGAAGCATTTGGTGCTACTATTGTAAGAGGTGATTTATCCTGGTGGATCCAGAAGGGTGGTGCAGTGAAAGTATTTCTGGTTACTGTTACTGCTTACCATGCATAAAATCCCTGAAAGAGAAACATCTGAACCATCCCGAAGAGTAATAGTGGAAAGAAACTCAGAATGTGTGGTTTCTTGCAGTTTTTATTCATTTCATTTCATTTCATTCTCGTTCTTTTTGGTTTTTTAATCTTTTTTTTTCCCTTGAAAATTCCAATAAAATACAAATAATATTTACTGTGGGGAAAAAACCAACCCTTTCATTTGTTAGAACTGTAAACTGCAGACCTGTGATTGAAGTGAATGCAAGATTATTTGGCTGCTTATGCATTTTTGCAATGATAGGTTTCCTTGTGGTGTGTGAAACCTAAATGATAATGCTTAAGTCATGACTCCACCTTGGCAGCCTTTGTATTTGGATGTACGGAGCTTTCCTCAAGGTAATATCAGAGCCTCGTAGCATAAAAATGGTAATTGATGTGACTGATCCGCCAGTGAACTCTGCAAGGTGTAAGATGAATAGCAATGACATTGCAAAAGCTACAGTAATGAGGCAGGAGGTATTTTAGTCTGTTTAACTAGATGTATGCAGCTGTAGATTACATGGATTTACGCCACGCTACATAGGAAAGGGCATCCTAAGGTAAACTCAGAACTTCTTCATTTGTTTCAGGGAAACCTCCAAAGTCTTTAGCGGTTTTGGGCAGAGATTTTATTGGAAGTACAAATTCTCTTGTAGATGCATTGTGCTAAAAAGAAAATCTTTTTTTTCCTCTTCTCATAAATCTTCCTTCTGAGCAAAAACCCTGTGGTGTTTGGACTGCTGCTTTTGTGTTGTTTCTTACCAAGTTGCGGGATGGTTTCTTGTACATAACAACCCGGGTTTCTTAACTTACTCAAGTTCTTGAAAGAATGAACAGAGTTTCCTTCTGTGAAATAGTCCTTAAACTAATACAATATAACCTGTTACACTATTGTTTAGTAGTAATACACTTATTTTTTAATTTGGCCATAATGTTTCTTCTACCTAAAGAAACCACTGCAAAATAGCTCACTTTAAACAAGGGCTGCAACATGTCAGACTCAGAATTGCACATTCAATTCTCCTGTTCCCTAACCAATGTATTTCAGATTTGAAGTTACAGTTTTGCTCACTTCTTGCTACAAACCACTTCCCTTGAAAAGCACCTTCCCTTGGTGCCAACTGCTGAAATGCTTCCTAGGTGCCTTCCAGCTGCTTTCACCGTAGCAGAGCTGGCATTTAGCAGGCAGTTTGTCACTTCAGTCTGGTAATTGTGGCACTGTGGTGGAGTACATCAGGAAGCCACCAAGTCACGTAGGCCATGTGAAACGGGATGTTCTCTTCTGGCTTTATAACGTCTTATCAGTGAAATTGCACATGAAACCTTGATGTGAAAGCAGAAAATTGAGGATTACCAAAATCGGCAGCAGTTAAACTGAAGGACCGAGCCCGCCTCTGTCTGCGTGTTGTGCATCATATGAAAGATGGCTTGGGCAGAGCTTTGGCAACATGAGCCAAGTGGCTATTCGAGCCTTAAGTTCCTTTGTTTCTCCACGTCCTTTGCGTGCAGCTTCAGCCCCGGCAGCACCGCTGAGTTTGAATGTCTTTGTTTGTAAGAATGAAGGCGAGAGGAAGGAGAGTTTGTGCTGCTGGGGATCAGTGACAGCACTCTTGGTGACTTTGTGGGGGTGAGAACACAGCGTGCGGCAGTTGTGGGGGGGGAAGGACTGATGGGCGATTACGGTTTGGATCCGAGGGGCGGTAGGAGTTAAAAGGGTCATGAAGTTTATGCCTTATTGACAGAATACCCTTAATGACTCCTCAGGAGCTATTATACTGTGATATGTGAAGGCCTTAGTTGGAGATGATTTAATTTATGAATCATTTCTGTGATGGATTGCCTGCTATGTCAGACAGGCTGCTGCATTAACACGATGTTCTTAATTCATTATGAAAGATTTTATGCAAAGTAATTGCTGTACAACAGCCACTCTTCAGAATGAAATAATGTGGATGGTTTTTTTTTCCCCCTCCTCCTACCAGCGAAAGCTTTTGTTCACGTTATGAGCAATGTTCAGTTTGTGAAGTATCATCTGGAAAAGCTTTGCTAAAAGCAGTGCTGCTAAACAACGGAGCTTCCGAAATGGCAAATGTTTTTGCACTTTGACGTCTAATCTTTCAGGTTTTGGATTTGCTTCTGCATAATGAAGTCTCATGTTAGTTCAGGAATAGGCAACATATTGAAATTCTTCATTGACAAGTCCTCCAGAGGATTTCAGGAAATGGTTCTAAGATACCAGAGGTGAAATTTAAAAAGGTCTTTTTATTATTTTGGTGGTTTTCCTGTGCGGTCTCAAGTGGTGCTCATCATCTGTCTCTGCCTTTCTCTTCTTGCTGCAAAACAAAGCTACCTGGGCTTCCTTTTTAGAGGATGTGAAAAAAAAAGTAATTTTTCAAGCAATCTAAAATGAGGGAACCCAGTTTCATAGTATGTGGAACCCCAAAAAAGTACAAATGAATTCAGAAGAACTAGATAAATTCTGTGCCCATCAGCAATGGTTTTATCTCATGGCCGAGAAGCAATTTTCTTCTTGGGAAATCCTGTCAGAATATGAAGAGACAAGAGGACTTCTTCCTCTCCCTCCTGATGTGCTGATTTCCCAGGCACCAGCCAGCCAGGATGCTGAACCAGGTCAGGCTGTGATCTTCAGGGACGCTTTGGGTACCACTCTTTCCTCATCGTGTTTCTGTTGTAAGCGCTTTCCTGCAGAGATTGCCTTTCTTGCAGGGCATGCCAGTAGCACGTGGTTAGAGCCCTGTTCTTCAAGGCATCGAGGAGAGCACCTTCTCCATGCAGTGCTGGGGCATGCAGGGATATTAAAGTCAGCCCCAGAATAAGAAGCTGTGTTAATATGGTACATGCTTAATTTATTCTGCTCCTCAGGGGGTGAGTTGCTCGTTGTTATTGAGAGAGCATAAACACAGAAATCCAAGGCATGGTTTTGATAGTTACTTTAAAAATCTTAATTCCTTCGTTCTGCTTTCTTAATTCAAAGCAGGGAAGAAATTGTGATATATTCTTCTGGGAAACACAAGTATGGATTCCTCTGAGTTAAAAAATTCAAGTGTGGGTTTAAAAATAACTCAAGTAATCCTTTTTCTTTCCATTAATATGTCCTATTTTTGAAGTCTAGAGATGAAATCTTTAAGATTAATTTTTTTTTCCTAGTTCAAATAAATGGATGAATAACTTAAAAGTGCAATCCCAGAAATACTGTAAGGAGGTACAAGCTCCTCTGCCTTGGGCAAGATTGATGAGGTTAGCCTGACTGGCAAGTGTGCAGTTTACATGCTAATAGCAAGTAGGCTGTCTTACAGGGAGAAAATACATTGCAGTGTAAGTGTGGAATGTTTATTAATCCCAGTAAAGTGCAGCGGAGACAGTACAAATGATGTAAGAGGAATGTTGTGCAGGAAATATAAGTCATTAGATCAGGCATACGTGTTTCTTGGCCAAAACCCCTTTGTTTTATAATCAGTCCATAAGGACTCGGCACAGACAGATGTCACGCTCATCATCTTCGCTCCGCGCTGGGTTCCTCAGAGGTACAGCAGCTTGCCCAGAGCCATCCCCATGGCTCCAGAAATCAAGGGTGGGTAAGACCTCGTAAGCAAACTTTAAGGCGACCCATACTTGGTTTCAGGGGCTGTGTGGCTTCCGTCACTGCTGGGCATCGATAGGCACGCGTGGGTGTACGTGCTTGCTTCTTTTACACAAAGTACTGTTTGCATAGCAAGTAGAGACCAGTTCTATTTTTCCCCTCCTTGCAACAAAGTTCGTGACAATGAAAAGTTGAATTAAGAGCCCTGTTGCATTAGCAAAGATCAAGCTTACTTTTTCTTGGTGAAGAGGGAAGCAAGGAAGGTATAAACTCTCACTCTTCTTTTTTTTTTTATTTTATTTTATTGTTTTTATACTAGTCATAAATTGGAGAGAGATTTTTAAAGCAAAGTGATTGGAAACAAAATGAAATTTATCCCGGCTGCTTCACAGTGGTATATATATTTTTGTAGAAAGCACCTTGGCTTCATTGGCTGTAGCTTCTTGGTAAAAATAGCAAAAGACTTTTGTTTCCTTTGCAGTTTTGCATAACCTGCTACTTACAAATTCATCAGGTTTTAATTAAAATCAATATTACTGTCATTTTACTAGGTGGGAGTAATTTTTTTTTTATGCAGTACCTACTTTTCCCTACATTTTCTGCTGGAGGAGTAGAAAATTCAAATAAGTTTTCCTTTTGAGAATGCAGGTTTTATGCAACAAGTCCATCAAGAAATGTCCTGCAGAGATGATGTTACCTTATTTTTCATCTTCCAGTTCCAAAACATCATTGTTTGATTTGGCTGGACAAATTGTACAAGTTTTCATTCAGCACAGCTAGAGACTTATTCAAATTCTTATTTAACAAATCAGGATGGGAATTTCCAACCAGCTGTTGTGGTGTTATCAACTGCAACTAAGCCGTAGGTAAAACTCTCAGGAAGCAACCTGAGTCTGTGATGCCTGTCCAGTGGTAGTGAAAAGGTTTTTATTCCCAGTAAATGTGATTTTTCTGTTTTCCTGTGGAATTCATTAAATCTATTTCTCCTTGCTGTGGGTGTTTGTGTAACTCTCGGAATTCCTTATTCCAATAGATCTTGGATTTGGTGCCCCTTGGAGTAGCTGGCAAATGTGGCAGACCAAATAATCAGCACTTTGCTACAGAAAATCCACTTCATTTCTTTGGGTTTTGGTTTGCCTCTGGGTACAGACAGAAACATGTAAATAAAGGAAGTAAGGACAAATATAAGCATCTGTTATACGATCAGTTGTTGACAATAAACTTAAACCAAGCCACCTGCTCTAAGGATGCCCTAAAATTTACTCCCAGTGGCTTTGTAAACTCAAATGCTTAGAAAATAAAGAAACAAGAAAAAACCCTAAAATGATACTTCATGATATAAACAGAAAGTTTGTGTAATGGAAGGCTCTGGCAAGAGGGTTCTTTTAAAAAAAAAAAAAAACCACAAAAAAACCCCCCAAAAACATCCCTGCATGTAATTTATTTATATCCTTCCTCATCTGCATACCAGCAATCAAAATAACATACTCCCCCATTCTTTGAATAGACTTTTCAAGACTTTTTTTTGTTATTGTTGTTGGTTGGTTGTGTTTTGGTTGATTCATTGTTTTCTCTTTTTTTTCATCGCTCTATTTCCTTATGGCATATTAGGTCTTTTTTTTTTCCTTATTTCATATTTACGGTGTAATAATTTTCAGATACATGCTTTTCTAGGAATATAAAGTTTTGGGTAGTGTATTCTTAAAGCTGATTTACTGTTTTTCTTTTATTAGCTTAAGAGTTAGAAGGTTTGGGTAGACTTTAATGTCTGTGTTTGATTTTATTTTAATTTTTTCTTACGAAGATGACAGTTCATGGCAATCAGTAAGCTTTATATCTCTGGGTTTTCTGCAAAATAAGTATCTCTTTATGTGAAAGTATATTTTAAAATTTTAGAAAAGGCCATACTTTTTAAATTTTTAAAACAATGGCATTTTATGATAAGAAAAAAATCCTAAAAAAAATAATAAAAATCTATACTTCATTCTCTCCATTTTCTCAGTGTAAGTTTTCTATTTCCTAAGGAGGAAGCCAGCATAATATCTGGGGTTTGTAAATCCAAAGTTGAGGGCAGGCAGACTCAGAAATGGATATGGATACTGGTCATGAAATGCAGTCCTGCCTTGGGTCTGACTGAGCGCGCTCATTTAGTCCAGAAACCTCTTTATTGTGACACAGTGGGGGATTTTTTTTTTAACTATGCCCATTAAAAAAAATAAATCTACCAAACTCCCTGCCTTTGGACATGCAGTAATGTCCTGCTCTGAGTACAGCTCTAGTTACTCTAGAGCCGTCCCTGATCCTGACACACCATAAAAGCAAAAGGGCAGGAGCTGCAGGTGGAGGCTTGGACAGTCCCAAGCAGATCATCTGGAAGTCCAATGCTTCAAATTCTTCAAGGAAAAACAACCCTTCTTTTATTTACAAACTCATTTTCTTCCGGTTCCTTGCTTTGCTTCAGTACTGTCTGTCAAGCCAGTATCTAGTGCTTCTTGATTTTGGTCTTTCATGCTGCCTTTTGTTGTAGCTGGAACATCACTGCTGCTTTTATATTAAGCCCGTTTTCTTCCCTCTTACAGTTTAGAGAAACATCCTTTATTGTTTTCTGCATGCTTAGTCTCCCCTGAATGCATTTTGTTCTTGTTACCTATCCCCCAGGATAGAAATACCATAGTGGTTGTTAATTATAGCAGAGGACTCTGAAGCAACATGTCACATCTGGGTGTAGATAAATTACATAACATCAGTAGCTGTTGCTATCTGTGAAACTGAAGGAAGATGGTTAAACGGCAACACATGTGAAAGTGCTGGAGGTATTACTCTGTTTTAAAAGATTTTGACTGTGGTGAATAATTATTTGTAAGAGTTATTCCCATTCTCTTTCTCCATCTTGCCTCCATGGAAAACATTTAACCATTCAATTAGCAAGTTCATCTGGAAGCATGTGAAGAAAGACACAAGAATCCTCCTGGGCATGCTGTATGAATACCAACATATTAATTAAAATCTATCTAAATATGTCAGTATTCTGCAGTTAGTGCCATAGCTAAGATACCATGGGGCCATCTTTTTTCATAAAATCACGGTGTGCACACACAGCATTAGATGTTGATCTTTAAAACAAAAAATAAAACTTAAAACCACTTTCTGGAACTTATAAAAGTCTGGAAGGCTCCTGGGTTTATACAAATGTCTTGTAACTGCAAAGAACCATATTGTTACGACAGGGAGAGCTGCTGAGATGTCTCTTTGCTGGGCCCTGTAAAAGGGATCTCTGTTTGGGTTTGTCCGTCTGGTCTCCTTTCTTTGTTGAAACTCTGAAATGCACAATGTAAACACGCAGCATAAATGGCCAAACCCAAATGTAATCTACAAACTTTGTTGCTTTGGGCTTAGGGCTTTTTTTTTTTAAGTGATCAGAAGTGTAAGTTCCCAGGCTTCTTCAACTTTGTGCTGAATCAGCAGCTGTGCCCCTTTTATCTCACTACAATGATCCGTTCCACCAGGCTTGGGTGTTCTCATCACCTTATCTGCTTTCTGTCCACTTTCTCCCTTATCTTCTGTTCTTTTCAGTTATTCTCTTTTCTCCAGTACTCCCTCCCTGGCTTCCCAAAATTACTATTTTGGGACCCTTAGGCCGCGTGAACTTAGAGCAAGGACAGCCTCTGTGTGCCTTGGAGTCTGTATTTCCTCTGACCACTGTTACAAAAAGGACTAGAAACCAGGATTTGGCTTTTGGGTAGTGGCGTGAATCCAGGTGACAGGTTTTTAGGGAAAAAAGTGCAAGGCTCATGCTAAATCCCAAGGGTGAGAGACCTCCCGTAATACTCTTACTTGTGGTTTACAGTAAGTAGGAGGGTGCCATTCAGGGTGAAATTGGGTGTTGTGCTAGAAAATATTTAATATTCATATGTGCTGAATTTTATATTAATATCTGCTGGAGGTATTGAAAAGATGGGTAGTTGTGGTGCTTAGGTGTTGGAGCTTGTCCAAAGAAGGGTAGTAAAACTGGTGAAGGGTCTAGAGAACAGGTCTTATGAGGAGCAGCTGAAGGAACTGGGGTTGTTTAGCCTGGAGAAAAGGAGGCTCAGGGAGGACCTTCTTGCTCTCCATAACTCCCTGATAGGAGGATGTAGTGAGGTGGGGATTGGTCTCTTCTCCCAAGTGACAAGCGATAGGATAAGAGGAAATGGCCTCAAGTTGCACCAGGGGAGGTTGAGGTTGGACATGAGGAAAAATTACTTGGCCAGGAAGGTTGTCCAGGCCTGGCCCAGGCTGCCCAGGGCAGTGGTGGAGTCCCCATCCCTGGAGGGATTTAAAAGCCGTGTAGATGCAGTGATGAGGAACTTGGTTTAGTGGTGAGCTGGCAGTGCTGGGTTGATGGTTGGACTTGATGACCTTGAAGGTCTCTTCCAACCAGAACAATTCTGTGATTCTATGATTTAGTGGTGGACTCGTCAGTATTAGATTTATGGTTGGACTTAATGATCTTAAAGGTCTTTTCCAACCTAAAGATTCTGTGAAAATCCAGTGGATCCCAGAGGCAGGAGCATCAGTGTTGCTGAGAAAGCAGCAGGAGAGCGGGAGCCTGTTTGCACCAGGAGCCACGTTCACCCAGCAGTACCTGTAACCAGCGCCATGTCCCTTTGCTCCTTTGTCCCTTGCCTGGGCTTAGCTGTGTGTCTGCTTCTGAGCAAGAGCAGGGGTGCAGACACAGATACTCACCTGTTGAGAGCCTGTGCTTGCCTTGGCAGGGTCCCTTTAAAGAAACCCTTCACATCTCCTGTGTTGCTTTAAAAGTTCATAAAGTTTTCCCATTCGATTTGCTGTTGCTAGGTGCTGGGTGGTTTTCTTTTTTTTTCTTTTTTTTTTTTTTTTTTGCTTTGTGCTTGTTATGAAGAAGCCTTCAGCAGGCTAAGAATATTTTATAAGGTTAGAAAATGGTGTTAAATGTTAATTAGCAGTTGCATAATCCCAGGTGGCATCCTCTCACACGCACTCGTCAATTTTTAATGAGTGTCACTCGTGCACATCAAACTCAAAATTAGCTTTCTTTCCCAAGCACTCTGATTTTCACCCTCACTTCCCCTCCCCTTCTCCTTTGATGTTACTGACACAATATATCATGCTGGCATTTGCTTTGGTTTCATCTCCAATGCATGTTGTCATGTAGCTAGTTAGTTATCTGCAACATATACACAGACTTGTATCCGCAGAAGCACATCTTCAGAATGAATCTTTACTCTTTTGCCTCCTTAGGCATAGCCTTTAGTAACTTGAATAAGGAAAATATGATACAAAGGCATTTTAGGTTTCAATCTGAGAACTCCGAGTACCAGAGCTGCTCTCCAAATTTAGCTGGAGGTGACCCTCACTGACATTGCATTGCATCGGTTGGAGCCCTGATATAGTTCCAGCAAACTGAAGTTTGGAGAAAAAAAAAAAAATAGCTGTGAAATTTATCACATCAAAAACTAACAAGGAGTGTTGTACATCTCTGTATCTCTTATGAGGAAAGGCTGAGAGACCTGGGTCTGTTTAGCCTGGAGAAGACTGAGAACCTGCTATAGCAGGAGTTGAACTAGATGACCTCCAGAGGTCCTTTTCAACCACTACCATTCTGTGATCTGCTAACTGGTGGGATACTTCACCACCTTATCTGGGGGTTGTACTGGTATAAAAGCCTAACGAGTCAGAGGTGGAAAGGCTATTTAGCATCCCCAAAAGCACATGGAGCCTTGTATGGAAATGCCTTCTATGAGTCGGGTTGGGTTTTGACAGATGTCAGGAATGAGTGTTGCCAAGGGCAGCGATGCTTTCAGATTGCACACAGTGGTGGAGTAACCTGATTATTGCAGCCCTTGTGTTGAACCTTTGGCCGCTCTCTGATGAACCAACTGCACCCAAACAGCTGGTTTGGGAGACAGTGCAGATGTATAAAATGGATGCAAATAAAGGGGCAATCAGGCTGAGTATGATCATCTCAACTCCTACGGCATCTTTTTCTTGACTTTCTCAGTTTGAGCAATGCTGTAGACTCAAATCTGTTAAGCAACTTCTCAATAAATCACAGAACAGCTGAACAGAAGCTCCGGTAACTGAATTTTCACTGTTGATCATTTCCATTTGTCTTTTTGCTTGCTCGGAGGAAAACTCCCCCACATACACTTCCCTCCCTCAACACACCCAGTTTGGTCCTCCGCTTCTGGTTTGATCATAGAGGTAATTTTACTTTGGTCTCTGCAGTTGGCGTTGATTTTTATTTATTTTGTTGTTGTTGTTGTTTTTTGGGTTTTTTTGGTTAAAGAAAGAGTTCTTCTAAGCATCGGGATGATTTTGTTTTGTTAAATGGAGTTGTTAGCTCACTTGGCAGGAGTCTCTGTACAGACTTTGCTTTGATTTCCCCTAAGAATACCATGTGTTTGAAAAATATTGGCTTCTTGACACCGTAGTGCCAATGACCTCTCTTTCCAATAGAACAAACTCAGCTTTAAATTATTTTTATTAATCAAGATTTTATCTCTTACCAGAGATTGACAGTTTTCCAAAATCTTTTTGACAGCTACTGTTACATGCAAGAGGTGAACCAGAATTAATGACCAGGGGTTACAGGACTGATTCCTGCTGTTTCTTACCAAAACGTGCATGGGAGTAAAGCTCGCTGATCCTCCTGCACTTACACCAGTGCAAATGAGATTAGAATCCAATCGTGTATCCAGGAAAATGAAAATGTCATGGCAATGACTTGTGTCCAACTTCTGAAATAAACAGATCAAGCAGGAGTAATTACATTTCTCTTTCACCTTCTCTGCACACAGACACTTTTCACCATCCTTGGATGATCTGTACGGAAAATATATATTATAATAAATATTTCTGCACTCATTACTAGTTTGGAAGAGTAATGTAACCACTTAAGAAGAATAAAGTAGTGAGATGGTACACAAGGTGTAGGAATGCCAAAAGGACAGTATGTTTTTCTGAAAGCTTCCTACTTAAAATGTGGTCTGTTGGTTGGTTTGTTTGTTTTTTAACTTACGGTAGCAAGGCGAAAAAAATAAAATGCTGTGGTGTTTTTTTTCCCCTATTCCAACAGTACACAGAAACCCTGATTATAGACAAATACCAGTGCAGACACTGTCCAAGGAGGCAACAGGGATAAAATCAGATGGTGCAAGAGCTGCCAACTCCCTCCCTGGAGTTCAGGCCAAGATTACAACATATTCAGATGATTGAAACATATTGTACTTTCGAAGTTCTTACAACACATGAGAACTTAAAAGATAGTTTTAATATTAATCAACCTGGTATTGATCCTCTATAAGAAAAAGCAAAGTGTTCTAGTAGGAACCCAGCCCTTGCTTCTCCTGAACTTGCATCTGCTCTAGACCCATCTGGAAACTCAAATGCAGTAGATGACATGGAAAGAAATGATTACTGAGTTTTTTCCAGTCTGGATAAGAAGTTGAATGTTAAAAATTTAATGAGATAACTTGTTATCGTGGGATTTGGCACCCCAGTGGAGTTTGTGAAGAGCTTTGAATAGCGCACAGTATTTATTCAGACTGAGTTTGGGCATATTTTGACTCTCGCTGTCAACCTTCAGGTTTTCATGCTTTCTTCCAAGAGATTTGGACTGTCCATTGAAGCTTTGAAGAGATAGGTACTACTAAAGAGGATTTTTTTACACTATTTTTCTTGGGAGTTTATTAGACAAAAATATCAGGTTCCCCCTCCTTTGCTTTTGAATTATGATTTACTTAGTGTAAGATACTCTGCTTTCCAAGAGATGGAAAATTGGTTTCTTCTGCCAATATTTGGAGTTATAAACCATTGCTTGAACTTTATGCTAGCATTAATCCCAGTGTATAGATAGTTACTATGGTTAAGGACTGTCTTATCAGGTCTAACAGCCCCTGGTATTGCTTCAGGCCATTAAGCAACAAATTGTTTGTAAGAAATAATTTGTTGCATTTCTCCTACCTTGTTTTATAATGAAAGGTATTACATTTAATATTATTCTTCCTTGGGTTCAGTTGTCACCCCCAGACACGCCACCAGCTCTTCAGTCCGTTTACCTGCCCAGTTATTCGCTCTAATGGGAATATACCTTGGTTAAAATAAGATCAATTTAAAAGTATTTTGAAGTAATGGCAGAGTTTTCCTTTTTGGAACTGTTGAGTTCAGCAGTGCCATGAAATCTGGTCTC
The DNA here is from genome assembly GCA_024336885.1 of Actenoides hombroni. NCBI lineage: Eukaryota > Metazoa > Chordata > Aves > Coraciiformes > Alcedinidae > Actenoides > Actenoides hombroni. Next base: position 11,749,654 of record WUAM01000160.1, read on the forward strand.
TAATAGTTGGGTTTGTTTTTCAGTCCATGGCAATTTCTAGGACAGACAAATACAGAATTCAGTCTGGTTTGAATCCTCTATTTGCATGTCAATATTGACTTTTATGAATGCATATTCTGGCTTACAGAAAGTTGTGACAGAAAACAAATGTCAAAAGACAGAATTATTGTGGAAATGTAATTACTGAATAAAATTAAGTAAAATTGGAGATGTGATGAAATTAGAGAGTGGCCTTATTTTGAATGGAGGCTATGGAGATGTTTCATGTCAGCATCTCACTTGCATTGTATTTGTCTGATTTATTCAAACTCTGATTCTAAGCTGCGTAATGGAGAGAAGAATCAGCCCCTTGTTCTTGATGGGTTCGTTCTCTTTGTTTACAGTTTGTTTTGCCAGAGAGGAGTAGCAGCAAGAGCTTTTTCAGTCTTTATAACTCTCATTGTAGTTGAAAGGAAAAAGAAGCAAAGATACAAGTTCTCAAGGCACACCAGGATGGGTAGGACTTACTTCTTAGTTGCAGTAACACTGAATTGACTCAGTGTCTGTACTATTGACAGGCAAGGTCCTTCATGCACATTAACAACATCCCTGTCTCCATACCTCTGCACAGGCAATGGTGGAGCAAGCACACTTGTCTGTAAGCCCGTGGGCCTCGCTCACTGTTCTCATTTCATTCTGTTCATTAGAATTAGTTTTCATTGTCTGGAAATTGTCTGAGAACTGGACAAAAAAGATCTCTGAGAACTGGACGAAAAAGATCTCTGAGAATAGGCTGAGGAGCTGAGAGTAATAAGGAATTACATTGTGTTATATCAAAAATCCACCCCAGGTGTGGAAAATGTTCTGAGAAAAGGCAAGAAATTAGTTTGGTGGTTCTTTCCTTCTTCCTGGACCATCTTCTTTGTATGGTTCTCTTTGAAACACATGCTGGATTCCAGCCATTCATAGAGATCTGCTCCAGACAGATATTAGCCTTTCACAGTTACTGATTTGGGCAGGGTGATTTAAAAACCTCTTAAATGCCTCTTCTCCTTCTGCTGTTAGACTTGAAGAGCCAACAAAGCCAAGAGACAGCTCTGAGGAGAGAGCTGTACGTCAGTGAACTCCATTGATTTTTGATGGAGCTGCACTGACTGACACCACCCGAGGAATTTGCCTGAAGTGAGAGCTGGATTGTATTTTGTTTTCCTTATTATTGAGAGAATTGTGGGGTTTACATTCCAGTTAGCTTAAAAATGTGTAAATTTGTTGAAAGCTTTTGGTGACACAGGGAATGACAAGGACATAATTTGGCTCTACAGAACTTTAAGCAGGAAGGTGAGAAACGGAGGGGTCTGATTTTCCTTTTAGAGTAATGCAAATGAGAAATAACTGCTGAAATCAGTGAGCTACACAAATGTAAAAATTGAAGAAAGTAAAAAGCAAATCTGTCCCATTACCATTTTACTTGTAAACTCAATGTATCTGATAAAGAAATCATTTAGAAATAATAAACATGCCATTTTTACAGTCACATTTCAGAGCAGAACCACACTTCAAGGGCTATAATTGTGACCTACATTTTGAATTATTTGATAAGGCTGACCCCCCATGATGATCTCAAATTAAAATCTTATAAATTACCACTTTCTGGCAAATAGGCTTGCTGTTATCATTTCAGTCTGACACTTATTCTGGGCTATGGGTCACTGCTTTATTACTGTAAGAGCTTTTGGCCAAGTGCTGTTCCCAAAGCATAGGAAGACGTTAAAGGTTAATTTCTTGCAAACTGTGAGAAAATGTTATTTCTCATTCATTTAGACTTGCATTATTGAATTTGCATTCTTTTTATAGTATGTGTATTAGTATGTAGCTAAAATCCCTCACAGCAAATCAAGCAATAAATTGCACTGAATTACAGTGCAATAATGAATTGCTTGTCATTTGGTTTCCAACAACAATAACAAGAATGTTTTGGGGTTTTTTTATGCTCTTGGCCAGACAATTAACATATTCTCTCTTGGTGTAACTCTGAAGTCTTTGGAGCTCTGCCTGTATAGTACTTGGCCCAAAAATTACAAGTGCCATAAAAGTTGATTGTCTTGTCTTCATATGAACATGTCGTGGCCTGTAGCCTTTCTGTAAACCTAAAATTGATGATGGTGATAGCTAATGTGTGGTTCTACTGTGTGCTGGGTCTTCAAATTTACAGACAATTCCCCTGGAAATTTGCAGTTGTACCTCCAAGGTACAGTAATTCTCGGTCAGCCACCACAAGACCAGGTGGGCTAATTCCTCCCAGGGAGAGCCCTGTGAAGTGTTTGTTCTGTACAGAAACGAGTTTCATTCGGGATTTAACAAGGGGACTGAATATGGGGGACTTCTCGAGAGTTCTCAGACCTGCCCTTCGGGTGGTGACAAGGCCAGAAGACAGCAGGAGGGATGTGAATGCATAATTGCCCTCTGAAAATTTTTTATTTTGTAATCTATTTTATTTTTTTTTCCAAAGGTATTAATAGCTACCTTCCCAGTAGGAAATTCTGTAGAAGGAACTGTTAATTATCTCCATACTCAGTTGGGATCGAGGAGAAGGAGCTGATTGTGTGATACCTGTGTGTTGCCTGTGCAAGTACTTCTTCCCTGGGGGATTTAAGTTGTCCTTAAAAAGAGGTGGGATACAGCATGGGATTGATAATAGTAAAGGTACCCCCACACACCAAGATCCCTTCGGTATTACTCAGAGGAATTTGGCTAAGTAGAGGAGCAGGGAGGGAAACATTGATATAGCTCTTTACCAGACAGAAATGATTAAAAAATGAATCATGGTCTACACTGTGAGCTATCACCGATAGTTCCCTGAAGAAATAGGTTAATAAAGTTGTGACCTAATTAAATCACAGATCTTGTTTGTCTTCCTGCCCATTCAAGACTGACATCTTCCAGACTTTGCCATGACATCAGCCCAGAGGCTTATGTGCCTTGTGCAGGACAGTGCAAGCATGTGAGATGTTTTACACATCGAGTCACTAAAGTGCTCCCCTTTTGCAATGGGCAGGGACTCAGTTTACTTTCCTAGTTGGGGTTGCAGATACTTTCTGTTTAGCATTGGGAAACATCTGTGTGATCTCTCCTGAGGCTTTTGCTATTACTATACCATCTACTCTTAATTCTCTCCAGTTCTTTTGGCTATTGTGCAGTCTCCCTCTACTGCCAAGTTTTTCAGTAAACAGCATACTAAATGTGTAACCTGCATGTAAGAAAAACCTGTATATGATAAATGCACTGCTTGGTTTTGCACCGCATGACTCATTCTTACAGTAAGAGGAAGCTGAGCTGTGCGAGGTTGATGCAGGATTTACTTCTGTGCCAGCTGCTGGTTATCTGAAACTGTGGGCTCTCGGGGAAATCAGGCAGGTTGCACACTCCATGCTTGGTACCAGTGGATCATTGTTGCCTATCCCAGCTTTGAACTGGTAGAGACTGGAGTTGGGTCCCAATAATGCCGTGTAACAATTGAGTACCAGAAACCAAAGTAGTTCCTCCTTCCTGGCACTGAATGAGGTTTGTCTGCAGAATAACAGCAGTGAAATATTCTCTATCTTGCTGTGCTGTGCAGTGTCCATATACAATAATGAATAAACATATAATATTTGTGCTTCACAGCTTATCTTTGTATGGCTTCATTAGGGTTAATACATGAATTGGAGTCTTATGTGTCCCTATTGAGTATATGTTCACCATAAAGTGAATCTGACCTTTTTAGGCTTTATTTTCTTCTTCAGTTAATAAGCATATTGAGCTTTCATCCTGGTGTAGGCTTTTATTTTGAGTTAAGTTCGCTGGTAACTCACTGAAATTTCTATGGCTCTGCAATTCCAGAAGCCAGTATGATTATAATAGCCTCAACAAATAGCTGTAACATTCATTCCTTACAGACGGGTTTTTTTGAGTTTCATTCTTACCTAAAGAAATGCTCATGAGAACATTTTGGAGTAGCTTCTGTAACTTTTTGTTGCTTTCTTGTATAAGAGTTGGGAGCTTAGTTAAAATTTGTAAACCAGCTTTTTTTTCTTTTACCTCCAAGTGGATGAGATTTTTTAAAAATATTTTTTTTATCCTTAAGTAAACATCAGGGGCTGCAAGGTGAAGAATGACAAAAATATGTTGCAGATGAAAATAGATCAGTATTTGGCACTTCATGCTGTCTAATTAGGAAGACTTTTAATTCTTTCTAACATTATTATTCATTTGATGTAAAGAACTTTGAGATCTTTAATGGCAAAATCCTTATTTTACATCAATATGCACATTGACTTTTGGACTCGTTTGACATCATGCACGTTTTCTCTGATGTATTTCTAGTGCAGACCCACAAGTTGTAATATCGGTGCCAGTCTATTTGACGAAGGGGTCAATTGGTGAGATCTTGTGACTCAAGGAAGCCCAGCTTCTCATTGGTAGGCTACTGCCTTAAACTGTCAAAGGGCTTTGCAACTGAGGAAGGAAATACAGTTGGTGGTGTGACATCCAGTCTTCGTGCCATAATACAAACTATGTTAAAGAATATACAGTGGAAGTGTCCTGAGCTTAGAGTTTTCGCACTTGGATAACAAACTTATCAGTGCATTCTGAGTTGTCTGTAGATGCTACATCTTAACTCTAAATTTGGAACTTGCTGTGATTAAGTGTCGATAGCAAATAATCCTTTTTTAACCCTAGTGGTAATTAAATCTCTTATGTGGCTTAATTCTGATGGTTTTAAAGCTTTATCATCTAAGCATTAATGCAAATTAATCAATTCCATTTTCTCATTGCTAAGATGATACGCAATTGTCTTACACCTTGAAGAGGTAGAGTTTCCTTATTTTTCTGGAGTCCTCAGCCCAAACTTGCCCTAACAAATGCTGTTTGGATTTAATTTTAAAGACAAATAACAAATGGGAAAACCCATTCAGTTACTTCACTCAGTAAAAATAATTCACAAAGGCTACAGATTGCAAACTACTGACTTGAAACTTATATGCATTTTTCTTAAAATGTATATTATGAACCAGCTGTACCTTCCCTCCATTATACTGTCCTTTGCATCAGGACTCGCAGCAAGGACTACGGTCCTATCTCAGATATCCTGCAAAGAGAGGGTACCACAAAACTATGGGGGAACAGGCAGAACTTATATTTATTACTAAGTATATGACAAGAAGAAATGAAATATGATCCCTTCAAAAACTCTTATGCCAGGAGAGAAAGTGAGTGTTTCTCTGCACTGGAGAAGTAGGACTGGTAACAACTGTCAATTGAGTGGATTAAGGAGAATAATGAGTGTCTGTCTTCTTGTATTGTTCTGCTGCCCTGCTCTCCAGCTTCTTGCAGACCCTCACTCTGGATGTCTATTAGATATTTCATTGATAGAAGACTGTATGAGTTTGTCCTCTAGGTAAACACATTTCTGTTTTTAAGGGCAGTGAAATTGGTCCAAGATCCAAGTAAATGATCAAAATGTGCTATCAGCTTCAGGTGTAATTTTAGGCATATTGATTTTGTCTGTGGTTAGCTACAGTACATTTAAAACCAGACAAGTGAGGCAATGGGAAATAGAGGAATATCCTGCAGTGGCATGAGCTGACCAACTGATGGAACAGTTTTTTCTGTTGTACATCCTGATCTTGTACAGGTTTAAATTTAAAGGGAGATTTCAATTTCAATAGATGCGGCAAAGATACAATGTGCAACTTCAAAATAAAAAGGAAGAAATACAGTATTAAATGTGAGTAATCAGTGTTAAGGCTCCTGTGATGCTGGTTGACTAGGTTATTATTCTCCTAAATTTAAATACACAGTAGTCCTTTTTGAAAACCACTTGTACAGACATGCTATTTCTCTTTGAGTAACAATGATTTACCACCTTTTATTTTATCTTTTCGGGGTCCACAGTAGTAGCATTACCACACTAAACCATATTTCTTATATCCTGTTCCATTCTCTTTAGCAGCATTCGACAAGAGAAAGAAGAATATTATGTTTCCAAACTACAAAATACCCATATTGCCTTAGTAGAATATTAAAATATGCCTCATAACTTAAGTTTTATAATATGGTAATCAAAGCAGGCATAAGCAAAATATTAACTAATGTAGTATTTATATAAGAGAAGTTTTTGTATTTGCTGTCTAGAAAACTTATGACCATTTTATGGAGATTTCCAGACTCTGAGATTTAATGATCTTTCTGATTTGTCACTCTGATGGAATGAAAGTGCTGATGAATTTATTCTAAAAGAATTTTCTAATCATCCTTAGGAAAATTAGAAATGTATAGCAGATTAACAAACCAGCCATTCATCTGTTGGGTTAAATGTACCAAGATGATCTTAACAAGCCATGTCGTCTTTTAACACACGCAAAGGACCAAATTATCTGCTGAAAGACTGACATTATGTAAATGTAACATTTGCTGGACCTCTAAACCCTGTGATTAAATTACTGCCTAAATTATTCTGCAATATGAATGTCACTACAAAAAGGGAAGCTGTAAAAGAAATGACTGTGACATCTTCTGGGTTTGCAGTATTTCCATAATGAGTATTTGAAATGAACAGTTTGTATATATAACTCAAAATCTTAATGAAATAAGAAGAAAGTGGAAGATGTGATGTGAGGAAAACTTACTCTACAGTGAGGCAAATGAGGGTTTTGGCAAGATATTGTTAGCGGGATAAGCATGCCTTAATTAAGTGGGGAATTTTATTCAGAAGCCAAAACTTGTTGCTGGAGAGACTCTTCCCCTGCCTTCCTCTGTGGATGTGTTGGGTAAATGGTGGCAGGTAATCTGCTTTCACTTAGGACTTAGAGAGGCACATCTGTAAAAATAGCAAGAAATGAAAATGGAAGAGTGTGCTGAGACTCTGGTATTGCAAGTAATTATGTCCCTGAAAGTCTGTGTATAAATTGTTCCCTGCAAATAGGTATCTCCTTATGCAGAATAACTGATCGGTTAACTTGTACTGTATCATTAACTCATGTAAATGATCTTAACTCGTATTTCACTCATTCAGAAAAATTAAAATCTAGCAGAACAAATGTGCTTCAGCAAATGGAGGAATTGAATGTTTTATTAATTGGCTACTTAGTAAGTTATAACAACAACAGCGGAGAGAAGCAGCACTTGGCAGAGTGTCATAAATTGAAGCTCATGGTACCCCTGCAAGGTGAAATGACTGACTGATAGCCCTTTTCTGATGACGTAGTGCTTGAGTCCACAGTGATGGGGAGTTAATGTTCCCCTGAAAATCCATAAAGGCCAGGTTTTTAACTCCTTTCGTGTCTCTGTGAAGCCCCATGTGGAAATTCAGCACAGATGGAAGGCAGAACTGAGATGCTCAGAGAAACAACCTGTTATCTACTTTGACTAGAAAGTTAAAGATTTCTGGAAAGCTCAATTTTATTTCTTTGTTGGAGCTTTTACTCTTTGGTGGAGACCTTTTTCTCTCTTCTCTGTCCCTCTTTCTTCAGGGAAGTATTTGGGGAGGACTGGGGAGGCTGCAGGAGGTATGGACAGCTCTGAGGCCTTGGGGAGGGAGCACTCTTGCTCCCCTCCACTTTCTCCTGCTCCCCTTCCTATTCACCAGTTGGTAATTGTGTGAACATTAAATAAATGAACACATTTTTCACCTTTTAACTAAGGCAAGACGTTACATCACTAGTTTTAGGGCAGGTAGTTTGAGCTCGCACTAAGGAAGACTGACAGAGAAATAAAGATTTTAAAAGGGCATTGAGTTCAGAGAGGACAAGTGTATAACCAAGGCAGCATCAAACAGACACTATTTTTGTGTTTTCAGGCCTTCTCAACCAACTGAAACATCTAGATCAGACTTTCTCCTCAAGGATGTCCTGTAGTTTCTAAGGTGCCTTGCTTTGTTTGTGCTGCTGGCTTTTTATTCTTCCCTCCTTCTGGAAAACAGACACTGCAAATTTTGTTTTATCAAATAGTACTAGGTCCCTTCTACGGAGATTAGAGAAGTTGGTTAGTATGGCCAGTGCTGGTTCTCAGCAGATAGATTAGGGGGGGTCCTTTTTTGCATGGATCTTGCATTTCAGATCAGTTTTACTTCAAGGTTTGTTGTTGCTGCAAGGGAAGCTAGTCCAGATCTCCGCCATCCCCAGTGATATTTTATAATCAAGAAGGCTTGGCTCCAACACAAGGGAATCCCCCTTTCTTTTCTCAGCAGCTTGATGGGACTACTTGATTCTTTTTATAAACATTTGTGGTTGTAAGCTGCAATGACCAGAAAATTTAGTGTGAACTTTTTACCTGCAATTAATACGTGCTATCTTTTCTCAGACAGCAGCAAAGTTTCCTCTCCGACAGCGATGTTCTCCCGTGAGCCTTATTCGTTTGCTTGCTTCATGTGCCAAATCCTATAATAGGAGAATCAGTTGTATGTTTTAGATATAACCAGCTTATTCAAACTCCTGGGAAATCCAGATGTAATTTCCAGATTAGTTCATGTTTCCTCAAGCTGAGTGATCATGGTGCTGTTTTTGGATGAAGCAAATCTCTCTCAATCCTACAGACTGTTCATAAAAACTCACCTCTTCCCCCTGCCCCCCCCCCCATGTGGTTTTGTTCAGTGAGAGCGAGAATGAAAAGGGGTTTAATTCAGGTGATTTTGTAGTGATGCTACCTGCTTCGGTGTACTGCTATCTGCCACTTAAATGGGATGTGCTGGTATATTTCTTTTTGCTAGAAGAAGCTTTTTCTTTTTTTTTCTCTTTTTTTTTTTTGATAAAAAAAGTCTGCAGGTGTCCTACTGGTTTTCCTTCATCTGAACTCCTCCTGTTATGTGGGAAGAAAAGCAGAAAAATACTGGAGGAATGAATTTTTTTTAAAGGAAAAAAAAAGCAACAAAACAAAAAAAGAAGAAACAAACAGAAAAACAAACCAACTGAAAAAAAACCCAAACCAACAAACGAATACCCCCAAAACAACCTCCCCAAACTATTTACAGATTCAACAAAAACGGCATCTTAATATTTGAAACTTGCTTTTTATTTATGCCATGTCCTCACTTTCAGTTACTGATGTACTATGGCCTCTATACATCTGGGAGAAGACTCTGCAGAATGACTTACTGGATTTTGTAGTGTTTCCTCTTTTGAAGTGGAAATACGAGTTTTCTGTACGATTGTACCAAATTTACCTCCAAGCTTTGCTTCACTTTTTGTCTGAAAAGGAAATATTTCTGCTTTTCCTTTCTCCTTTCTCTGTTCCTGTTTGATCAGTGCCCCACACATACATCTGAAAAAGAGCTTCTATTCTAAGCAGTTCGGATTGTAGTTGAAAATATGAGGAAAATAGTTAAACCTGAGAATTAGTAGTAGGTATACTCCCTGTTTTTCCCATTTTATTCAAATTCTGGAGGAAATGAGATGTGCAGGAAAGTACATGAGTTTAAAAGCTTTGAGGGTGAGGGCTGGTCCTATATTTGGTTCTCTCTGAAAAGATATATTGCTTTTAGTTATGCCATAATCCCTGGTAGTTGAGAAATTTGGTCATTTATGGTATAAACAAAATTATTTTTTCAATATCATGCTATTGTGCGTAAATTACTGCAGGTTTACACTTGCATAACTATAAACTGAACTTTATCATTATTTTTTCAGCTTTAAAAAGAAAAAAGTAGGCTAAACTTCAGCTATAGATGAAGTATTTAAAATAATTTCCCAAAGCCCTTCATAAATGTGACATTGATTCATTGATATACAGACCATTAGCAGTTGGTCTCCTCTGTTCATCTATCATTTCAATTATCTCTCGACTTCCCCAGGGTCTTTGACAAATGGGAGACAATTTGCATTTTGCACATTAATGACCTTGGTTGAATTTGTAATTTTATTCCCCCTGTTTTATAATTATACTTTAGCATTTGAGGGGGGAAAAACCCCAAAAAACTATGGGTGACCAGTTTTAAATTTAATCACAAGCGTATGGCTACTGAGGTAGGGGAAAAAGAAGAAATAAGGAAAAAAAAATGTTTAAAAGTATTTTGCATGTTGTGAAAAACTTTCACCTGAGGATTTAGGGGATTACTGAGTTAAGTATGAGGTCTCTTTTACAGGGGAATATTACCTCTCTGGGTCTCAGGCTTATGGGACCAGTTAAGAACAGAGCCTAAATCTTGGCCTTGCAGGAATTGTTGATCTTCTTCCAAACAGCTGCCTCTTGATCCCTCCGACAATGCACAAGAGGAATTTCAGAAAGTAATCATTAAAAAAAAAAAAAAGTAGAGGGAAAAGAGACGTTTTCAAATGTGTATTTTAGAGGTGTACAGTATTGTTAGATGTCCAAGCATCTAAGGTGGATGCATAGCATACCTCCTTGCTTTACACCTTTAATCACCTGCTCCACAGTGGGCCAAACTCAGCTTTAAAAAAAAAAAGAGTAGGAATGATCGTCGTGGAGAGAAAAATTTCCTTGATCTCCATTCTTTTCTTCAGTACAATCGCTGCCATCCAGCCTTTAGCTTGGGAATGGTGGCAGTCCCCAGGCCAGGGATCATCAGCTGTGGTCCCACAGCACATTCTCCTTTGTGCAACACCTACTTCTCTGGTTTGCCCTTTGGAGCTCCTGTTCTCAGTGCAGTTGCCACCCACAGATTTGAGCTTTGTTTTTTTTCATTATTTCAAGTGTGAAATTATTTTCAACAATACCAAAGCATTCATAAAGTTATTTTGTTATCTTCTTAACATTTATTTTTGGAAGTTTTCCTATTGGTTCTTTGTGTGTCAGAGGAGCCAGGGCTACCTCTTTATGTTTTCATATTAGATCAGGCACAGGTATCTGTTGGTTTAAGTAATGCTTTTTCATCCAGAAGTGTTTTCAAGCTCTTCTCCAATAGACAGATTTATTCAGGTTTCTGGGATAGCACTGATCCATCCCCAGGAAGACTGCACAGCATGGAGGACAGAAGTGACAGAAAATGTGTCCAATTCCCCCTGAGCTCCTCTCTGCTTGACTGTCTTTCCTGCCATCTCTTCTCTGGGTGGTGGCTTTCCTTTTGTCCTCCTGTTTCTACCAACTGTGTCCACACTGTCACAAAGACCGAGAGTATCATCTGGATCTGGATGACCACACTGCAGTGGGGATGTCTGACTTGATCCTGTGTGGAGCCAGCATGGATCTGGCAGAGGTGTACACTGGGGTTGGGTCTCTCCAGACCTGAGGAGTTGTCACCACAGAATGTCTCAGTAAAACCTCTGTAATATCCAGTGAGAAGGTGAACTGTGGGCTATCCTAGCACCACAGTTGGCTACTAGGTAAAAAGACCAGTTGCTAAAATAATTTCTATTAATAATTTGGGGTTGTCTAAAACTCCCAAATAATCTTCCTTAACTTCATGTTGTATAGAAGATTGCCTATTAAGTTAAACTATTCATTTCCTCCTCTCCTATATTTAAACCTGTGGTCTTTTGCTCTAGGGATGTAACAACCAGATTTTAATGTCACTCCTGTTGGTCACTGTTCACATCTTTCCCACATTTACAAAAACAAAAAGCGCAGAATAATCTACATGTTATCTGTTCTTTACACCGGTTGTTAATGCTCATAATGTAGGTAACCTGGAGAAGAGATATAAATATTTAGTAAAATTAAGCCTTTTAAGCTTATAGGTGGGCCAAAGAGGTGGTAGAGTGTATGCAGCCAAAGTAAAATTCACTTGAGTATCCTGTAGTTGAAGATCAGTTCAATGGCCTTGCTGTGTCAATTCCTTCACCAGACAGCTTCCCAGCCAACTTTCAGGATTTTGGGTGGTGTATTGTTGAAGTACCGCAGGGATGTGTGTGCAATGAACGCATCCCATGTGACGAAGATGATCGCTGCCTTTTCTAAGAATGATCCCCAGTTGATAAAAATTCACCGTTGCCACCAGTAACGGCAGCGTGGGATCTGAGATACCAGAGTCTTTCCCTTTTCCTTTGAACATGAAATCCCTGCAGCATCTCAGCCAGCAGTAGGTGGTAACTGTTGGCAACAGCTACGATGTGAGGAGCGACGTACGTTTCTGGCTAGATTTTCAGAACCATCCATAACATTATACTACACGTACTTTGCTCATATATCACACTTTCTTTTTGTGCGTCAGAATGGATTTGGCTGTCTCTTCCACGCAAAAAAGTAATTATCCTGGGTTGAATGTGAGGAATTTGTTTTTTGATTGGAACTGAAGGGTGAAATTCCAAATGTGGAAACTTGAGCTGTGAACTGGCATCGACCTACGGCTCCGGCACCGCCGCTCTCCTGCCTAGATGCCCTCGCTTAGGAGGGACTTATGCACAGAGCAAGAAAGGTCTTGTTTTTGAACAGTGCTCGATCCAGTCTGGAGGATGTTCAGACCAGGCTGTTCAGCCTTGGATTCTTCTGACGTACATTGTAAAACTGTTTTTCCACACGCTGAAGAGCTGGCAGTGTTTGGTTTGAAGAGGTTTGGTTAAATTAGATGCTCTTGAGTGTTCTGTAAGAGTGAACTAAAGATCAAGGTAAACATTTATTGATTTATTTCCTCACTCTTCTAAAAACAGGACTTGGACTCCAAATAATACACGTGTCTGTAGAATATACTTGTCTTTGCCTAAGTTACGCGTGCAGAACACAAGTGCCAGGCAAATACGTTCTTGTTTCCAAACAGCTTCTATGGCCATGTTTGGACTTTTCTGCCCCTAATTGTGTTTGCCCTTTAATGTCTGTCTTTAATTTGTTGTACATCTACAATAGATATGAAGAAGTTGGGAGTTTATTTCTAATACATGTTTTGTTTAAGAGTATTAAATTTAAAATTTTGACCTTACTGCTGCTCAAAAAATATAGTTGGCTATCCTAAACCCAACAATTTTACAGGAGCACATGTTATTTATGGTTTTACAATGGTATACCCTTTGTTAATAGTGAGGAACATAAAAATTGAGTCTGCTGTTGCCAGGGAGGGAAGTTGAGGAACGCATGTTTTAAAGTGTAAAATGATCATGTTTGGAAAGACCAACTGATGTAGTAATTTTGAAGTTTTAAATTATTTATGCCAGCTCACTGATGCCTTGCTGAAAACACAAATGCAAATTTCTTTTTGGTTTCACTCCCTGAAAAAATTGGTTATGGCACTTCATCAAAACCAGATGCCTGACATCCAGATAGATTTAAAAGGCAAATTTAGTTTCTTTTGGGAATCAGAGTGTAAAGTTTGGGTTACATAAAACTGTCTTTTTCTGGCTCTGGTATGAATCAGTTTTAGCAATGCAGGATTAACAATTTCAGCCCTCTAATTTCTGTCTGTGATCACCTTTGACATTTGACAGTATAAAAACCTTGAAATCCCATATTTTTAGAACCAGAACTCCCAGGCTGTAAAACTAAAGTCTGCTACCTTAGCTGACAACAGCCGCTACACGTGGTGAACACATGTGCCTGCAGAAGCGGTGAAAGTCCCAGGTTCAAATGCCGGTGTCAGGCTGAGGAAACTTTCTGCCAAATTGTTCTTTCTACAGAGTGTCTGTTTTACGCTGTCACACTGAGCCTGATTTATTTGTTTTAGGGGAGATGTCTATGCTGTTCTGCTAGGAAAGGCTCCGAGAAATCACAGCTGTTCTCTGCTACTCATTGTTATTGAATTGGAAAAACAAAATCTTATTCCTTCCATCCTTTGCTTTGAGTTTATCACTGGTAAATACTGTGTCCGAGTTAATAGTTTGTACATCTCTTTTTCAAGCTTTATATAACTCCATATCCATGTTTAAGTGACCTGCTTGAATTCCTTTGCAGGAATTCCCTTCTTGTTAAAGGATGCTTACCTCAGTGTCGTTTCTGACAAGAAGGATCCAGACCTCTCTGAAATATTTAGCTTTTGTTTAGCACTAAATGAAAGAGCTGCCTTTCTGAAGCACCCACCAGCACCCTTCCATCGAGTTGCTCTTTGTGCACGAAGGCTGTCGCACGCTGAGCTCCTCGGCAAACCCACCCTGTGGTCACCGTAAGCAATACTTAACAAGCACCTATTGGTGTCAGGGAAGTTGGAAGTATTCTGAAGACAAATTAGGCAATGAAGTCTCTGGGAATAATGACTTCCCTTGGGTTTCTTTACAAATTAAACTGATGAAGATTTAATCTTTTTATATTTTTTTTCCCCCCATGGGTTCCTTTGCCCTTGACACACAAGATCAGTTATTAGAAGACAGAGTGATTGAGTGTAGCTAAGTGGTAATGGCATATGTCTGTGTAAACCAAATAACGAGTTCTCATTTATGTCTCTTGTAAATGAGTGACCTGGTTGCGTGGTCGTTTTTCAGCCATGCAGAGAATGATTACAGGAAAATTATTTTCTGTAGTAGAAAGTGAGATGACTTTACAACTGTAGTTGGTGCAGGATTTTTGTCAGGGCAATGAGTAATTCTGCCCATGTAACTGTTAAGAAGATCTAGAAATGGAAAACAAGAGATGGGAGAGAATATTCAGAAGGACATGAGAAGAAAGAAAAATTTAACCCATTTAAGTCCGTAGCAGAGAGATGTGCCATTCTTTGCTGCTTGATCTAATCCCAGGCTATATCTGATGATGAGTAGAGTGTTGTACTAGTGATTGACATTGACTGGCAAGGACAACTATTAAGAAAAATAAGAAAAGAAAATAGGAGGTTCCATTTAAATCTCAATAATTAATTCCAATTCTAAACCAGAAGCTGGGCACACATCTTCCTTTCTCTGCTGAGAAATCTTTTTATGTTCATTTCAGTTGGTAATGGTTTCAGGGGGGGAGAAAAAGAAAAAAAGGTTTTCATTATTCATGTGAAAAATGAACTAATTTGTTCACATGCTTAGTCCTGGGGTTAATTATATTATGAAAAAGAATAGTTTGTAAAGAACTGCCTTATTACAATAGGAGTGACCTGAAATTTAAGCTGCTCAATTTGTTAGCTTGCTCAGACCACACTATTGTAATAACCAGTCTGTATATTAGGCAGCAACTTCTGGACATGTGGCCTTTGCCCTGTGCCCAGGGGGCTGTGGGCAGGCGGGGGGTGGCTTGATGTGCTCTCTGCTCAGGGTTCCTCCTGTGACAGCACCCATCACTGGGTGCCTACGGTTCTGGCCACACTGCTGTCATGGCATCAAATCATGGTTTGAACTGGGGAGAGCCTGCCCCAATGTGAATTGAAGAACCAAAATTTACTGTGGAGTGCTTCAAGTGCCCCTTTTCCATAGCGATGCATTAGAGGGAAGGACACTCATGGATTCAAATAATTTATTTTACAAGCTTAGAGAAAAGGAGGCATACACTTGCTTAGATTGATCAGTTCTTTTTATCAGAGTACAGAATAAAGACAGAAAAAGAGACAAAGCTAAAATAAACACTTGCTTTATTCTACACTTATAATAGCACTTTCCTTTGTCACCTTTTCTGCAATTAGAAGCTAAAACCCTGATTTGAGTTTCCTTTACATGAATGTTTGGAAGCAAATTTCTTGTAGTGTCTAATTCCCTGTTCCTGAATCCTGATGCCTGGAGCTCACCCTGACCAGACTCCTGCTATACATAGGTTTTCAACTAAGATAGCAGAGCGTTTAAAGATCCCATGTGCAACAAGTATGTCACCAGTGGATTGGTAGAATCTGACCCATCATTACAGGTTTTACCTGGAGCAAGCATATTTATTTTGGTTTGAGATCATTCGTTCACCTTTTATCCTGGTGAGTGAAAGGCATCAACGACAATGTACAGCTCTATTCTTACCTCTGCTTTTGTTATTTATGTGTCGGACTATTGATGTCCTCTTCATAGGACGTCACATCTTAAAGCTCCTAAACATAGGAGGTTGAGCAGAATGCACGAGCTGCTGCCTTTGTTTTCTTGCTGTTCTTTTTTTTGATGCCAGTGCTGTATGTCTCTGAGCTCATGTTTGGTCCCGAAGATGTTGGCACTTGATAACCCACGTGTAGTACCTTCAGGTTATTTATGCTTACATATACTGGATGTGATTCTCCAGCTATCTTGGCCTAAGAACCTCCATAATTTTGCATCGTCTTGATTTTTCTTTTAAATACTGATACAATTAGTTCTTAGGGGGATTTATAAAACTTAGTCTTAATGACTGTAAATGCTAAGCTTTCAGAAACAACCTGGTGTACCTGTTTTTTCTATATCCTTTTTCAATTCAATTCTGGTGACTTGATTTATAGGAGATTGTAGGAAGATGGAAGAAAAGCAGAAGTTCTGCATGTAAATTGTCTTGAGATCCAGGAGTGAGGAAAGTTGGATATCTTGTAGGGAATAATAGAAAATGCTGAGAAAGAGCCAACCTTAGTTTGTGACCAAGTGGCTGATGTCGTCTTCTGGTTTTCTCACCCAGGAAAGCAGAAGGCAGCAAGATGCAGTCTTGTCGTGACAGGTTCAAGGTGCATTTTGTGAACTCCCCATTAGGTACCAGGACTTGGTGTGTCTGGAGTCAACTGCTTGGCTTGTGCTTCCAGCTCATGCATGGAATTGAGCACTCAAAGCATAAAAGAAATCCAGTTGCTAAGAGTCCTGAAGCCTTACTAATAATCACTGCTTTGGAAGTGATCTTTAAAGAATGTTTACCTGCCTGAAAAATATCTAAGGGCTTATATTGTGAAATCAAACTTTCAAAGTTCAAAGTCTTTTTCTCATTTGTGTCTGCATAATGAGCACTTGTTGGTGCTGGCAGTTAAGTATGCTGCAAAGAGAATGCATTTTTGGGGCAAAAGCACTTTTAGACAAAAGCAAGGGCTTTTAAGGATGTCACTGCAGAGCCCCGAATTCTTTCAAAAAAGGCTCCATTTTGGGGCATAAAAAGTCAGAAAGAAATCCATCTCAGCAGAGCTCTGATGTAAGGAAAGTTGCAGTACAGCAAACGCTGTTTTCTTTTCTGTTTGCCTGCTATGATGGTTATGAGCAAAAGGCAAACACTTGTCTAATTTGATAAAATATCTTTAATTGCAGCAGCAGTACTTGAGGTTTGGGCTGGCTGCATCAGCTCTGTTTGCAATCATAGTTCCAGCCATACTCCACGATCATCTCCAATCATTGCCAATTAGCATCCGTTAGTCTGTTGTTCCTTAATTCAGATGTTCTAGGATGTTTAGTTGCATTATTCATACCTTGTCTGGGAAAATGTATTTTCAAAGTGAGTACTATTACAGGGTCTCATTGTACTGTGATGGATTTTTCCCCCCCCCCGTCTCTTGTTTTAGTTCTTCTAGTTGGTGTAGAAAGGAAAACTTTGTGCATGATATAGGTTGTGCAGTTCACTTTTAGGAAATAATTGTTCCTGCTTGGTAGAGAATTTTAATAAGGGATAAAAAAGAATTAAAAAATCAAAGCTGGTATTTTTTCACACAAAAATTTGGTTTTGCAAGTCATTGTTGCAAAATGTCACTGATGTTCAGGACGATAGGAAAGAAAAGAAGAAGAAAAAAAAAAGAGTGAACCGTGGTGTATATGGTTCCAGAGGACTGCCACAATCAGTGACAGGGATTTTAAAAGGACTTCTAAATGCTGATTTTCAGAACTGAGTCTAGTCTTTAGTTAGCAGAGAGCAGGAGGACAGGGGCTTGGGGTGGAAGAGGCCATCACTGTACATGTAGCAGGACACTGAGCATCCTCTACTCTTCCATGAGATGAACTGCAAGTCTAGTTTAACCAAGCAGTGCTCACCAGCATCTTGGGGTTTAAAAACTTCTTGTTTCACTTCCTTAAACTTTGAGCCTGTTTTTTTCCCTCTACAGAATTTTATTCTGACTTCAAAGGAGTTATTCTTAATGTAAGCAAGTGCAAATGATTGATGAATCTGTTTGGTTGTTTCTTCAGATGATGATTTTAATTAGGAGAAATTAATACTAGTGAAGTATGTTTTAACAAGGGGCTTTGTTTGATTTTGGTTTTGCATCTAAGTTTCATGAAATGGAATTTTTTAGTGCCACAGTAACAAAAGAAAGCAAACCATGGCAGAGACCCACATCCCTGGGGAACACGGGCCATGCACGAAGTCGTTACGTGACTGATGTTCCCTGTGTATATAAATGTGACATGGGGATAAACAGGAATGAGTGCAGTGGTAATTTATTTACAAAAAAAACCCAAACCAAAAACAAAACAAAAACCCGAAGAAATTTAAAAAGAGGAGGTGGTAACTTGTGAAAGCACAAGTCCTACAGCTGACAGCGGAGACAGTGGCAGTTGATGGGTGTCTTCTGGGAGTTCGTGCACAAAGAGTCTGTGCCAAACGCTCAGACAAGTTTGCTCTGCTAATCAGATGCTTGTTAATAACAGCTCAGATTTACGATACTTCATAATAGCACAAGAAGAAATATTCATCCTGTTATTGACTTTGTGGAGGAAGAAAACCTAATAAAGCATTAAGAGTGCTTAATCAATACACATGTAGGACTGCGCTTGACTATCAGAATGAGCTGCTTTGTTTTCTATTCAGGCAGATAATTTATGGTTAGAGCTGGAAGTGATGGATGTAATTTATGTTTTAGAGACAATTACTGTTCAAAGACGACTCTTACAAAGCTCTTGCACAAAATGAAGAAAAAGACAAATGCAGTCCCTGGGGTGTGAGCATTGTGCTTGACAGCCTGCCCAGTATATTTGCTCATGGTGTTATATTTATGTATAACATCACTGTGATGTGTGTGTGTGTGTATGCATTTGTGTGAGCTACATTGCGTCATCGCGGCGAGTGGCCTTTAAAGTTCACATCAACTTTCTCAGGTTTCAGGATTTTTTTAGACATGTGGTTTTGGTTGCAGACCATCTGGGCCATAATTTTCAAAAGCGGTGCCTAAAACCATAAGGGAGTTAAGAAGCTACCTATTGGCTGGATCTTTAGCATTTTTAAAAACTGGAATTAGATTATTTAGATATATCAATGAGAAGTTGTCAAGTTGTGTGTTAGGATTATCAAACACTTGCCTATAAACCCCTCCTTAGAAAAGCAAGTTGTAATATAGTTACATATACACTCCTTTGTTCGTGTACCAGGCACTCAGATATATTAAGGTGCACATATAGGTGCGTATAAGTTGCATGTTATAAAGTGTCTTTAGGCTTTGATTCTAACCATTGTGAGGGCTCTGTACCTGAAAGTATTTGAGTTATGTTTTCTGAGTTAGGAATTTACATCTCTAAATTGCTATTAAAGTCAATAGAAGCTGCCAGAGCCTGTTAGAGAGAGAAATCAAACCTGTTTCTTAGATAAGGATATTTAACATTTAGATTCCTGAAATCAGACCGCCTTCATCATAGTCTTCAGGAGAAAATCTCAAATGGGAGGAAGTGTCATTAGTGAAATGCTGTCTTCCTCCTAAATAAATATGTTCTCGTTACTTTGACCCCTAATTGAAGCACAGTGTGTTAGCCTAACACTTTTAAACTAATCAAAATAACCTCCCCTCTTTGTGATGGTGGGCTTTGTTCATGTGGTATTGCAGTAACAGTGTGAATGATTTTACAGATTTTACTCCACTTGGGTGATGTATTACAAGTCCAGTGAGCTCTGACATACTCTGAAGTCAGCGGCTTACGGGTCAAAGCACAGGTTAGCCCCAAAGGCTGGTCACTGAAATGGCAAGTTTGCATGTGGCTGCATTAGATAAATAAAGTTGTTGCTCATATACAGCTGATAAATATAGAAACCTTGCAAAATAGGACTTAAATAGCAGGCTGCAGTTATGACATTATCTTAAAAATGAATCTTTATATAAATCCATATTGCATAAACTTGGGCAGGTAAAATATACTTTTCGTGCCCGCTCAGTACGGGCGCTTTCTCTTCCACAGCTCTGCCCAGTCGTGCAGCCAGAGCAGGCTTAATCCTGTGCTGGTTTTCAAAGATGCTGAATTCAACTCCACGTGAGGAACCTGTAGAGCTGCAGCCCTCACTAGCAGCTCAGCATAGAGATGTGTAGAGGAAACTCCTGCCCTGCTGTATTTCTGCCTTTCAGACTTATTTTTTGTTGTGTTTCTTCATCTGTTTGCTACATTTGAGAGCCAGTAACAGTGCAGGTCACTTCTGTTAGATTTAAAATTGGAATTACCAAAGAAAAACACTTAGGGCGGTATCTGCTTTTATGTGAAGCTTTCATTTATTTGTAGGCAATCTGAAATCACCTAGATTTATATAAAAAGTTGTTTTTTCCTGGAGCTGAGGCTGTCTCTGACTTGCTCTGCTGTGTTGTATTTTCAGAGAGGGAGCGAGTAGCACTAAACAAGGAGAGAGAAGTAAAGGGATTAGAATCGGTCCTTCTCCGTTTAGCATATAGCTCCTAGGCGTATTTAATTGGGCAAAGGTGGTCTGTTTAATGAAGAAAAGGCACATTCCCCTACATAACAAATATTTGATGAGATTATTAGACAAAAGAATACCTTTTTATGTAGTTCTGTAGTACCACATGCGCAGGGAACATTGGACGTAGGCACGTGTCTACAATCTACATTCCGGAATACTAGTGGATTTAAAATATGCTGTGGGGTTTTTTTCCACACGTATGGTAGACAGCTCATATATAAAGTTAATATCATGTTAGTCTAGATGAAGGGGTTTTTCAATTTTATTTTTTTTCCTTAAGATTTCCCCTGGCAGGATTGAAAGCTCACATAGAGTGTGTCCCATGGATAATGTTTTTGTGTTGCAACATTGGCTCTATAAATAAACGTGAAGCATTGCAGTAGCAAACATCACATTTATTTTTTTCGAAATGCCTACAGCATGTCATTACAGATGGATTGATAGTCTTGATAACATTGAACTTTTGTCAGACCTAACCTGGCAGACTTGTTACATGTCAGAAATTTTCTGTCGTTTCTCTTGCTATTCAAAAGGCAAATATATTTCCAACCTTGAGTGACATTGAATATGGAAAGCAGACGGAGATTTATCATTTGACGGAGTTGTTTCTGTTGTGTTTTTTTCCCCTTTTTTTACAGTGGTGAAGCTGTAATCGGATTTTAAAATTCTCACTACTCTGTGTTTTAGGAATATGGAGCGGCTGATTGCGAGTTTTAAGAGCTATATGAACCATCTTTTTACAAATGGAAAACACATTCTTTATTACTTCACATTCAGATCATTTATTTTTGTGCTTCTTGGACTGAGGCAACATCTGACCTTTATTACTGAGCTGTACAAAACAACTTGGCAGGGTACAGGCAATGGAGAAGGTCTTGTATGGGAGACAGCGCAGAGAAGGATGCAGATGCTTAGAGAGCAAATGTTCATCACACTACGGTGAAAACCAGTATGATTTATACCTAGTGAGTGTATTCCTTCAGGTGCGAGTGCTTGGTAATAGGGATAAAGCTATATCAAAAAGCTGATTTTGGTGTCTTAAAAGAAACTGTAATTTCACTTCTGAGTTATAATAATTAGTTTTAAACGAGGTATTTGTTTTAAAGAGACACGGGGGTGAAAAGTCAGGTTTTCTACATATAATAGAAAAAGTCATGGATTTCTGGTGTAAGAAGCAGCAAAGAAATGGATGAAAACATTTAGTCAAAGGATGAAAACAAGTATTAAGGCAGAGACTAGGAAATCCTGGACAGAGCATTACCAATATAGAGAGTTGGAAGAAGAGGAGGTTATCAGTCATATAGCACCGATACTTTTGGGGGGGGGCCAAACTCATAGGTGGACCACAGCATTTTATGCTGGCCAAGGAGGAAAAAGGTTTCTAATTGCTAATAAATACAATGCCGCAATCAAAAGGAAGAACATGCTATACATTAGTATGCAATAGCACTATACACTTCTGAATGTATTATACCCTTGTGAAATCAAGAGGATAATGATTAGCTCCTCAGTTAGAAAGGTTCCAATATTTTGGTTCAAAATACAGACACTGATGTTAATAAATTGGGCTGTAGACCACTTTATTTAGTGAGTGTTTTATGCTAGGAGGTAGTGTGGCATTGTAGGTGCTAAACCCAGTGTAGAAGAATAAGGTCGTTCTTCCCATTATTTTGTTAAAAAAAAATAAATAAAAAGAGCAAGAGATTTTATTAGTTTTCAATACTGTTGGTAAAAATAGAAGTCGAAGCTGTGGAGCAGGGTTATTATGTGGCTCATTACTGTTTATTACCACAATGCACATCAAGATGTCTCCTAGTTAGAGGGAGTAAATCACTTGGAACGTGCCTGTTTTGTCGATCTTCTGCACGATATTCAGCGCTAGCGTGCCTTCTTCCAGTGCTTTGAGGAATATGTCTAAAATCTGTCGCTTGTCATATGTTCTCTCCATCTCTTGCTGAAGAGAAATGAACAGACGAACATCTTATTTTGGTACGATTTGTTTTTGCAGTTTTGGGTGGAGTGTTTTTCTTCTGAAAAGTTTGTCTAAATTGTGTTCTCATGCAGTCAAGAAGAGCCTCACTGACTTCATGTGAGTGTAGGGTTTGGTTTGTTGTGTAGCTCTGAGATAACTGAATATTTTTTTGTTATATAGCTTGCCAGTACTTTCAAGTATGACTGAGGACAAAGAAAGTTTTTTTTGTGTTGATCGTCACACTTAAATTTAGAGCTCTAGAGAAATGTGATGGGTTTAGTGAGTTTGTCCCACCTCAGCTGCATTTTAGTTTCATGATACACTTTTCTTTTAGCTTTTTGGTAGTCTGAAGCCTCCCCAAAGATTTCTTTTAACCTCTGCTTTTTAGCCAGGATTGGAAATGAGCTAGTAAAGTTAAGCTCAAACTCACTGGCGAACTAACAAACCTCGGTAAATCGCAGACTTTAAGGACTAAGGATTGCAGCTAGAAGGCTCTTATCTCTCTTGCATGAATGTGAAATTCTTTCTTTTTTTTTTTATTTTCTTTGTCTTTACCACACTTTGTATTTCTTTTGACCAGAGGATGATTAGAAGTCTTTTTTTAAAGCCGCATTTCTCTAGTAGAGGTGCACAGTGCTGCTAATATGAAAGAACTGCCTGTGATTTTTAGTCACGACGATGCTTATCTTCTGTCACTTAATCTTTCTTCTCCTGCTTTTCCTGCTCTCTAGCATGAGTGCAATGTGTGATCTCTACCAGTGCCAAAGGTCTTGTGGATCCGAGATCTGTCACCTGCGTCCTCATGCCAGGCTTTGAGAATGTGATGTGTCCTCTTAGCCCATTCCAACGTGCCGAGGAGACCTGCTTGGCCACCAAGCCAGTTCAAGTTCAGTTTTGACATTCATCAAAAAGATGAAATAAAGATACCCACAGCCTGTTAATTCTTAGGCAGGCTCATTGGTGTCCCTGCTTCCCCAGCACTGATCACTTGGGTGTCTGTGTGACTTTAACACTTCAGAGGAAGCAAAGCAAGCAAGGAAGCATTGCACAAGTATCCGTTCCAGAACACATGAAATCAGTGCAGCAGATACCTGCTGGTTTTGTTACATTTACTGTCCCATTGGACAAATTTTCTAGTTTGGAAATACTTCCATACCATCTGTCGTTTCTGACCCTGTTCAACAGAGCAGTATTGCTGGCCTGGAGATTTCTATCACATTTCTTCAGAAATTCTGATGTAGGGTAAATAGGTATGTGGCTTAAAAAGCAAATGTCTTCACTATTTGATATTTCTCTGCCATTGGCTTGCCTATGTGTTAGTTTATTTCTGTGGTTCTTTAATGTTCTTCATTTACAATGTGTAAAGTTCTAACTTGATCAGGTGAGCAAGTAGGGTGTGCAGATACTAGTGCACACGTATCTGAAGGAAAGAACCACCTTAACTGACTTAAAATACTATCATTGATTTAACATCATTCCATCTTTCAGAGGTGTCTCATCTGTGCCATGTCTGCTAGAAGGGATAAAGCTGTATCAAAAACAGCTTGTACCTAACGTACAAGTGAACCTGGTGGAAATGTCAGGACAAAGATTGTTGCACACACATTGGTCTTGTTGCACAGAAGTAGGAAGTTGGTGCATTGGGTAGAGCCTGCAGCTGGAGCTGGGTGAACTCTGCAGCTTACCTTGTGCAGAAGTGGAAGAGGAAAATCCCACTGTTCCACCTCTCAATTGAGTTGGGAGCACGACATAACCGGGAGCCACTTCTTCTGTAGTTGCCTTCAGGGTCCTTACCTATAGGTCTTGGTAACTTTCTCTTTTTGTTACATCAGAATCATACAGAATTGTCCTCATATAAGCAGGTAATGTGGTCAGTGCCTACTCTTTATTGACAAGCTGTATGCTTTCTTCCCACAGACGTGAATGAGTGCACCGCTGACAACGGTGGCTGTCACAGCCAGTGCTGCAATACCATTGGTAGCTACCACTGCAAATGTCCAGCTGGCCAGAAACTGGAGGAAGATGGAAAATCCTGTGGCGGTAATATTTTGTATTATGTCTCGTTGCTATTAAGAAATCAGAGAAGACATTTGAAAGGAAAAGGAAATGTTAGCTTTTATCTGGAGCCAGCTGAAGAGCATATCCTCGGAGTTGTCAAGAGTGCAGATCTTCTCATGTTTGGATTATGAAGATGTAACTGTAAGAACACTTCAAAGGGTTGGGGTTTAGTTTTCTTTTTGGAAAAAATGTTATCACTTAACCTGGATTGGCTGTGCCATGTTCTGCTTATGGAATTTCCATCATCAATTTGAAAACTTGAGGAAAGCGTATATGTTTGATAACATTTTATCCGTCTCTAAAACAGAATGGTTCTTATCAGGAAATACACATACTTTTTTCCATTTCAGTCACAGTTCCACAGCTAGAGATTAACTGAGTAAAAAAGGATTTCAAACCACATGCTATGTAAACCCATTTGTCTTCTTCCTAAGGGAAATATAAGTCTAGTTAGTGCATTATGGGGTAAAATTTGTTCTTATGCAAAAGCTTGACTTTGTGTAGGAGCCAAACATCACATGAGCTTATGTTGGAACACATAATCAATTACAGTTAGACTTCTTAAAGGTGCCCTGTTAAACATAGAATGGATGTAAACAAGCCCATCTGATCTGTTGACCTACAGTCACTACCTTTTTTGCATCATCAGATGTTGCAAAAGGCAGCATCAGGTGTCGAGTAGCCAAGGTGTTGAGCAGGCCAGAGCAGTCTCTCCTTCTTGAACTCTCCTCTGACACAGGTAATGAATGTTAGCTGCCATATGATCTTGTGTGTGCGGGCTGCGTGCCTGAATTGCACCCTTCATTGCTGCAGTAAGTGTATCGTTGGTGTTTTTTTGATTATCTCAAGATAGGTAGGTTTTCATGAACTGTATTATCATCTTTTCACGAGAAACGATCTTCTCTGGCTTTTCCTATTGCATAATATCTCGCAAATTCTTTTTTTTTCTCTCCAGGATTTCATTTTGCCATTGTCCTTCAACTCCTTTCTTAAGGTTTCTACAAAGCAATATATTTCTTGGTCGTAGTCGTATGCTTTATCCTAACTTTATAATTTATTTCTCTGCATTTCTTTTTTCACTAGAAGATGGTAGAATTATTTTCCACAGGAACCTGTGGAATTTTGATTGAAGTTTTTCATTATGGTCCTTCATGCTTCAATTTTAGCCTTTTGAGAGCTCAAGTCAGAAATACTACACAATTCACAGGTTCCTGCTACTTCACCTCATAGAGTGTTCGTAGAATCATAGAATGTTAGGAGTTGGAAGGGACCTCCAGAGATCAAGTCCAACCCCAGCCTCCTCTTACCTCTTTTGGGGACCAGCTGGTAATATGTCCATTAACCAGTGTATGCTGATGACTCCTCATTGCTTTGAGATCTGAGAAAAAGTTGTCCAAAAACTAAGTTTTTGAAAGCAGGGGTCCTACTTATTGTAATCCTAAATCACTTAGCATGTAGGTGTCCTTTCTCCTTTAAAATAGTTTTGTGTTAAGAAGCGAGTTAAATCAGTGTTCCTTCTGCATAGTTCTTCTAGTCTTAAAATATACTTTAAATTCTAGTATTTTGACATTCTTTCAAAACTCAAGCAGAGCTTAAGATAGTTGATTCTTGTACTATATACTCTCTAACCAGGAATTAGAGGAGAATGTATTATTATCTGTGTTGAAGTCACTTTTTGAAATCTGCAGAACAAAAGTGGAAATGCACAAGTCATAGACCAGAGTGGACACAGCAGTGACACTAATTACCCCTGAACTTTTGTGGAGATGATAATGACAACGAGCATATGGCTACATGGACTTGCATGAAGGCCAACTTCAGCCAACTTCTAGCTGTTGGATGTTCCAACATAAGTAACTTAGTGGTTGATTACTACTTAAGGGAAAAGTGAGCTTCCAAACAAAAATGTGTGTGCTGCTGGAAGGTGCTGGTCTGTCAGGATTTCAGTGTTTTATTGATGCCTCTGCATTGCTCAAAGGGGTCATTTTGCAGGTGAGAGTAAAACAGCTTCTCATTCAGGTTAGCCAAGGTTTTTGGAGGAGTAAGGCTTAGAGTTGTTCTGGGTAGTTACATTCTTTCTTTATAGCATCATTGTGCTTTATGTTACCCTTTAGTCTAAACTCGAGCATTAAATAGATGTGTGCTATTGTTCGGCTTCCATTATCCATCTCATGGTTGGTTTTATTTCACTGGTGACTGAAATGATCAATTGGTGTACAGGGTTTTTTATAAGCCAAGGTACAAATAAGGTTTATCATTAGAAAAGCACCATTGAAGTAGTGCAGATTTTATTCTGTAAGTCATTTTTAGTGCAAAGATTGATCCTGTTTTTCAGAAACAAAATAGAGCATCCTTCAGACAAAAAGGTGGATGTTGGTGGGGAAATAACTTTTTTTTTTTTTAAATAGTTTTAGCCATTTGTAGCTGTTTGATGCTAAGGAAGGGTAAGTGCATGACAATTCACTAATCCAACAACATAATGAAGCATACTGCTGATTTGATCAATAATAGCTGGGGTTTTTATGAACATTTTTAGGAGACCCAAAGGCCTAATTTGGCAGGTAGAATGAGCTGCAGATGCTCAGCTTCTCTATCTTCTCAGGTGCCAAAGGCGTATGCAAGACTTGAGTCTCTATGAATATGAACAAGATGAGTATAAAAGAAGCAAGAAAATCTTAGAAGTTACTGCTGTCATCATTGACTAAACTTTCCCTTTCTGGGGTGGTTCTGTAGCTGGCTAAGGCCACACGAGGAATGGGACAGAGCAGCACAGCCCACACTGAGGGGTCTGTGCTCCTGCCAAGGCTTGTAATGATCTTTTCTGACTAACTGGGGGCTCTTACAGCTGGATGTATCATTCAAGTTACGCAATATGTAAAGTCTTACCTCATTTCAGGGAGAGGCAAGCTCTGCTCAAGAGGCAAGCTGTAGTAAGGTGACGGCACGTGCATCTATATAGACATGCCAACCCGAGTGGTGAACTGATTAGTCTTTCAAGACTAATTATCTACGTTTCGTACTGCAGATTTTACTCTCCAGCATTCATGGACAGAACTTCAGTTTTTTCTTATCTGACAGAGAAATGTCTTCTGGCAGATAGGCGCGTAGGCATTTCAGTTTTTGACAGAAAGCTCATGCTTACCTCTCACTTGTCATATGTCTGATGGAAATTAATGATGAGAGAGGATTTGAGTTTAAATTGCTTCACAAATAATACAACAAATTAATATTTGACATTTACTAGAGTATGACTGTCGGCCTCATTCAGTGCCCTGTGCATCCGTACCAGCGATCACTGTTCAGGGGTAGTCTGGCCGCTGTCCTTGGGTGGATTTGCTCAGAAAGCTGTAACTTGGTCTGAGGAAGGGAAAGGAAGAGTGTGTGTGTGTGCGCGCGCACACAAAACCTCCTTAGTTGTTTAGCTGATGTACCGCTGCCTTCTGATGTCAGTGAGATACACTGTGAGATGTATAGATACTCTCCTTTTGTATTTTATACTAATGCAAAACAATTCTACTCAAATATCACAAATAGCAGGAATGTTTTGTTTGTTTGTTTTCTGAACATAAACACCATTTTAAAACTCAATTATTGGCACTGGTCCAGATTTGTAAGGGATGCTGAGGCTACAGCTACGAAAGTGCTTTTTCACACATGAATACACTTCAGAAGTCAAAAAAGAAAAAAAAAGGTCATGACCTTATGTTAACCTTCTTTGGTAAACTGCCATTTCTTATTTGTATTATTGTGCTCTCATCTGTCAAGGCAACTGAAGGAAGGTAGAGACAAATGAAGTCCTACGATTAGCTGTTGATGAAAAGAAGCTTTTATTTTACTGATTAGATTAATATTGCAATCACTGCAACCCCATCCCTGGGACTTTCGGTCAAACCTTGAAGCCCTGACAGGTTTCCTGACTTTTGCCAGAGGGACTTTTCAGAGCAGCTGCGCCCAGAGCCTGTGTGTGACTTTGCAAGGCCACTGGTTACCCCAGTAATGTAATTGTCACCAGTGTCACTCGTTTAGCCTGATCCCAGGTCAGAGGGGAACTCTCCAAACACTGTTGCCACAGAAGAGTTAATAGCTGGGCTAAAAGGAATACTGAGGGATTTGTCTAAGAGAAAGAAAGTGTTTATTGGAATGATCTCAGTGTTTATTTAGTCTGTAAGGTTTAAGGTGTAACTTATTCTTGTCAAACTCTATTTTTCTCAAAGAGAACAAACATGCTAATTCTGCATTTGGACTGTTTTCCTTGCCCAACAAATCAATGCACCAGGCTTCTGCTATGTCCTGTGGAAAAAAAACCCTGAAGGGCATAAATACCATGCACCTCTAGGGAAATGCCAAGGTCGTTTTAAATTTTATTATTTTTTTTTTAATAGAACAGGAGGAATTAGTCCACTGGAGGGTTTCAGGATGCTTTTGCATTGTTTTATCTGAGAAGGTTGCATTTGATTCATAACACTATGGCATGCCATGACATGGAGTTAGTTATTTTCAGGAACATTTCAATAGAAGGAGAAAGAGGGAACTAAATAATAATATTTTACTAAAAGAAAAATACACCACTTCTGATTATGGGTGCAACACATGCCACTCAGATCTTAGAGCAATCAAGTAAAAGCACTTCTGGATGAGGTTAAGCCACCCAGCCTTCTTCATTTTCTCTGTTTCAAGAGCTTGTCTTGGGATCTGGAAATAAAATTAGTTATAGGTACTGTATCACAGTTATCTAATTATTTGTAGCTGAGTTATTGTGCCCACTTAATGTCCACCTCAAAGAATTAAGAGAATGGACAACTCTGTCTTGTCACCTTAAGAGACCCTGTGTCTGTTAAGTCTTGATAATGGAGATGTTTTAATGTCTTGATTTTACACAGCAAGTCAAAAAGGAATAGAAAAAGAACAGGGAGAAGAAAAATAATTGTTAGAGAAAAGAGGACAAAACCTAATTTCTGGTATTTATAACCCTGTCATTAGGTGCTCTTGGGTACCCTGAGACTCCAAGATGGGTTCTTATGGCTAAATCAAAAAACTCCAGGTGTTGAAGTTTCAAAATATAAAAAAAGCTGTTAAGCACCATGTCAGAGTCCAGAGAATAAAAATTTTCTTCTCCATTAGTTTGAACATCCAAACTAGTGGTAGATAACTGATTATTTGAAGGGAATTCAACAAGAAGCAATACCTATTTTTACATATTTAAATATTGTTTATTTATAGTTGCTCCTGCCTATCAAATCAGTATCTTTAGTCACAAATAAAAAGCATAATTACCGCTTTTGATTTCAGATCCCAGTTGATAAAAATCAAGGGTTCCCTTACTCCTCTTGTAAAGGGAAATATATTAACCAAGATTAAGGATTAATTACACATTTAAAATGCTATTTAGCATTACACAGTGAAACTTATGAGTTTTTTTGGAGGCTGTTGAATGTAGGCAGATGAACTGTGTGGGGTTTGTGCATGGCTGCAGAGAAGGTCCAGGCAGAAACTCTTGAAGTCATTTCACAGCTACATTTGCTAACTTCATTGGGAATGTAATTCTATTTCTACTCCTGAGTAAATCTTTTGGAAATTCCTGATTCTTATTTTCAAGCATTTGTCTCTGCCTCTCGAGAAGAAATGGGGGCTGGAGGTCATTTGTCTGACCTTCCTTATGCACCCCTGTGCTGCTTTCAGAGCCATATGGGATCAATAGCTGTGAGAAGCTGTTGCTCTCTCTGAGGCAAATAGTGTCATCTTTCTGCATTTGTCTCTTTGTGGAGATACTACGGCAAAAAAAATTGCTCTAAAGAAGTAGTAAAAACTACAACAGACTCATAGTAAAGGTAACATTAACTACAGGTTATTGTGTCCAGATGTGGGCTCCCCAGTTTGAGAGAGAGAAAACTACTGGAGAGAGTAAACTACTGGAGAGAGTCTAGCAGAGGCTATGAAAATGAAGGGACTGGAACATCTCTCTTATGACGAAAGGCTGAGAGCCTTGGGGCTGTTTAGCTTGGAGAAGAGATGACTGCAAGGGGGTCTGATCAATGCTGATCAATATCTAAAAGGCGGGGGTCAAAAGGATGGGGCCAGACTCTTTTCAGCAATGCCCTGTGACGGGACAAGGGGCAACAGGCACAAATTAGAACCCAGGAGGTTCCATCTGAACATAAAGAAAAACTTCCCTGTGAGGGTGGCAGAGCCTGGTCCAGGCTTCCCAGAGAGGTTGTGGAGTGTTCTCTGGAGAGATTCTAAACCCCCTGGGCAATGTGATCCTGGGCCACCTGCTCTGGGTGACCCTGCTGGAACAGGGGGGTTGGACAACATGATCTCCAAAGGGCCCTCCCGACCCCCACCATCCTGTGATTCTGTGACTTTTAAAATGAATCCTGATTCCTGCCTGCCTTGGGCTTGTCATTAACCTGAGCTGAATTCCAGTGGGCTCATTTCAGGCTCACAAAGATTGTCAGCACATAGGGAATGATCAGTCTCCTCATCTTTTGTCTGCCCTCCCAAGTTTAATTCACTCAGTTACACACTGGCGACGCATGAACCCTTTCAGTGTTTTTAAAATGTATCATACACTAAACTCAGCAAAATCACAGTTGCTTTGTGTCTGGCCTGTTTCTCTTCAATCTGGGAAGGGTAGACATGTAACTCAGGCCAGAATGGTCACTTCCAACTGATTTTTTGAGTGCTTATGTGGCAGTCTTAGCCGAGAAGAGCATCTGATGCTCTGATAATTGATCGAATTGATTAATTTTAATCGTGCGTGTTTAGGTTTTTCTGGATTCATGCTTGATTGTTGCTGAAATCTCCCCGCTTCTCTCTCACCCGCTGAACAAAGATGGCTGTGAGCTAAACCACATAACTTCTCACATCTGATATCCCTCAGGGTAGATGAACTAACAGTTATGACAGCTTCCTCCAAAGTGAATATTACAGTTGAAGAGCAAGCTCATTTATCCTGAATGTGTTTTTTTTGTTGACTGGAGCTGAGGACAGGCACAGTCAGTTTTCACTTTTTGAGCAGAAGTTTTATGCAGACCAGTTGGGTAGAAATGGCTGGTGTCGAGAGCAATATCCTAATCCAAGGCTCCAAAGGAAAAGTTGAAGGAGTCCTACCTACATTTGCAGCCTTGGCTCTCAGAGCAGACTGGGACCACTTATATTTCAAGAAGTCAATGATTATTTCAAGATAATAGTGGTAAATCTCTTTTTTTTTCCCATGAAGGAAAAAATCTCCCTTTTTTCATGGAGGTTTTCATTTTTGGTGTCTAGATCTTTCTCTTTGAATGGTTAATTCAATTACAGCATTTTAATAACAGCCTTTTGCATAAGCAATCCATGCAACTGGCAGTTTAATTTTCAGGTTCTGGAAGGATTACATAGAGTTGGGTGTAGTGCAGCTTATCAGCATGTCAAACGCTCACTGCAGCACATCTTCTACTGTCTTCCAAAGCAGCCTGGTTTTTAAAAAGCATAATATTATTCATCAATGACAGAAAACTGGCACCCCATTCTGCATTTCAGCTACCAGATAAATTATTGATCACTGATCTGAAATGAACTGAAAGGGAAAAATTGTTTCTAGATGTCGCAGGCCTCCCAGGTAACAACAAACAAAGAGTCCCATCTCTATAGCATCTGCTGGTCTGGTCCATATGGCACTTGAAAGCTCTCTGTGCGTCACAGCTGATTATAGACTCGGCACATGGGCTGCTTCCCCATGGCTCACGGCTCCTCTGTCTTCCTTTGGGATCTGAAAAGCCTCACATGGGTTCTACCAGCTGGGAAGAAATGTTACATGGGATCCATAACTCGCTCTTATCTTTGGAAAGGAGTGGTTGCTTAAAGTGCCGGGAGAAGTCATCTGCTTCACAGTTTCTCTGCACGTGACTCCAGTTCTTGTAGTTGTTGAGTTTGTGCAGAAAGTTGGGCATGAGCAAATATGCTGGCCTGCAAAGTTTCCTTTGTCCAAACTGCTCAATACATAAAGCTTTATTGATCGGCTTTTGACAATGAAAGCATTTAAGGTTTGGAAATATTACAGTATTTGCTACACCTCTCAGGGATTTAATGTTGTTTAATTAATGCCAGAGCTTTGAATAGATGAAGATCACTATATAACTCTATGAAAAGACTATGATTGTCCAGACAAAATAAAATATTTAGAAATCATATGAAATAAAATGATAGACTGCAGTGCAAATATGTTTTGAGATATTTCTGGGGCTCTGATTAGTTTATATTAGCTAGTTTCTAGCATTTATGACTACCTCTGAAAGGCAGGTTATGGAGAATGCTAACATTCCACTGGGCTGATTGACAATAATTAGTTTATTTTAAGGGAAAAGAAAGAAGCACGGTATTGTTGCAGCTGACTAATGTGAATTAAAAGCTAGGTAATCTTTTCCGCAATTACAGAGATACAATGATTGCCATTGTCAAAGAAGAAAATACACTCGTGCTTTCAAGAATGATTGTGTAGGAAGAGCTTTGGAAGCCTGAAACTGAAGCTCTGGTCATGGTCTCCAAAATTACGGTTAGTAGTAATTTTATGCAGAAGTAAGACTTTTGAATACTTAAATTATAGCTTGTTTGTAGCAAGGTATTTACCAGCAAATATAAGCATCTTATAAACAGCACATGAGTCATCTTGGTGCTCATTTTGAGCACATCGAAAATGTAAATTGCAACTCAATTATTCTTGTGTAGAGAGGCAGGGCTTAGAAACCTTCAATTCATACTTTAAATGGAAATTATGAGAGGAAAAATGCGCACATTTGCCTTTCAGTAGAGAGTATTGTGCAAAGTAACAACTGCTTTTTCTATAGCTTTGCCTACAGGCTACGTAAACAAGGACTAACAACTCCTGAGTGGTGTTTATATTCCTCTTTAGAAGCATTTAATACCAGTCTTCACTGGGACAACTAATAGAAATCCCACTTTTTATTGAAATGCCTATGGATTTTACGAGCCATCTGATATACCCTTAAAAAGCTTTAAAACAATTTGTGATAAAATCTAAACTAAACAGAAATCTGTCAGCTTCTCTTTTCAAAGCACTGGCCCAAAGGAAGAGATCCAGACATGACTTTCAGCAAGATAGCAACTGCTGGTAGGGCTACAGCTCGTTATTAAAAGATCAGCAGTTTGATCAACATCATATTGGATTACTCAAACTTCAATTACATGAGTACCTGAGGGCTTTAACTGGGATTTATTAGAAGACCAACTTGAAATAAACCTGCTGTTGTTGCATACCGGATGTTTGAAAGACCCACCTGAGAACCTTGTTAGCAGTTACTATCCCGAAAGAGATTTAATGTCGGCCAAGGAGTTAAAAAATGGCTAATAAAAACGAAGTAATCAACTGATTAATTTGATGTCAATTTTAATCTCAGAAAGGGTGGGGGGAAAAAGAAGGGCGGGGGGGGAATCTTCTGTGCCTGGTGACACTGTTCATTAGGTTCCAACTCTGGCAGTTGGTATGGGTAGGTTTGGGATGTGTTAATGCCAATTCTGTCTTCTTGTAGTTGAATCTCTGCAGAGTCATGACTAATATATGTCATAAGGAAGCAGAGCAAGAAAATCTGTGTAACATGCTGTCTTTTGCTCACTGGTGATTTATATTTCAGATCAGCTTGGAGTTAGGATAGCTCCAGAGGGGGATCGATGCTTGTGGCAGCTTCTTGAGGAGGCACCCTATGAACTAATGTCTGTAGAGCAATGTCAGGGAGACAGTTTTTACAGAAATGGAGTGGGTTGTGCTGTGTCTAGGAGAAACTGGGAGAGAGATGATCAGGGGAGACCTCATCAGTGTCTACAGCTACCTGGAAAGAGGTTGCAGCGAGGTGGGGGTTGGTCTGTTCTTCCGAAGAAGCCGCCACAGGACAAGAGGAAACTGCCTCAAGTTGCACCAGGGGAGGTTCAGATTGGACATTAGGAAAAATTTCTTCCTTAGAAGGCTTGTCAAGACCTGGCCCAGGCTGCCTAGGGCAGTGGTGGAGTCCCCATTCCTGGAGGGATTTAAAAGCCACATAGATGTGGTGGTGAGGGACATAATTCTAACCATATGATGTCTTAAAGCTTTGTACCAGCCCAAGTAGGACGTTTGTCACAAATAGCATTCATGTTTCTGAGCAGCAGAATGCATGTACTGTAAGGTCGAAACATCAGGTTATGAAGATATTTGCATGACTATCATTTTCTTTTGCATATTTTACCTACTGTGTGTGGAAAAGACATTTCTCTGTGCCTTCTGCTGTAGTGAAGACACTTACTGAGCTCAGCAAGTGGGCATTAATATTGCTGCTAACAAAAACTAGGTGTTCTCATCAGATCAGTCATCTTTCTCTTTTTATTCCCTAACTGTTTTTTCAAACTGTCATATCCTGCCGAGGGAAGATGCTGATGGCCCAACATATAAACTTCCTTCATACAGCTTGGATTTGAATCTGCATGAGGAGTTTGGGCTATATCATGCTGTCACTTATTAAGTGCATCTCATCGTAGAGATCCTTTCCTCCTTTGCCACCCTCCCGCCTCCCAGCATGGTCTGAGTTCTGCTGAGGAGCTCTATTTAAAAATTGATAGCCCATAACAAATTTTTCTTCTGCTGTTCTGCCCCACGTCAGAAAAACTTGCAGGAGTGTTGTGGTGAAGCTGCTGATACTGGTGATCTGAAAGCCTTCTTCCTAAGCAGAAATAACACACAGCTTTAATTATTCTGTCAGTCCACACCAAAAGGCAAAACATCCTTGTCCAACTTCACTGTTCACAGACAGTACATTCACTTTTTGTATGGGAAACAGTAAAATTAGTGAGGCTGTTTTCTTCAGTATATAAACATTTTTCAAGTTCCTACGTTGCCTGCTTTTCTGTGTTGTCATTCTTGTACTCTCTTGTTATTTCATGGGGCCGTTCACTTACCCTGGCACCAGTTTTCCACTGAGAGTCTATGTCCATCTGTGTGGGTTTCATATTGATGTGAATTGGAGTCGTCAAGGGTGTACAGTTGCCAAAATATCTATTAGTACAAGCCCACTGTGGCAGCTGGTAACTCTATTGGTCTTCCTTTTGGGCTCTGAGTTGCTGTGCACTATTACAAGATTCAGAAATCGATCCTTCTTTTTTGGTTTAAAGACTTAAGAGTGGAGAAAAATGTATAGATTTGCTTTGTGAGAAGATGGAGAAAAGTGACTGTGTGAAAACATCACGGTGTTTTCTGAGGTCGGTCCATGAAATTACCATGTTCCTTGCTTTAATTCTACACCCTGTTTTTCTTGCAAATTATCTGGCTTCAATAATTGCTTTAAACTCATACATATATATATGTCCGTGTGTGTATATTTAATGAAGAATGCCTTGAAACTCTAATTAGGGCTGCTTGACTCTAAAGCAGTTTACATATCACAGGCTTACACAGCTATCAAACAGATGCTTCTCCTTTTTTTTCATTCCACTGACATTTTCATTTTCTCTGCATATTTTGAGGACTGAGCAGTGATGTGTTTTGACTCCTGAGGCTACAGACGATATCAAAATGAGGATTAGAAATGAAGCTTTACCTGTCAATTAAGTTGTTAAGCTTGTCCTCCACAGTGTCTACACTTTGAAATGGCCTGTTTATTGAATTTGAAATAGTTTTCATTCTTGACCTTGTTTAAATTGAATGGACAGTTCTAATTATAATCTTCAGAGTTTTCAACTGCAACATATGGTTTGCATATAGAGTTGTGGATGAGGGGCTTTTGACTGTTTATTGAGCTAAACCACTGTTAGATATCTCAGGAGATATTGACATGTCAGACACTGAAAATAAGCAGAAATCAGTGGTACAAATATTGGCCATTTTTGTCTTTTCACACCACTCTGTCCAGGACATCTGCTCTTGAGGGACATCTAAGAAATGAACTGTGATTGAAGGATCCAGTCATTGGTGAGGAACAAGTCACCACTTGAAATGGTTGCATGGTGCCGGTCTTTGCATGAAAACAACATTTGAAAAAAAACCCAGTAAAAAAAGTGTCTTAGAGCATCTTTTTCCCTGATACATTCCTCCTCTATCCCAAAAATAAATTCAAATCACAGGGATCTTTGGCAAATCAATGTCATTCTTTCAGATCATCTCTGGCTCCCACTAACGGGGTTGTGTGACATCTCACAGCAATTTATTCATGTATTTATTCTCCAGTAAGGCCGGTGACAGATCAGGAATTTAAATCCAAGTCTTTAAGGCTTGATCAGGTGGATTGTCCCTTTCAGTCTTCATAGAAGCCTGTCAGTCCACCACAAGCTGGAAGCAGCTCTCTGCCTTTCCCTGCAGCTGCCCCAGGAAGCTCCCCAAAAGCCATCCCTGAGAGATGCCTCTGTCCTCAGCCCTCCTTGAAAACAGTCATCAGGAAATACATCTCCCTTCCGATCTGGTTATAAATATTTATTACCTAACACAGACATAGATGACTCTGCTGTTCAGCATTTCAGAGACACGGTCTCTGTCCTTTGGTGTTCTCAGCATAAAGATGGATAAACCAGGGGTGAGAGAAAGGAAACCCCACCCAGACACAGCTAGAAGTCACTGGAGCTACTTGGAAAAACATTTGAAATCTAGGGCAAGGTACCAACTGCAGGGTAGAAAATTCCTCTCTGCAATGTGACCAAATCACAGGGGAGGTCTAAAGGAAGGTGACAGACTGAAAGACAGTGAACCCAGTACAAGAAGCTTTGTTTTTTTAAATGACATTGATTTATTTTTATTTTTTTTTCCAGGAGAAGAGAAATAATCAGGTAACTTGGAAAGCCTGTTCCTGTGCATGGCTAATTGGACAGCCCTGCCGGAATAGATGCTGGTTAAAAGTCCTTTGTTCTTAATCCTGGGCAAAGAAAAAACGTAGCAGAAAACTCACTGCACTAACAAGGGTCCTCTTTCAATGTGGAGTCGGTTTGCAGGGACTAAATTGGGGAAAGAATCTCTTAACCATGTCTTTTAACCAGTCTCTTCTCAGCTGTGACATGCTCCTTTCAGTACGATTTGCCGAAGCTATTCGATTAATTAATTTTGTTGTAGCAGGTTTGCCTCAGACACCTGTGACTTAGTGAAATTTAAGTGAGCTTTGGCAGCAACTGGAGCTAACCTGGGTGACTTTGAACCTGAGCAGACAATGAGTGCTCATATAATCCATCGAAGGGGCCAGGAAAGGGCAGAAACAAATAGCTGAGGAGCAAAAAATAAAAGCCTGGGAGCGCTAACAATTCCAAATGAGGCAGCTGGCTCCGCAGGAGCACATTTATCTGCACTGAGAGCTGTTTCACGAAGGTGTTTTAACATCAGGTTCTAGCAGACCACTCAGAAGAGCTCGTAGCACATTTGTGGGGTTTTTTATGAAGCATAAAAATGCCCCAGATGAGGGGTTTTGCAATTTAAAAAATCTCACAGCTATCAAAAACTGCTCTTCTCCCTCTTTGCTGCTCAGTTGGTTCAATGAAACAGAAATACGGGGTTTTTTATTAATTTGAACAGAAATTCTTCTTTTTCTTGTTGATTTTTAGGCTTTGTTTTTGACCAGACTTTAAACTTTTATCTTTCTTCCAAGAGTCAATGCTAATGCCCGACTTCCTTCATTGTGCAAAAAAAAGGACAAATATTTTCCTAGCAACAGGAGTTTCAAAACTTCTCTAATAAAACTTTCAAACCTTGAAAACCACTTTAGTGGTTACTAAAACAGGAGGGATCATTTAAAAAACTTCTGCTTCAGGAGCAAATAGTCACACTTAACAGCGAGTACATTTGTGAGTGGATTCACGCTGCTTGTCAAATTACGGACATTTTCCAATTCAAGACTTGGGGAGACTATGTGAGTTAAAGGAAGCTGTGAGCTGAATCTGTCATAAATTTATCTACTTATAGCAATAGCAGAGTCTTATTTTATGTTTCACGCTTTTTTTCTGACTTTGTGATCAGCTTATGAATGATTGGGAGCCAAGCTTGGTCTCCTTCCTTCCCTTAAGTATCTAAATTATTTAATTTAGGAACACACTAAATTAATGTGTAAAATCCACCATGTAAATTAGTGGGGAAAGACCATATGATATTTTCACTCCATAACTTGTGTGAAGTTTAAACATCCTTTGGAATATAGAAAAGAGATTAATCCCAGTGCTGTTACAGATAACAGAAGGGAAAGCACTTGTACATCTTTG
This sequence comes from Actenoides hombroni, assembly GCA_024336885.1. Classification (NCBI taxonomy): domain Eukaryota; kingdom Metazoa; phylum Chordata; class Aves; order Coraciiformes; family Alcedinidae; genus Actenoides; species Actenoides hombroni. Next base: position 11,788,205 of record WUAM01000160.1, read on the forward strand.
TTGATTTTGAATATCATGTTAAATAGCAAACAATGAGGGAGTTCTCATGTCAGATGTACTGGATGATCTGCAGCTGAAGAGACTAGGAGAAGAGAGTCAGGGCAAGGGAGTGGCAAGCTGGAGTTTTAACTTATTTCCAACTAAATGTTTGAGTTGAACAGTTGATCCGTTTGCATTAATTTTAACTGTAGCCAATTATGGTTTTTTGTTGCAGTTCTTTACATAAGATCCAGTCTTCCCTTCCTGGTTTCACAATATTGTGTGTGGACCGATGACCCTCAGACCTCCCTGGGTGAAGAAGAGAGAAACCCCTGATTTTACTGCTTTTTCAGATAATGCTGCATAATGGTAGACTGTGCTGCTTCTTTTGGGTCATGACTTTTTTTTGTAAACAATTACTATAATTATTTTTAATTATAAGCTGACTTGAAAAGCGTTGGCAAAAAACATCCTCTAAGTAAATGCAAGTAGGGTGTGTGTGTGTGTGTGTGTGTTTCTGTGCTTCTGCTGGTTGCATCCTTTCTGCTGTGAGTTGGGGGGTTGGTGACTAGAAAATGAAAATGTGCATCTGTCATTCATTCCAGTTTTGTGCTGTATTTCTTATGCATCTGGTAAAAAGGGTGTAGTTACACTTCTGTAAAAGTCATTTGGGCCAGATCTGCAGATGGTGGTGTGGTGGTTTGGATCCCTGCGGTGCAGGCGGTTCTTGTATCATGTACTCAGAACATGGTTCTTGCATCATATCCCAGCTGGACAGAAACCTTTTCATCCATATCAAGTCTCTGGTGTTTGTGGGATGAGTGATGCTCAGAACTATTTGTTTTTTGTGTCTCTTCATATTGTTCTTTACTTGCCAACAGTAAAGAGTTTTTGCCAAAACTAAAAAAATAGAAATCCCCGAAGTCTGAGGTTGGTACCGTCCAGTTCTGGTTTCTTTCTCCAGCACTGCCCAGGCCCTGTGAAGAGGAAATTTCTTCTCTACTTATCTATCAGAAAGTACTGGCTTCAAACAGTTACTAGTCTGAGCATGTTTTTACATGGAGAGAAGCTCTGCTCATTTGTCACCCGGAAGAAATACCACTGGCTCCTTGAAGCCAGCTGGGAGGTAAACCTTGCTCTGCCACCCTCTGCCTGCTTAGACCTCATGTGGTGCTCTCCACAAAGTGTCCTTGATGTGAATGCCATCCCCAGGATCGTTGGCACATCATCTCCCTTTCCACTTGGGGTTTTCAGAATGTTTTTGTTGCCCTTGGCTTGGCCAGCCCAAAGAAGGGAACTCCAATCTGCAGTAGAAGTTGTATTTTATATAACCTTATACCTTTCATATTACTAAAAATATTCAAGCAGGAAAAGTGTGCAATAAACTTAGTATTAGGAGGCTGTTTCACTTTGCACTTTCAGAGCAGCTGCACACGTGGGCACAGAAGGCTTGTGAAAAGCAGTGAAAGTTGCAAATAATGACCTTGTGAGGAATGTAATGCTTCAAAAAATAAATTGAATTACAAAGAAAAGCAGACCTGACTTTCAGTTTTTCTGCAGGCACTGGGAGATGTAAAATGGCAGTTGTCCTGCATCAGAACCCAAATCTATGCATATGCCTGCAGAGGGTCATGGATGCATCCCTGTGGACCTATGGGAGAGTGGGTGATACATTAATCCTGCCAGTAGTCACTGTAGAAGTTGCTAGACAAGTTCTTTGAAGCAAAAAGGGGATTTAAAAGCAAAGAGGACTTGGGATTGCAGGAAGTGCCTGTCCAGTGGTTAAAAGAGACCAACGTTTCGGAGTCCCATTTGGAGGCCTGTGACCATCCAGGTATTTGGTATGTGCAGGTTTAAGGATGTACCTGGGTTGCAGCATAAGCTTCCATTTGGAGCTGTGGCCAGAGCCTACTCTTGACCTCAATTGATGCTGAGGTGTTGTATGTGGAGAACTTAAAAGCTGGGGGTTGAAAAATAGACTCTTAGAGTTCTAGAATCATAGAATGGTAGGGGTTGGAAGTGACCTCTGGAGGTCATTGAGTCCAACCCCTCTGCCAGCGCAGGATCACATAGGGCAGACCACACAGGAACAGATCCAGGCGGGTCTTGAACATCTCTAAGAGAAGGATACTCCACAACCTCTCTGGGCAGCCTGTTCCAGTGCTCTGTCACTCACAGTGAAGAAGTTTTTCCTCATGCTGAGGTGGAACTTCTTGTGTTTCAGCTTGCTACCATTACCTCTTGTCCTATCACAGGGCACCACTGAAAAGAGACTGGCCCCTTCTACTTGACACCCACCCT